>QRDG01000451.1:76093-402184 GCA_012064385.1 Puccinellia tenuiflora | reverse complement strand
CCCTCCTATAGTTTAGGTGTCTACTCTACATCTACATAGGGGTAAGGCAGTTTTTCATATCCTTTGTGAAAAGGCTTTTCAGAAAATTAATGCCACTACTTTAGGAACTTGCATGTGATTAAATTAGAGGTATGTAAATGCAAGCTCAGCGAAGTAGCTTGCCTTGCTCAACAAAGTGCTCGGGTTCCTGCTGCTCGAAGTAATCTCCTTCCTCGTAGTCTCCGGCAACGTTCGCGTCTAATCGACAAACAAACAATACAAGCAACAATCACTAAACTAGCCAAGCACACATCACATCACAAGCACATAACATCACAATTAGCTACTGAACACACAAGATAACACAATTTGATTTCAATTTGATTTAATTATCCATTATCTAACTAGGTCCCAAATATGGCAGAAACTAGGGTTTAAGGTTTAATTGCATAACTTGAGTTCTGGTGGTCATAAAAATACAAACTAAATTCTATAGATAGCTACTGATCTCTAGAAGACAACCTAATTGGATTCAAATCAATTTGAGTTATTAAACTCCCTGTATAAATGTTTTAATACAGAATGTTGGTTTTCTTGTTTTTTGCTACAACTCAAGTTAATTGTATTCAAAAATTAAATCCTTTAGGGGTAACTAGTATTGCTTAAATGTGAGCTAACAAAATTGGTTTGACCTCATTTGGGTTAGTGGAGTATCGGAAACAAACAAGTTTAGTTTTATACCTTCTGTGGCATTTTGATTATCATTATTTATTTATTAACTTAAATGGGGTGAACCCACTTTAGTTAGTTAGATAATTTCATAAGCTTTCCATAACATTTCTATTTGCTATTTTTAGATTCCTAGATCTCAAGATATGGAATTTCAAAGTTCTAATCAAATTTCTAACAGAGAAATCTACCCATTTTAAGTTTATCAATTATCACATTTGGCATTTTCATTTTAAATCAGGGATTACTCTTAATGATCATGTCTTGCACCACTGTGAAGATTACATGTTTTATTGCTACAAGATTTAGTTTGCTATTTTTAGCCCTCTGGTTCAATAGCAATTTGCATGGGAAGTAGTTATGTTCTGTTATTGCAGTGTTTGAGCTAACTGGTTAGCTATATTGTCCAATTTAAATCTTTTAGCCAGATTTTAATTCAGGGTTCAAACTACTTGCTCATGATAGTATGCTAACTATACTAACATGCTGTGCTAAGAACATCTCCTAAATAAAATTATGAATTAAGATCAACAGCTAAAAACAGAAATAAAAATCTGTTTCAGAAACTTTTCTGAAACAGATAGGACATAGCTACTTTGTCCATTTATTCGAGATGCTACACTAGTTATTTTGGAAATACAAGACTGGAAGATGAATCTATGAATCGAGCTCTTTCCAACCATAAAAGTTTGTAAATTTTGGCTCAGTGGATTTTTCACAATTTAATTGCAAAGTGGGCTAATCTCTACTGTTATTTCCAGACTTAGCCGTTTTCAGAAATTAACCGAACCGGTACGCTGCCGTGGATCTAGATCCAACGGCCCACGTTCAAATCAACGGGGGTGACACAAAATCGGCGGCGCCACCGCGCGCGGCGGCACGGTGGTGGACGGTGGGCTCACCTAGAGGGCTCGGTTGACGGCGGTGAGGGTGCAGATCGACGGCGGAGGCTCGGGAACGGCTACGGGCGGAGTTTCGGTCCTGGGATGCACGGGTCCGTCGGCGGCGAGCAGCTCCTCCTCCGCGGACACGGGGTGTCGACGGCGAGCTCCTGGCAGCGTCCCTGTGCAAATTACGGCGAGGGAGTGAGCGTGGGGTGGCGGTGGAGTGTGACAGAGGGTAGGGAAAGAAAAGAGAGAGAGGGAGTGGCCGCACGGCCACGGATTGGGTCGTCGACCTCCTCGCAGTGGCGGCGCTCCGAGGACGACGCAGGGCGGCAGCGGCTCTCCGGCAGCGATTCCGCCCTCCAGGCGGTGCACGAGAGAGGGTGGAGTGGGGAGGAAGGGGCAGTGAACGGTGGGGTGGCGTGGTGTGGTGGAATCGGAGCTCGGGGCGGCTGCTTTTATAGCCGGAGCTCCGGTTCATGGTGGGCAGGGTGCAGGGGTGGTGCAACGGCGGCCGGGCATGTCCGTAGGGTTGGCGCGAGGCCGGCTACGGTGCTGGGCTATGGAGGGCACGGCGGATGGCGTGAGGCATGCTGGGCGAGCTCGAGTGGGGGACGGCCGTGTGCTCGCTCGGCGGCGCACGGCGTGCACGGGCACAAGATGTCGAGGCGGCCAATGCCCGTGTCCAGGGGGTGCGGTGCTCGGCTGGGAGAGGCAGGGAGCGGCGCTAGGGCTAGGTGGGCGGCTACGGTGCCGCCTATGCGTCGGCGACAGGGGCGGCATGGCGACAGTGCGCCGTGCTCCCTGGGTGGCGATGATCACCGCGGCGGCTAGGGTGTCTCCCGCGTGCAATTGAGGTGCTGGGCAGGTTCGTGAGGTGGGGAGGGATGTTGGGGTGCAAGGAATCGACGAACAAACGCTCAAATCCATCGATTTGATCTCGGTTTAAGCATTTGGGGGAAGAACAGGGGTGGTGCTCAACCACCTGTTCGACCAAATGCCTCAACAGAATTTAAATTTGAATTTTGAATTTGGTTTCCACATCTGGTCTCATATAGATTAATAGTGATTTGTGGTGCTATGATGGTTATTTTTTTGATAAGTGCATCATAGCACATTTTGTGGTTTAAGATGATTAAAGAAAGAAATAGAATTTTATATTTTGGAATTTGAAAATATATTTGAAGAGGAAAAGTTATTAGAGCTAAGTGGGAGTGAGCACTATGTCACCCCACTGGTTTTTGATTTAAAAGAGAATATTTATTTCTCATTAAGAGAAATTTGTGTGGCACTTGTCCCATTATTTCATGTGGTGGGGTTGCTTTCATTTTCTTTCTTTTTATTCCCTTTTGCTTAGCAATCACACACATCAAGCAACAAAATGCAAGCAAACACACATAAGATAATAAAAAATTTGTTGGCCCACATTTTTGGAATTAATAATACTTATATTAATTCTGGGATGTTACATCTGCTGGTGCAACAACCACTGGGACTCCCCTGATCCCCAGTCCACTCCAAGGACTCGTTGGAGACTCCTTTGGTGATCCCATCCTCCTCTGGGGGTGGGACTCCAACCACTACGGTTCAGATGCCTCCGAGTCAAGAAAAAGCGGCTCCCACTTCTCAGCTGAACACCGAGCCAGCAAAGTCCTCCAACTGACTACAGCCGGCTCCGGATATCTGACAATAATCCTTCAACGAGGCCTATATTGAGGCCATAGAACTGAATGATCAAGCCTCCAGCTAAAGGATGAGGAGCAAGTAGCCCTCAGAGCCCTTGAAATGATTCATACGTAAGTATTCTAACTTGTGCTCTTTATGCTCTCTCCATTAGTCCTCCTATTACAGTAGCCCCCAAGCAACCTTATCTTTGGTGACTTGGAGCTAAGATAGGTGCTTCATCCTGAACTCAAATCACTTGCTAGATGGAAAAAACTTGCACACTGTAGCCCCCAAGACCTGAGTCCTTAGCTCTACTAGGACTCGGGGCTGCTGATTTACTGTCTGTCGGGTCCTTAGACCAAAAACTTTTGCACGAGTAGCCCCCAAGCGCCGAGTTGTCAGCCTGCGACGACTTGGAGCTACCAACATATGCAATTTACTGATATCTTACTTGAAGAAAATTTTCTGTTCTGCGAGTAGCCCCCAAGCGCCAAGTTGTTAACCTGTGACGACTTGGAGCTGCTAACCTTCTCTAGACTTGTGTGTCTGGAAAAAATCTGACTCCTGAGTAGCCCCCAAGCGCCAAGTTGTTAACTTGTGACGACTTGGAGCTCATGAGTTATAGAATTTGACTTGTAAAAATCTGACTTGCACTTTTCTGACTTGTTGTTGTCGACTTGTACTTGCTGACTTCTGCTTTTCCTGACTTCTGCTTTTTCAGACTGTTGTCTCCAAGATGAAGAGAGACATGAAAAAATTGGAAGACCAAGCAGCTTCCAGTGCCAAATCTGCTGAATCTGAGAAACAGCATTCCCTCCAACTGGAGAAAGACTTACAAGTCCTAGCTGCTGAGCTAGCAAAGGTGAAGAAGGAGTCGGCTGAAGCAAAGAAGGCCCAAAAGGCACACTGATCTGAGAGCCGTCTTGGACGTATGCCAAAAGGGAATTAAGGCTATGTGCCATCATATCTTTGGTAAGTTACTGCACTTGCCTTCTTTTAGCTTATACAAAGAACTCAGACTTATTACTCTTTGACTTTTCTTACTTTGCAGGGGCTGACTCCCCAAAACTCAAGCTGCCACTAGCCAACAACTCCATGCCATGCTAGGACACTGCCATGGGCTGCAGGAGGGTGCTCGCTCTGTGGTAAAGTATCTAATTCCAAGGGCAAGTGCCCCAAGGAGCCTGAACGATTAGTTGACGAGTTGTCGAGAGCTCCAGGGTACATGCGCTTGTGGAAACAATCTGCCATGAGAAGATCTGCCATAAGGATACTGCACTGGCACACAAGCTACTACCCAAACGTTCTGGAGCCAGCAATGCTCACTATGGGGAAGCCTGAACAGCATGAGGATGGGACTCCCTTCAGCCAAGATGACTTCAAGGCTGAGGAGAAGTTAGTGCGGCCTTACGCCTGCGAAATCGCCAATAAGATGGACCCCGGAGGTATGGGTTCATCACTATGACTTGGAGAACAAGAGGGTTAATCAGGACTTCCTCCAATCGTAAACTTTGGGCGTCCCTCACAGGACATGGCTGGTGCCCATCAACACTGTGCAAGCTCTTCCACTCCAAGCGGGCTCCTGGGGGAACTGGCGACTAGATGTCGCAGAGCCCACGCTAAAGGGATCCTTGTGCGCCCACTCCCTCAGATTCGCAAACTGGCGGCTCCAGTTCAAGAGTAGTTTGAAAGAAGCACTTAGGGAAACCCGAGGGGAACATGGCTTCAGACAAAAGAAAGTTGCCACGACATCCCCTGCAAAGCGGACTTCACATCTGCTGCAAGGCGAAGACAAGTCTCCAGCTAAGGACTCTACAGTCCAGCAAGGACTCCGCTCCTGTAAAGACACTTCTAGAGAGGACTCTAGTTTGTTAACAAGTGTACTTCAGGTGGTTTTAAACTATGTAACTTGTTAGCTACCTTGAGTTGTAATGATGCCACTACTGGTGCTTTAAACTATTTAGCTTGTTAGCTATTTGAATTTGTGCCAATCGGCTTGGTTCTTATAACCCGTCTAATTTTTCACTGATGAATAAGTAGGCCCGCATGACTCTCTTACAGCTTGTGCTGACAGGTTCTTAACTCATATGTTCCTTAGGATCCATAAGAGAGAGAAACAAGTCATGCCTGTAGATAGATCATATTGTGCAGGATGCATCTGACTTACCAGCGAGAAAACTAGGAAAATTTGGCTACTGTGCCGGGTCCAAGAGTTTAAGCTTAACTTTTTTCACTGAAAAGCAAGCCCCCAAGAACCTGATGATCAAAATTTAAAGAACAAAGCGCACTCACTGGGTGACTCGACTAAAGGACTCATGTTCACAAAAGCCGGCTTTATTTCATTTGATCATAATAATTCGATTACATCTAGGCATGGCTCACTGGGCTCATTGCCTTTCAACTCATGAATCTATTACAACTTAGGTATAATATGGACGTAGCTGAGCTATGTTCCAAGGCCTCTTTGCCTCTGCATAAGGATCTAGAGTATGAGCTGTATCAGCTCCTTTGCCTACACTTGCCGGCTCTCGCACATCCATTAGATAGTATGATCCGTTGTTCAGATTCTTGCTTATGACGAACGGTCCTTCCCATGGTGGAGATAACTTGTGCATCCCTTCCTTACTCTGGACAAGGCGAAGCACTAAGTCTCCTTCCTGGAAAGTCCGGGTCTTGACTCTGCGTGCGTGATATCGCCGCAAGTCCTGCTGATAAACTGCTGATCTCTCAAGGGCTAACTCCCTTGCTTCCTCAAGTGCATCAACCGAGTCCTGGCGGGCGAGTTCGTTTTCTGTCTCAACATAATTGGCGACTCGTGGCGAGTCATGCAACAAGTCGCTTGGCAAGACAGCTTCTGCTCCATACACCATGAAGAAAGGTGTGAAGCCAGTAGATCTGTTAGGAGTCGTCCTGATGCTCCAAAGCACTGCTGGTAACTCCTCAACCCAAGACCCGGCGGCTCTTAGCAAAGGGACTCGGAGCCGAGGCTTAATTCCCTTCAACAACTCCTGATTTGCCCTCTCTGCTTGTCCATTGGACTGTGGATGTGCCACTGAGGCTAGGTCGAGTCTGATGTTGTTCTCACCACAAAACTTGGCCATCTCCCCAACTGATAAGTTGGTACCATTGTCTGTAATGATACTGTGAGGATACCCAAAACGTGTTGCTATTTTCTTGAAGAATCTCACAGCTGATGCACCGTCGACTCTGCTGACGGGTTCCACTTCCACCCACTTGGTGAACTTGTCAACTGCTACTAGCAGATGGGTCTTCTGACAAGGCGACTTTGAGAAAGGGCCCACCATGTCGAGTCCCCAAACTGCAAATGGCCAAGTGATAGGGATGGTTCTGAGTTCTTGAGCTGGCACGTGGTCTTGCCTTGCGTACCTTTGACATCCATCACAGACTCGAACTATCCTCTCTGCATCCAAATGTGCTGTCAACCAAAAGAACCCGTGTCTGAAGCTTTTGACACCAAGGATCTAGTGGATGCATGATGACCACAATCTCCTGCATGAATCTCTTGCAATATTTGCTTGCCCTCTTCTGGAGACACACATCTCTGGTAGACTCCAGTAACGCTTCTTCTGTACAACTCGCCGTTAATGACTGTATAGGACTTGCATCGCCTGATGAGTTGCTTTCGCTTGACCTCATCCTTTGGGAGTTCACCCCGCAGGAGATAGGCTAGGTAGGGCTCTGTCCACGTTGGGATTGCTCGTACTGCTGCAACAAGTGCCGACTCTGGGTCTGGAAAGGCTAACTCCTCCTCTGTGGGCAACTTGACTGAAGGATGATGAAGTTCATCCAAGAACACATTTGGTGGTACTTTCTCTCGACGAGAGCCGAGTCGTGATAACGCATCAGCAGCCTCGTTCTTGCGCCTGTCAATATGCTCCACTTGATAACCAGAAAAGAACCCGGCTATCTGTTCGACTGCTCTTCTATAAGCCGCCATGTTTGCATCCTTCGAGTCCCAAGTTCCAGACACTTGCTGAGCTACGAGATCCGAGTCTCCAAAGCACCTGATACGCTTGATGTTCATCTCCTTGGCCAAACGCAGGCCATGTAGCAAAGCCTCATACTCTGCCATGTTGTTGGTACAATCAAAATGTAACTGAAGGACGTATGCTAACTTATCTCCCTTAGGCGATGTTAACACCACGCCGGCTCCTGAGCCTTCTAACTGTCTGGACCCATCAAAGTGCATTGTCCAATACTTGGTGCAAGGGGTGCTTGGTGAAGATGTAAAATCTGTCCAATCATTGACAAAATCAACCAAAGCTTGAGATTTGATCGCTGTCCTTGGCTCATATGTGATATGATAAGGACCCAACTCAATTGCCCACTTGGCGACTCGCCCTGTTGCCTCTCTGTTGCGTATAATATCTGCCAGCGGTGCTGAACTCACCACCTTAATTGGATGCTCTTGGAAATAATGCTTGAGCTTTCTACTTGCAAGAAAAACTCCATAGACCAACTTCTGCCACTGTGGGTACCTTTGCTTTGACTCTGTGAGGACTTCACTGATGTAGTAGACAGGTCTCTGCACTGGGTACTCCTTTCCTTCCTCTGCACGTTCCACAACTACTACTGCACTGACAACTCTCTCGTTGGCAGCTACATATAATAGCATGGGCTCCTTATCTGTAGGAGCTGCAAGCACTGGTAGCTGTTGACAAAGTTTTCTTCAACTCCTCAAAAGCACGGTCAGCTTCTTCATCCCATAGGAATTTGTCTGACTTCTTCAGGAGTCGGTAGAGAGGACCCGCCTTCTCCCCGAGTCTTGAAATAAACCTGCTTAGAGCTGCCACACATCCAGTGAGCTTTTGAACGTCCTTCAGACAAGTCGGCTTCTGCAAGTTATGGATAGCCTTGATTTTCTCTGGATTTGCCTCAATGCCTCTCTCTGAAACGATGAAGCCTAGGAGTTTGCCAGCAGGGACTCCAAAAACACACTTGGTCGGGTTGAGCTTCATCTTATACTTGCGTAGGTTCTCAAAGGTTTCTGTCAGTCTGCTATCAGAGAGTCGGCCTTCTGAGACTTGACAACTACATCATCCACATAAGCATGAATATTCCTTCCAATCTGTTTTTGAAACAGTTCTGGATACATCTCTGATATGTAGCTCCTGCATTCTTGAGTCCAAAGGGCATTGTTGTGTAATAAAATGCTCCAAAGGGCGTAATGAAGGACGTCTTCAACTCATCCTCTATGTTGAGTCTGATCTGATGGTACCCTGAATATGCATCCAAGAAACAAAGCAACTCTGACCCCGCTGTGGAGTCAATGATCTGGTCTATGCGAGGTAGTGCAAACGGGTCCTTAGGGCAATGCTTGTTTAGGCCCGTGAAGTCGATGCACATCCGCAACTCTCCTGTCTTCTTTGGTACTAACACTGGATTGGCCACCCACTCTGGGTGAAAGACCTCCTTGATGAACTCGGCTGCGAGGAGCCGAGCCACCTCTTCTCCTATGGCTTTCCTCCTGTCATCATGAAACTTGCGCAGACCCTGCTTAACTGGTCTTGCATTAGGATTAACGTGTAAGCTGTGCTCGGCGAGTTCTCTCGGGACTCCTGGCATGTCAGATGGCTTCCATGCAAAGACGTCCCGGTTCTCACGGATGAACTCGACGAGCGCGCTTTCCTATTTATCAGAGAGGTGTGCCCCAATGGTGAACTGCTTGGAAGAGTCACCAGGGGTAAAGTCGACTTGCTTTGTGTCCTGAGCTGACTTGAATTTCATCTTCTCCTCTGTGGCCGGCTTCTTAAGGACCGAGTTGTCCTCCGGGTCCACGTTTGCCTTGTAAAACTTCAGCTCCTCTTGAGCACAAGCTGTCTCAGCCATAGCTGCATCACCTAACTCACACTCCAATGCCATCTGTCTGCTGCCATTAACTGTAATGACTCCTGCTGGACCTGGCATCTTGAGCTTCAAGTACACATAACATGGCCTGGCCATAAACTTAAAAGTATGCAGGTCGACCAAAAAGAGCATGATATGGACTCTTAAGATCCACTACCTCAAAGGGCATAATCTCTGAACGAAAATTCTCCACTGTGCCAAAAGCAACCTCAAGATAAATCTTACCAATGGGTTTGGCCGACTTCCCTAGTACTATCCCATGGAACACTGTCTCTGTTAGAATTAGCTGTCTATCTTGCAGCTGCATCCTCTTGAATGTGTCATAATATAAGATGTTGATACTGCTTCCACCATCCATAAGCACTTTGTTCAATGTATAGCCCCCAACTTGAGGTGCCACCACCAAGGCTAGCTTGCCCTGGGTCGTCGACTCTTGGAGGATAATCTGCCCGACTCCACGTGATGGTTTGCTCTGACCACCTGAGCCACTGTGGAAGGGCCGGCTCTACTGCATTAACAGCTCTGACCTTTAACTTCTTGGAACGTTGGACGTACTTGTTGTGAAGACATGGTAACTGCCACGACTCGGGTTCTGTGGCCGAGTTGTGACATAATATTGCCCATTGCCATCATGGAGCTGCTTCGGGTTCTGCTGGAACCCGCCCTGCTGGTTACCTCCTCCTTGAGGTTGGTTTGGATTATTGCCGGCTCCTCCGCCGTTATTGCCGGGTCCTCCGGCTCCATTGTTTCCTCTATATCCACCATTGTTGTTACCTTCTCCTGGCCCTTGGAACCTGGCGCGCTGCAAATCTACGCACTGTCCCAAGGTATGACCGCATCTACCGTTCTTGGCATGTTTAGGGCATGGAATCCTCAAGACCTCCTCTGTGCTTGGAGTACGGCCTTGGTATCCACCAGAATTATTGTCCTTGCGTCTGACTCCAGTGTTTGTGTTGGCCACTAGGTCAGAGTTGTCTCCATACGGCCTCTTGCCACCACCTTGATTCTGGTTTTGATTCTGGTTCTGACTCTGACCATTGCCACCTTGTCCTTTAGTCCCTTCCTCCTGATCCTTTGTTTTGTCTGTGGCAGCGTGCTTATTAGCACCTGCCATGATCTCACCAATCGTAAGGGGAATACCTTGATTCAGGCTCTCCTTCATACGACCTAGCTTCCAACTCAAGGGATTGTAACTGCAATTTCTCTCCATCGCCATTAACACTGAAACTGGTGGGAGTCCTTGTGAGGAGTTAATGATCTCTGAGACTCGCTTCATCCAGTGCCTTGCTGACTCGCCCTTCCTCTGGACACACCGCTCCAGGTCCTCGATGGTGCTGAGCTTTTTGCATGTGCCCTGGAAGTTCTGAATAAAAGCCGCCTTCAATTGCTCCCAAGAGTTGATTGACCTAGGAGGCAAGTTGCGCATCCAAACCTTGGCTGCTCCCTCCATCATAAGATACATGAACTTGGCACACAGATTACCTGTGGCATTGCGAATACTCATCGCCATCTCGTATGTACCCAACCAAGAGGTCGGGTCCATGTTGGGCTCATAGTTTGGAACCTTGCGCGGCTCCTTGAAACTGCTGGGGAAGGACTCGGACCTGATGGCATCAGACAAGCACTCTGGTCCTGTTAACGCTGGGGAAGCACCAGGAGAAGTCACCTCCTCGTGCACCCGGGTTGGCTGAGGCGGGTTAGCTGCACCCACTAACGCTCTGTCCCTCTCTGCCTCCCGAGCTCTTGCTGCATCTCTTTCTCGTCGTTGCCTTGCTTCATCAACCACTAGCTGAGCTCGTGAAGTAGTTGGTATGTTTGCACGAGTCTCTCTTGTTCACGACGCCTTGCACTTGTAGAGTTGGCCGGGTTGGACTCACCGTGCCGACTCCTCGTACCTGAGTTAAAGGGTGTTGAATGTAGTCTACTTGCATCTGGAAAAGTTGGATACAAAGCTTGCTGAGTCAAAGCTGTCTTCAGTAGCTCGATAGCCTCACGAGTCTCCTGTCCTGCTGGTCCCTCTGGTACCACAATATTCTCCAATCTCAGAGTCGCCGCATGAACGTTGTCCATAGGATTAGAGTAATGTCCCTCTAGGAGTATGAAATCTGTTAGGCTGAGACCCTAAGCCACCAGATGCTCCTCCTCCGACTCCTCCTTCAGGCGGTGGTCCGTTGGTACGGCTGCCTCCCGGTCCTTCTGGGGTGGTGGTGGTGGTGGTGGTGGTGGTGCTCCTGTTCCTCCTCCTGCGGCGCCACCTGCTGCCGCTGAGCCTCCTAGTCCGGCTCCTCTGCCTGGACCATTAGGTGTGGTGAATAGATTGGTTGGATTGATGTGGACTCCATCATTCAAGCGACTCCTGGCTCTGCGGTGCTGAATTGAAGTAAGCTCCTCGCGGCGCCTCCGCACGACTTGAGCTTCATCTTGGACTCGGGCCCGCTCTTCGGCCAGTCTACGGTTTGCTTCTGTGATATCAGCTAGTTGACTCTCCAACGCAGTACGAGCATTGGTTAACTCAGCCGCCCTCTCTGCAGGCATTATTTGCATTAATTTCCTTCATCAGCAAGTTGGATCAAATTGATTTCCTAGTGTTTCCAGACATGTAGACTCCCACAACGCGAGCGCGTACTGGCGACTCCTCATAATCCTCTTCCTCTATCCCATACCCAAGCCGATCTTCAAACAAGGGTAGGATAGACTCTGAATCTGCGTCGTAATCTAAATCTGACTCTTGCAGCATCTCTGGTTTCTCAGCTAGGGGTTCCTCAGACTCGGCGATGATGCCGACCTCTGAAGTTCCGACCGACTCCTCGCCGTCGGACTCGACAACAACAGTTGCTCTGATACTGACTCCGCCGAGTTCGCACGAAGACCCGACGCGCAAACCATCCCGACGAACACGTTGATTCCTCCAAAGACAAGCTGATAGCCCTCGTCGACTTCGTTCATCTCCGAGGTCCAGCCTGAGTCATCGATCTCTGTCTCTCCATGCTCATCAGTGTAGACCCGCCCGATGGCGAGTTTCTCCATAGCCCGACGAGCAGCTCCAACGATCTCAACTCCTTTTGTCACCATAGGCCCCACGGTGGGCGCCAACTGTCGTGGGGTTGTCACGGCAAGTTCTTCCTCCGGGAAGATGAGTTCTGGGGCCATTGGTGATTGAAGTACGTGGGAACGGTTAATCTCGCCAAGGAACAAGGATTTACCCAGGTTCGGCCCCTCTGATTAGAGGTAAAGACCTACTTCCTGCTTCTATGTTATTGCTCTTGATTAGATCTCGATTACAAGGACCCGGCTCCCACAACTCAGGAGCCGGCGACTTCTCTCTGGTGGCTAGGGTTTCTCTCTACTGGTTGAAGCTTATCCCTTCGAACCCGTCTATCTAAGGTCCAGGACCCTGCTTATAAAGGCTGCCGGGTCTCTGGACTTACAGGCTATACCGAGTCACACTAGAACACGGAGTCCTACTCTACGTCTTGGTCTTCCAAGTTAGACTCCGGGTTGTACTTGGACTCCTTCTTTGGACGAGCCTCTTTCTCCACACGGGCCTTGATCGGCTTGTCTCCAGCCCAGCCCATGTGACTTGTCTCGTGACTCGGCGTTGGCCTTCTTGGTCTTGGCGGGTCTACTTTCCGGGTCCATGGGCCTACCTATAAAGTATCACCCCATCACATACTGAATCGAGTCCTGCAGAAGCCCAACCAACTCCATCTGAGGAGTCATCGGACGTCAAGAGTCGCTGTTCGACTCCTCCAGTTCCGAAAAATGGGGTCCCTCGGGCTGCTGTGTCTAAGGTACCCGCCTCGCGAGTCCAAAGATCTAGCAACTCCCCCAGTGAGGCTGAGAGAATTGCTGCGCAAGTTCTTGCTGCCAAGAAAAGGAAACTGCGCTCAGGGGGCCCTGCAGAGACTCCTCTGCCTCTACCTGCATCACACAAAAGGAAGTCGGCTTCTCCTCCTGAAAAAGATGACTCCTACGAGTCAGGAATGTCAATGCCCTCCTCTGACTCTCAAGCCTCTTTGGATCTTGAGACAAAGCTGGGTATGACTTTCTCCTTTATCTTTACTAGCATGACATCTTTATTTCCTTTAATCAATACTTGACTTTAATCTGTCCTGTCTCAGAGCCCGGCCTTGTGCCAAGGTCTCCAAGCTACCCGGCATGGCTGACGTGACTTCTAGCCGTGGAGCTGTACCGCCGTCGACTTCTCAGACGACGAGTACAAAGACCGCTCCTACGACTCTTGCATCTGCAGGTGCAACAACTACTGGGACTCCCCCTGTTCCCGAGTCCGCTCCAAGGACTCAGTTGGGGACTCCTTTGGTGATCCCATCCTCCTCTGGGGGTGGGACTCCAACCACTACAATTCAGATGCCTCCAAGTCAAGAAAAGCGGCTCCCACTTCTCAGCTGAACACCGAGCCGGCAAAGTCCTCAACTGACTACAGCCGGCTCCGGATATCTGACAATAAGTCTTTCAACGAGGCCTATATTGAGGCCATAGAACTGAATGATCAAGCCTCTAGGCTAAAGGATGAGGAGCAGGCAGCCCTCAGGTCCCTTGAAATGATTCATAATGTAAGTGCTCTAACTTGTACTCTTTATGTTCTCTCCGTTAGTCTCCTATTACAGTAGCCCCCAAGCACCTTATCTGTGGTGACTTGGAGCTAAGATAGGTGCTTCAACCTGAACTCAAATCACTTGCTAGGTAGAAAAAACTTGCATACTGTAGCCCCCAAGACCTGAGTCCTTAGCTCAACTAGGACTCGGGGTTGTTTAATCACTCGCTCTTAAATTCAAAAAGCTTTTCCATGAGTAGCCCCCAAGCGCCGGGTTGTTAGCCTGTGGCAACCTGGAGCTAACCAATACCATGAACTAGCACTTACTTAGATAAAAAATTCTGCTCTGCGAGTAGCCCCCAAGCGCCAAGTTGTTAACTTGTGACGACTTGGAGCTCATGAGTTGTAGAATTTGACTTGTAAAAATCTGACTTGTGTTTTTCTGACTTGTAGCCTGTCGACTTGTACTTTGCTGATTTCTGCTTTCTCTGACTTGTGCTTTTTCAGAATGTTGTCTCCAAGATGAAGAGAGACATGAAAAAATTGGAAGACCAAGCGACTTCCAGTGCCAGGTCTGCTGAGTCTGAGAGACAACATTCCCTTCAACTGGAGAAGGACTTACAAATCCTAGCTGCTGAGCTAGAAAAGGTGAAAAGGGAGTCGGCTGAAGCAAAAAAGGCTGCCCAAAAGGCACACACTGATCTGAGAGCCGTCTTGGACGTATGCCAAAAGGGAATTAGGGCTATGTGCCATCATATCTTTGGTAAGTTACTGCACTTGCCTTCTTTTAGTTTGATACAAAGAACTCAGCGACTTATTTCTCTTGACTTCTCTATTTTGCAGGGGCTGACTCCCCAAAACTCAAGCTGCCCACTAGCCAACAACTCCATGCCATGCTAGACCACTGCCATGGGCTGCAGGAGGGTGCTCGCTCTGTGGTAAAGTATCTTAATTCCAAGGGCAAGTGCCCCAAGGAGCCTGAACGATTGGTTGATGAGTTGTCAAGAGCTCCAGGGTACATGCGCTTGTGGAAACAATCTGCCATGAGGAGATCTGCCATAAGGATACTTGCACTGGCACACAGCTACTACCCAACCGTTCTGGAGCCGGCAATGCTCACTATGGGGAAGCCGGAGCAGCATGAAGATGGGACTCCCTTCAGCCAAGATGACTTCAAGGCTGAGGAGAAGCTAGTGCGGCCTTACGCCTGCGAAATCGCCAATAAGATGGACCCGGAGGTATGGGTTCATCACTATGACTTGGAGAACAAGAGGGTTACTCCAGGAGTTCCTCCAACCATAAACTTTGGGCGTCCCTCACAGGACATGGCTGGTGCCCCATCAACTGTGCCAAGCTCTTCCACTCCAGCGGCTCCTGGGACTGGCAACTCGACTGGTGCAGAGCCCACGCTAAAGACTCCTGCTGCGCCCACTCCTTCAAGAGTCGCAACTGGCGGCTCCCAAGCTCAAGAGGAGTTGAACAAGCACATGAGGAACCCGAGGGGAACTGGCTTTCAGACAAAGAAAGTTGCCACAAAATCCCCTGCAAAGTCGACTTCCACATCTGCTGCCCAGGCGAAAGACAAGTCTCCAGCTAAGGACTCCACAGCTCCAGTCAAGGACTCAGCTCCTGTTAAGGACAATTCTCTGGATGACTCTAGTTTGTAATAATGTACTACTGGTGGTTATAAACTATGTAGCTTGTTAGCTATTTTGAATTGTAATGATGCACTACTGGTGCTTTAAACTATTTAGCTTGTTAGCTATTTTGAATTTGTGCCAATCGGCTTGGTTCTTATAACCCGTCTAGTTTTTCACTGATGAATAAGTAGGCCCTGCATGACTTCTCTTACAGCTTGTGCTGACAGGTTCTTAACTCATATGTTCCTTAGGATCCATAAGAGATAGAAACAAGTCATGCCTGTAGATTAATCATATTGTGCAGGATGCATCTGACTTACCAGCGAGAAGACTAGGAAAAGTTTGGCTACTGTGCCAGGTCCTTAGGTCTAAGCTTGACTTTTTTCCTGAAAAGCAAGCCCCCAAGAACCTTTGTGATCAAGCATAACGAATAAAGCGCACTCACTGGGTGACTCGACTAAAGGACTCATATTCACAGAAGCCGGCTTTATTTCCTTTGATCACGAAAATTTGATTACATTTAGGCATGGCTCACTGGGCTCTTTGCCTTTGAATTGAAAAACTATTACAACTTTTAACTATAGTAAGGACGTAACTGAGCTATATTCCATGGCCTCTTTGCCTCTGCATATGGGTCTAGAGTATGAGCCGTGTCGGCTCCTTTGCCTACACTTGCCGGCTCTCGCACATCCATTAGATAGTACGACCCGTTGTTCAGATTCTTGCTTATGACAAACGGTCCTTCCCATGGTGGAGATAACTTGTGCATCCCTTCCTTATTCTGGACTAGGCGAAGCACTAAGTCACCCTCCTGGAAAGTCCGGGTCTTGATTCTGCGTGCGTGATATCGCCGCAAGTCCTGCTGATAAACTGCTGATCTTTCAAGGGCTAACTCCCTTGCTTCTTCAAGTGCATCGACCGAGTCCTGGCGTGCAATCTCATTAGTTGCCTCAACATAATTGGCGACTCTTGGCGAGTCATGCAACAAGTCGCTGGGCAAAACGGCTTCTGCACCGTACACCATGAAGAACGGTGTGAATCCAGTGGATCTGTTAGGAGTCGTCCTGATACTCCAAAGTACTGCTGGTAACTCCTCAACCCAACTCCCAGCGGCTCTTAGCAGGGGAACCCGTAGTCTAGGTTTAATCCCCTTTAACAACTCCTGATTTGCCCGCTCGGCTTGTCCATTGGACTGTGGATGTGCCACCGAGGCTAGGTCGAGTCTGATGTTATTCTCACCACAGAACTTGGCCATCTCCCCAACTGATAAGTTGGTTCCATTGTCTGTAATGATGCTGTGAGGATACCCAAAACGTGTTGCTATCTTTTTGAAGAATCGCACTGCTGATGCTCCGTCGACTCTGCTGACAGGTTCGACTTCCACCCACTTGGTAAACTTGTCAACTGCCACAAGCAGATGGGTCTTTTGGCAGGGCGACTTTGAGAAAGGACCCACCATATCAAGTCCCCAAACTGCAAATGGCCAAGTGATAGGAATAGTTCTGAGTTCTTGTGCTGGTACATGGTCCTGCCTTGCATACCTCTGGCATCCATCACAGACTCGCACTATCTTCTCTGCATCCAAATGTGCTGTCAACCAGAAGAACCCGTGTCTGAAAGCTTTTGACACCAAGGATCTAGTGGATGCATGATGACCACAATCTCCTGCGTGAATTTCTTGCAGGATTTGCCTTCCTTCTTCTGGAGATACACATCTCTGATAAACTCCAGTAACGCTTCTTCTGTACAACTCGCCATTGATAACTGTGTAGGACTTACACCGTCTGATGAGTTGCCTCTGCTTGACTTCATCCTTTGGGAGTTCACCCCGTAGGAGATATGCTAGGTAGGGCTCTGTCCACGCTGGGATTGCTCGTGCTGCTGCTACCAATACCGACTCTGGGTCTGGAAAGGCTAACTCCTCTTCTGAGGGTAATTTGACTGAAGGATGATGGAGTTCATCCAAGAACACGTTTGGTGGTACTTTCTCTCGACGAGAGCCGAGTCGTGATAACGCATCAGCGGCCTCGTTCTTGCGCCTGTCAATATGCTCCACTTGATAACCAGAAAAGAACCCGGCTATCTGTTCGACTGCTCTTCTATAAGCCGCCATATTTGCATCCTTCGAGTCCCAGGTTCCAGATACTTGCTGAGCTACGAGATCCGAGTCTCCAAAGCACCTGATACGCTTGATATTCATCTCCTTGGCCAAACGTAGGCCGTGTAACAAAGCCTCATACTCTGCCATGTTGTTTGTACAATCAAAGTGTAACTGGAGGACATATGCTAGCTTATCTCCCTTAGGTGATGTCAACACCACACCGGCTCCTGAGCCTTCTAACTGTCTGGACCCGTCAAAGTGCATTGTCCAATACTTGGTGCAGGGGGTATTTGGTGAGGATGTAAAATCTGTCCAATCATTGACAAAATCAACCAAAGCTTGAGATTTAATCGCTGTCCTAGGCTCATATGTGATATGATAAGGACCCAACTCAATTGCCCACTTGGCGACTCGCCCTGTTGCCTCTCTGTTGCGTATAATATCTGCCAGCGGTGCTGAACTCACCACCTTAATTGGATGCTCTTGGAAATAATGCTTGAGTTTTCTACTTGCAAGAAAAACTCCATAAACCAACTTCTGCCACTGTGGGTACCTTTGCTTTGAATCTGTTAGGACTTCACTGATGTAGTAGACAGGTCTCTGTACTGGATACTCCTTTCCTTCCTCTGCACGTTCCACAACTACTACTGCACTGACAACTCTCTCGTTGGCAGCTACATATAATAGCATGGGCTCCTTATCTGTAGGAGCTGCAAGCACCGGAGCTGTTGACAAAGTTTTCTTCAACTCCTCAAAAGCACGGTCGGCTTCTTCATCCCATAGGAATTTATCTGACTTCTTCAGGAGTCGGTAGAGAGGACCCGCCTTCTCCCCGAGTCTTGAAATAAATCTGCTTAGAGCTGCCACACATCCAGTGAGCTTTTGAACGTCCTTCAGACAAGTCGGCTTCTGCAAGTTATGAATAGCCTTGATTTTCTCTGGATTTGCCTCAATGCCTCTCTCTGAAACAATGAAACCTAGGAGTTTGCCTGCAGGGACTCCAAAAACACACTTGGTAGGATTGAGCTTCATTTTATACTTGCGCAAATTATTGAAAGTCTCTGTCAAATCTGCTATCAGAGAGTCGGCCTTCTGAGATTTGATAACCACATCGTCCACATATGCATGAACGTTTCTCCCTATCTGATCCTTGAAGCAGTTCTGGATGCACCTTTGATATGTAGCTCCTGCATTCTTGAGCCCAAAGGGCATTGTTTTGTAACAAAATGCTCCAAAGGGTGTAATGAAGGATGTCTTGAGCTCATCCTCTATCTTGAGCCTAATCTGATGATACCCTGAATAGGCATCCAAGAAACATAGTAACTCAGACCCAGCTGTTGAGTCAATGATCTGGTCGATGCGAGGCAGAGCAAACGGGTCCTTAGGGCAATGCTTGTTAAGGCCCGTGAAGTCGATGCACATACGCAACTCTCCTGTTTTCTTTGGTACTAACACTGGATTGGCCACCCACTCTGGGTGAAAGACTTCCTTGATGAACTCGGCTGCGAGGAGCCGAGCCACCTCTTCTCCTATGGCTTTCCTCCTGTCATCGTGAAACTTGCGCAGACCCTGCTTAACTGGTCTTGCATTAGGATTAACATGTAAGCTGTGCTCGGCGAGTTCTCTCGGGACTCCTGGCATGTCAGATGGCTTCCATGCAAAGACGTCCCGGTTCTCACGGATGAACTCGACGAGCGCGCTTTCCTATTTATCAGAGAGGTGTGCCCCAATGGTGAACTGCTTGGAAGAATCACCAGGGGTAAAGTCGACTTGCTTTGTGTCCTGAGCTGACTTGAATTTCATCTTCTCCTCTGTGGCCGGCTTCTTAAGGACCGAGTTGTCCTCCGGGTCCACGTTTGCCTTGTAAAATTTCAGCTCCTCTTGAGCACAAGCTGTCTCAGCCATAGCTGCATCACCTAGTTCACACTCCAATGCCATCTGTCTGCTGCCATTAACTGTAATGACTCCTGCTGGACCTGGCATCTTGAGTTTCAAGTAGACATAACATGGCCTGGCCATAAACTTAAAGTATGCTGGCCGACCAAAAAGAGCGTGGTATGGACTCTTAAGATCCACTACCTCAAAGGGCATAATCTCTGAACGTAATTCTCCATTGTACCAAAAGCAACCTCAAGGTAAATCTTACCAATGGGTTTGGCCGATTTCCCTGGTACTATCCCATGGAACACTGTCTCTGTTGGAATTAGCTGTCTATCTTGCAGCTTCATCCTCTTGAATGTGTCATAATACAAGATGTTGATGCTGCTTCCACCATCCATTAGCACTTTGTTCAGTGTATAACCTCCAACTTGAGGTGCTACCACCAAGGCTAGCTGCCCTGGATCGTCGACTCTTGGAGGATGATCTGCCCGACTCCAAGTGATGGTTTGCTCTGACCACCTGAGCCACTGTGGCAGCGCCGGCTCTACTGCATTGACAGCTCTAACTCTTAATTTCTTGGCACGTTTGGACGTGCTTGTTGTGAAGACATGGTAACTGCCACGACTCGGGTTCTGCTGCCGAGTTGTGACATAATACTGCCCATTGCCGTCATGGAGCTGCTTCGGGTTCTGCTGGAACCCGCCCTGCTGGTTACCTCCTCCTTGAGGTTGGTTTGGATTATTGCCGGCTCCTCCGCCGTTATTGCCGGGTCCTCCGGCTCCATTGTTTCCTCTGTATCCACCATTGTTTCTGTTTCCAGGTCCTGTAAACCTGGCACGCTGCAGATCCACACATTGGCCCAAGGTATGCCCACACCTGCCATTCTTGGCATGTTTAGGGCAAGGACTCGATAAAACTTCCTCTGTAGTTGGGGTGCGTCCTTGATATCCTTGAGAATTATTGTCCTTGCGTCTGACTCCAGTGTTTGTATTGGCCACTAGGTCAGAGTTGTCACCATATGGCCGCTTGCTACCACCCTGGTTCTGGTTTTGATTCTGGTTCTGATTATTGCCACCCTGTCCTTTATTTCCTTCCTCCTGGTCCTTGGTTTTATCTGTGGCTGCGTGCTTATTAGCACCTGCCATGATTTCACCGATTGTCAGGGGAATGCCCTGATTCAGACTCTCCTTCATGCGACCTAGCTTCCAACTCAAGGGATTGTAGCTGCAATTTCTCTCCATCGCCATTAGCACTGAAACCGGTGGGAGTCCTTGTGAGGAGTTAATGATCTCTGAGACCCGCTTCATCCAGTGCCTTGCTGACTCGCCCTTCCTCTGAACACACCGTTCCAGGTCCTCGATGGTACTAAGCTTTTTGCATGTGCCCTGGAAGTTCTGAATAAAAGCCGCCTTCAATTGCTCCCAAGAGTTGATTGACCTAGGAGGCAAGTTGCGCATCCAAACCTTGGCTGCTCCCTCCATCATAAGATACATGAACTTGGCACACAGATTACCTGTGGCATTACGAATACTCATAGCCATCTCGTAAGTGCCCAACCAAGAAGTCGGGTCCATGTTGGGCTCATAATTTGGAACCTTGCGCGGCTCCTTGAAACTGCTGGGGAAGGACTCGGACCTGATGGCATCAGACAGGCACTCTGGTCCTGTTAATGCTGGGGAAGCACCAGGAGAAGTCACCTCTTCGTGCGCCCGGGTTGGCTGAGGCGGGTTAGCTGCACCAGCTAACGCTCTGTCCCTCTCTGCCTCCCGAGCTCTTGCTGCTTCTCTTTCTCGTCGTTGCCTTGCTTCATCAACCACTAGCTGAGCTCGTGAAGTAGTTGGTATATTTGCGCGATTCCTCTCTTGTTCACGACGCCTTGCACTTGTAGAGTTGGCCGGGTTGGACTCGCCGTGCCGACTCCTCGTGCCTGAGTTAAAAGGTGTTGAATGTAGCCTACTTGCATCTGGAAAAGCTGGATACAAGCTTGCTGAGTCAAAGCTGTCTTCAGTAGCTCGATAGCCTCACGAGTCTCCTGACCTGCTGGTCCCTCTGGTACCACGATATTCTCCAATCTCAGAGTCGCCGCATGAACGTTGTCCATAGGATTAGAGTAATGTCCCTCTGGAGTATGAAATCTGTTAGGCTGAGATCCTAAGCCACCAGATGCTCCTCCTCCGACTCCTCCTTCAGGCGGTGGTCCGTTGGTACGGCTGCCTCCCGGTCCTTCTGGGGGGTGGTGGTGGTGGTGGTGGTGGTGCTCCTGTTCCTCCTCCTGCGGCGCCTCCTGCAGCCGCTGAGCTTCCTAGTCCGGCTCCTCCACCTGGACCATTGGGTGTGGTAAATAGATTGGTTGGATTGATGTGGACTCCATCACGCAGGCGACTCCTGGCTCTGCGGTGTTGAATTGAAGTAAGCTCCTCGCGGCGCCTCCGCACGACTTGAGCTTCATCTTGGACTCGGGCCTGCTCTTCGGCCAGTCTACGGTTTTCCTCTGTGATATCAGCTAGTTGCCTCTCCAACGCAGCACGAGCGTTGGTTAACTCAGCCGCCCTCTCTGCGGCATTATTTGCATTAATTTCTTTGTCAATAGAGCTGGATCAAATTGATTTCCACCGTTTCCAGACATGTAGACTCCCACAACACGAGCGCGTACTGGCGACTCCTCATAATCTTCTTCCTCTATACCATACCCAAGCCGATCTTCAAACAAGGGTAAGATAGACTCTGAATCTGCATCGTAATCTGGATTTGACTCTTGCAGCATCTCCGGTTTCTCAGCTTGGGGCTCCTCAGACTCGGCGATGATGCCGACTTCTGAAGTTCCGACCGACTCCTCGCCATCGGACTCGACGACAATGGTTGGCTCTGATACAGATTCCGCCGAGGTTCGCGCGAAGACCCGACGCGCAAACCATGCCGACGAACACGTTGGTTCCTCCAAAGACAAGCTGGTAGCCCTCGTCGACTTCGTTCATCTCCGAAGTCCAGCCTGAGTCATCGATCTCGGTTTCTCCATGTTCATCAGTGTAGACCCGCCCGATGGCGAGTTTTTCCATAGCCCGACGAGCTGCTCCAACGATCTCAACTCCTCTCATCACCATAGGCCCCACGGTGGGCGCCAACTGTCGTGGGGTTGTCACGGCAAGTTCTTCCTCGGGGAAGATGAGTTCTGGGGCCATCGGTGATCGAAGTACGTAGGAACGGTTAATCTCGCCAGGGAACAAGGATTTACCCAGGTTCGGCCCCTCTGATTAGAGGTAAAGACCTACTTCCTGCTTCTATGTTATTGCTCTTTGCTAGATCTCGATTACAAGGACCCGGCTCCTACAATTCAGGAGCCGGCGACTTCTCTCTGGTGGTTAGGGTTTCTCTGACTCGACTTGACTTAGCTTACTACGATCCAGGGCCCTCCTTATAAAGGTGTGAAAGGACACGGATGTCACCTAGAGGGGGGGTGAATAGGCGATTTAAAATTATTACGGTTAAGGCTTGAATAAATGCGGAATAAAACTAACGTTTAATTTATCAAGCCAAAACCTAAACTAGCTAGGTTCACCTATGTGCACCAACAACTTATGCTAAGCAATATGATCAACTAGGTGATAGCAAGATATATGACTTTAAGCTTAATGTCTATCACAAAGTAAATAGCATAAGTAAGAAGCTCGGGATAGAAATACCGAGGCACTTGGAGACGATGATTTTATCCCGAAGTTCACTTCCCAATGGAAGCTAGTCTCCGTTAGAGCGGCGCGGTGTTCACCAATGTGAAACACCGAGTAGCCTTGATATGGCACACCGTGTCTCCGTTGTGTCTTACCACCAAAGTGGCGAGGCACTTGTCACTATGTTGCCGTTGAGGTTGACAACTAGAACCTTTACAAGGGTGAAGCTCACTCCACAAGTTGGAGGGTCTTCACCAAATGCACCGAGCCACCAAGACTCGATGCCCGAGGCCGAGGCACACACCACAACTTAATTGATGGCTCCTAGCAATGTCTTCGTAGCTACCAAAGCTCCGAAGCAAACAAGGTTGAGTCACACTCCACAATTGGAGGCTCCCAACAAATCCCGTAAGCCACCAAGACTCCGAGAAATCAAACCGTCTAGGGTACCAACGTGCCCTAGAGGAACAAGCTCTAGGGAACCAAAGTACCCAAGAGTAATAAGCTTCTCAACTTCACTTTCCACGAATCACCGTTGAGAACTCAAACCGATGCAACTAATGCAATGGCAAGAACACACTAAGTGATCAAGTTCTTCCAACCCGAATCCAACCAAAGCAACTAATGCTTGGGAGGGATTAGAGAGGAAGAACAAAAGGAGAAACACTAAGAAACTCCAAAGATCTAGATCCAAAGTGTTCCCCTCACTTAGAGGAGAAAACAACCGGTGGAAATACGGATCTAGATCTCCTCTCTCTTTTTCCCTAAGAAGTAGCACGAACTAGTGGAGAGAATGAGAGAAAGCCAAGCTCAAGAGGTCAACAATGGAGGAGAGAAAATAGCTCAAGAGTTGGCAAAAGGTTGGTTTATTTTTGGGGAAGAAGCCCCTTAAATAGGGGCTCCAAAAATGGAGCCGTTAGGAGAAACAGATAAAAGAAAAAAGAAGGCAGCACAGCACAGCACAGCCGGCCCGGCCTGGGAACCGGCCTGGGCCGGCCAGCAAGCTGGCTGCCGAAGGAGCTGCGCACCGGGCGAGGGAAATCCGGCCTTCTCCTCGGCCTGGGCCGGCTCGGGAGCCGGCAGCCCACCCGGCTGCGCCGGCCTGTGGCCCGGCCTGGGCCGGCCGGGGAACCGGGCCCCTGCCCGACCGCGCCGGCCTGGTATCCGGCCTGGGCCGGCCGGGGTGCCGGAGGCCCACCCGACAGCGCCGGCTAGGGACCCGGCCTGGGCCGGCCTGCAGGCCGGTCTGGCCACTTCCCCCGCCCCTTTTTTTCTTTTCTCTTTTTAGAAACCGACCGAGGGTAAAGTCGCAATAACTTTCGCATACGAACTCTGTTTTCGATAATCTTGGACTCGTTGGAATCGTCACAACGAGCACAACAAGATTATGCAGAGAAACATCATTGTTCAATAAGATATGGTCAAACCAAATGATGAGAGGTAAAACCTTTCTATTAAAACCGGAAGACCATATCTTTTGCAGATGAAGTCCGAATGACATGAAACCAACTTTGTTGGAAAGAGGACAACAAATGCTACCCTATATCATGTGAGAATATTGAAACCAAGCAAGGGAGATTTTGCTAATAAATGGAAGAGTGAAACCTTCCGCATAGATGGACCGACAAAATCTCCGACACCGAAAACTCAATAGGGAACACATATGAGAACCGTTTTCGGTGACCTTGGGCTTGTCATGACAAGCACGACAAGCACCAATACCACACCACGATAAGAGCCAAATACGGACCAATAAAGATGATGCCAAGGATGCAAAGGTTTGAGCTCTCTACGACCGATACGCTAAAGCTCACTTGAGAGCCCCTCTTGATAGTACGGTTACCTATCCTAAAACCCGGTCTCCCAACTACACCGCGAGACCGGTAAAATAGAAACCCTATCAAGATCATACCTTTGCCTTGCGCATTCCACTTGAGCTAGATGATGACGATCTTGATCTACTCTCAAGTGGATCACCTTTCTTGATTTTGCTCCGCTTGGTGAAGACACGCATATTGCTCCCCCATACACCAAGATGGGAGAGACACTCTTCGACATATCTTCACATGGCCTTTATCTTGATAATGATCACCACGTGACGCCATCCACCATGGACAACATAGGATCTTGATCAACACAGATGATCACCACGTGACGCCATCCACCATGGACAACATAGGATCTTGATCAACGAATGATCTTCTTCTTCACATGCCCTACTCATGTACGTTGATAAACTTGCACTTAGCCTTGATCAACATATAGTCTTCTTCTTTTAGCCTTGACTCCAACATATGGAGTCAAAGCATTCCTTATGGACCAACACTGCAAATATAACTCAAAGCACACATTAGTCCATAGAGATTGTCATTAATTACCAAAACAACACATGGGGGCAACCATGCTCTTTCAAGGTGGCGGGTCCCTAGACTTACAATCTGTACCGAGTTCTACTCATATACGGAGTCCTACTCTAGGCTTTGTCCTTCCAAACTAGAACTCCGGGTTGTACTTGGACTCCTTCTTTGGACGAGCCCCCTTCTCCACACGGGCCTTGGTCGGCTTGTCTCCAGCCCAGCCCATGTGACTTGTCTCGTGACTCGGCATTGGCCTTCTTGGTCTTGGCGGGTCTACTTTCCGGGTCCATGGGCCTACCTATAAAGTATCCCCCCATCAGGTTCAGTGGTTAAAAGTCAAACAGGAAATGATCGAGAAAGTAAAGTCACAGAAGTGGAAGAAGAGCCGGCTTGTCTCAGAAAGGCGAGTCCTGTGATAGCAAGAATTGAAAAGAGTTAAGTTCTTCAGACCTTGTTTACAAGAGCCATAACAAACTCGGCCAGCTAATGCAAAGGCAAGAGTGGTGGACCTGAACAAGGGGCGAGGATAGACTCATTTTATGTGTGTGTCATGTTTTTATGCAGGAATTCATCTTGGAGCTAGCAGTAAGCGACTTCTGAGCTGGTGACTCAAGTTGGAGAAGTCGAATCAAGGAGTCAAACCAAGGAGTAGGAGGAAGCCGCCAAAGCTGCGCCCAAGATAAATTCGGGGGCTACTGATGGGGGGATACTTTATAGGTAGGCCCATGGACCCGGAAAGTAGACCCGCAAAGACCAAGAAGGCCAAAGCCGAGTCACGCATCAAGTCACATGGGCTGGGCTGGAGACAAGCCGACCAAGGCCCATGACAAAGAAGGGACCCGTCAGGAAGGATTCCAAGTACAACCCGGAGTTCTAACTTGGAGGGCCAAGACCTAGAGTAGGACTCCGTGTCCAAGTGTGACTCGGTGTAAGTTGTAAATCCAGGGACCCGGCCACCTTTATAAGGGGGGTCCTGGATCTTAGATCGATAAGCTTTAGAGAAACCCTAGAATCGAGGACCTAGAATTAGCAACACCAGAGAGATCCATAGTCGCCAACTCCCCAGATAGGGGTCGGAACCTTGTAATCAAGAACTAGTCCCAGCAATAAAGTCGAAGCAGGAAGTAGGTCTTTACCTCGAACAAGAGGGGCCGAACCTGGGTAAATCCTTATCCCTTGGCGAGATTAACAACTTCTACGAACTTCAATCATTAATGGCCCCGCAACTCATCTTCCCTGAGGAAGAACTTGCCGTGACAACCCCACGACAGTGGTGGTAGCGGTGTTGCTCCTCCTCCTGCGGCGCCTCCTGCAGCTGTTGAACTCCCTAGCCCGACTCTTGCGCCTGGACCATTGGGTGTGCTGAACAAAGCGGCTGGATTTACAATGACTCCATCACGCAGGCGACTCCTGGCTCTGCGATGCTGAATTGAGGTGAGTTCTTCTTGGCGAC
The DNA here is from genome assembly GCA_012064385.1 of Puccinellia tenuiflora. Classification (NCBI taxonomy): domain Eukaryota; kingdom Viridiplantae; phylum Streptophyta; class Magnoliopsida; order Poales; family Poaceae; genus Puccinellia; species Puccinellia tenuiflora. The sequence continues at coordinate 375,407 of QRDG01000451.1, read as the reverse complement.
TCCGCACTACCTGGGCCTCAACTTGGACCCGGGCCCGCTCTTCTGCCAATCTGCGATTTGCCTCTGTGATTTCCGCTAGTTGCCTTTCTAATGCAGCACGAGCACTGGCTAACTCAGCCGCCCGTTCTGCTGCGTTACTTGCGTTGATTTCCTTTGTCAGCAAAGTTGGATCAAACTGGTTTCCGCCGTTTCCAGACATATAGACTCCAACGACGCGGGCACGTACTGGTGACTCCGCATAATCTTCCTCCTCAATACCGTCCCCAAGCCGATCTTCGAACAAGGGCAAGATGGATTCTGAATCGGCGTCGTAATCTGGCTCCATACATGGCTCTGCCAGCGACTCCTCTTCATTGTTGACGACAAGTTGTTCCTCTGGTTCGGCGACGATACCGACTTCTGATGTGCCGACCGACTCCTCGCCGTCGGACTCGACAACGACTGTAGGCTCTGACACTGATTCCGCCGAGTTAGCATGAATTCCTGACGTGCAAACCATGCCGACGAACACGTTGATTCCTCCAACGACAAGCTGATAACCCTTGTCGACCTCCTGCATCTCTGGAGTCCAACCGGAGTCATCAATCTCGGTTTCTCCGTGCTCATCAGTTTAGACTCGCCCGATGGTGAGTTTCTCCATGGCCCAGCAAGCGGCTCCCACGATCTCAACTCCTTTCATCATAGGCCCCACGGTGGGCGCCAACTGTCATGGGGTTGTCACGGCAAGTTCTTCCTCAGGGAAGATGAGTTGCGGGGTCATTGATGATTGAAGTTCGTAGAAGTTGTTAATCTCGCCAAGGGACAAGGATTTACCCAGGTTCGGCCCCTCTTGATCGAGGTAAAGACCTACTTCCTGCTTCGGCTTTATTGCTTGGACTAGTTCTTGATTACAAGGTTCCGACCCCTATTTGGGGAGTCGGCGACTATGGATCTCTCTGGTCTTGCTGATTCTAGCTCCTCGATTCTGGGGTCTCTCTAAAAGATTATCGATCTAAGGTCCAGGACCCACCTTATAAAGGTGACCGGGTCTTTGGATTTACAACTTACACCGAGTCACCCTTGGACACGGAGTCCTACTCTAGGTCTTGGCCTTCCAAGTTAGAACTCCGGGTTGTACTTGGACTCCTTCCTGACGGGTCCCTTCTTCATCATGGGCCTTGGTCGGCTTGTCTCCAGCCCAGCCCATGTGACTTGATGTGCGACTCGGCTTTGGCCTTCTTGGTCTTGGCGGGTCTACTTTCCGGGTCCATGGGCCTACCTATAAAGTATCCCCCCATCAACTGCGAAAAATAAAAGACATAAGAGAAAGATACCGGGGCACTCCCCCAAGCTTGGAACAAGCCAAGGGAGTGCCGTTACCCATAGTGCTCGAATTTATGAGGAAGACTTCCTGCTCCATCACTCGTCGCCAAACTTCCACGGGAGGTGCTTCCCGTAAACGAAAGACGAACGAGTCTCTTCGGACCTGAAACTTGCAGCGGAGCTTATACGCTTAAATCTAAGTTCATACTCACACATCTGATTGTGAAGATCGTAGATCTGTGGTTGCAGATTGGCGGTCTCGTTCTCCAATAGAAAGATCTTCTCCCTTAATTCTTCGGTCTCTTGCTTGTGAAGATCAGTAAGCTCAGCAATGATGCGGTAATTGACGCTTACTCCATGCTCGATCATCTTCTAGTACTCGAAAACCTCCTGTTCAACCTCTTCTAGCCTTGTCTTCACATCCCCTCCTTCTTAGGACCTTGAAGATCTTGCTTATGAAGCACGCCATCCTTGAGCAGAAGAACTTGTGGATGCATCTTGACCTCAGCTAAGTAGGGGTTGATGACGTTTTTGAAGAAATCATCCTTAGAAGTGCTTGGAGAAGTCATGGCAGCTAGGGTTCGGACAAAAACAATCTGCCAGAAAAACTCAAAACGAAAGCACAACAAAAAACACAGGATACGCTTCTCGAAAAATTTGGGGAAATATATAGCAAAGATTTTGCAATAAAAGGAAGATGACGGGACTAGGCGGAGTCGGAGGCGGTGTCCAAGGGACAGGGGCGGGTCCTCGCCGTGGCCTGGGGTGGAGCCGCGGCGGAGGGCCGCCTCTGCCCCCTGGAATCCGTCTCGTACTCCATCAAGTCTCCGAAATTTCCTAATTTTCGCGAAGTAAATAATATAAATTTTCTGGAATTTTCCGAGACACTTTCCTTACCGAAACAGTTACTTATTCATTTGCTGATTCTGAAGTTTTCCGGTATTTGGTTTCGATGAGTTCTTCCGGAGAGACCACTTGAATAACATCAGCATCCTTTTCCAAGGGATTACCGGAGATGTAGTGCTTAAGTCGCTGACCATTCACCACTTGAGGTTTGTCCCCATCAAGATTATTAATCTTTATAGCTCTGGAGCGATAAACTTCCTCAATGATGAATGGTCCCTCCCATTTTGATGGCAATTTTCCTGCAAAAAATCTGAGACGAGACCTATACAAAAGCACTTTATCACCAACATTAAATTCTCTTTTCAAAATTCTCTTATCATGCCATCTCTTTACTTTTTCCTTAAACAGACGAGCACTTTCATAAGCCTCGTTTCTCCACTCATCCAAGGAATTCAATTTAAGCAACCTAGTTTTACCGGCAAGATTAGGATCAGAATTAAGTTGTCTAACAGCCCAAAAAGCTTTATGTTCTAATTCAAGAGGCAAATGAAATGCCTTCCCATAAATCATTTTATAAGGAGACATACCCATAGGGTTTTTATAAGCAGTTCTATAGGCCCATAAAGCATCATTAAGTTTTTTAGACCAATTGTTCCTAGTCTTGTTAACGGTCTTTTGCAAGATCAGTTTAATTTCTCTATTAGTTAATTCAACTTGCCCACTAGTTTGAGGATGATACGGAGAGGAGACTTTGTGATTAACATCGTACTTGGCTAAAACCTTTCTAAAAGCTCCATGAATAAAATGAGATCCTCCATCAGTCATAAGATATCTAGGCACACCAAACCTAGGAAAAATAACTTCTTTAAGCATTTTTAGGGAGGTCTTATGATCAGCACTTTTAGTTGGTATAGCTTCCACCCACTTAGTAACATAATCTACAGCAACAAGAATATGAGTATTACCATGAGAAGTGGGAAAAGGACCCATAAAGTCAAACCCCCAACAATCAAAAGGTTCAATAACAAGAGAATAATTCATAGGCATTTCATTACGTCTACTAATGTTACCGACCCTTTGACACTCATCACAAGATGAAACAAACTTTTTAGCATCCTTAAATAAAGTAGGCCAATAAAAACCTGATTGAAGAACCTTATGTGCAGTCCTTTCACCTACGTGATGTCCTCCATAATCACTATTGTGACACTTCCTCAATACCTCCTCCTGTTCATGCTCAGGAATACATCTCCTCAAGATTCCATCAGCTCCCTCCTTGTATAAATATGGGTCATCCCAAAAGTAATGCCTCAAGTCATAGAAGAATTTCTTTTTCTGTTGATAAGTAAAACTTTGAGGCAAACATTTAGAGATAATAAAATTAGCATAATCAGCATACCAAGGAGCATCATGAGAAGTTACCTTAACGACGGCAAGTTGTTCGTCGGGGAAACTATCATTTACAGGGATGGGATCATGAGGAATATTTTCCATTCTAGACAAATTATCGGCTACAGGATTTTCTGCACCTTTTCTATCAACAATATGCAAATAAAACTCTTGCAGCAAAATCACCCATCTAATAAGTCTAGGCTTAGCATCTTTCTTCTCCATAAGGTACTTAATTGCAGCATGGTTAATATGAATAGTTACTTTAGAGTCCACAATATATTGTCTAAATTTATCACAAGCAAAAACGACCGCTAAAAATTCCTTTTCAGTGGTTGCATAATTTTTCTGTGCACTATCCAAAGTTTTGCTAGCATAATGAATTACATTCAACTACTTATCAATTCTTTGGCCAAAGACAGCTCCTACAGCATAATCACTAGCATCACACATAATTTCAAAGGGTAAATTCCAATCAGGCGGTTGAACTATAGGAGCGGTGATTAAAGCCCTTTTAGTACCTCGAAGGCTTCCTTACAATCTTCATAAAAAACATATGGAACATCTTTTTGAAGAAAATTAGTGAGGGGCCGCGATGTCTTAGAAAAATCTTTAATAAACCTCCTATAAAAACCAGCATGACCGAGGAAACTACGAATACCTTTGATGTCTCTTGGATAGGGCATCTTCTCAATTCCTTCAATTTTGGCTTTATCAACTTCAATCCCCCTTTCATAAATTTTATGTCCAGGCACTATGCCTTCATTTACCATGAAATGACACTTCCCCCAATTGAGAACAAGATTGGTCTCCTCACATCTCTGCAAAACTTTGTTAAGATTATAGAGGCAATTGTCGAAAGAAGTTCCATAGACGGAGAAATCATCCATGAAAACTTCCACAAAGTAGCAGGTGCATTACACAAACCAAAAGGCATACGTCTATAGGCATAAGTTCCATAAGGACAGGTAAAAGTAGTTTTTTCTTGATCTTCAAATTTAACAGCAATTTGAGAGAAACCAGAATAACCATCAAGAAAACAAAAGTGAGAATTCTTAGACAGTCTTTCAAGCATTTGATCAATAAAAGGCAAAGGATAATGATCTTTTCGAGTAACCTTATTAAGTTTCCTATAATCAATGCACATTCTATACGCTACAACTATTCTTTGAGGAATGAGTTCATTATTATCATTAGCAACAACAGTCATACCTCCCTTTTTGGGAATACAATGAACAGGACTAACCCATCTACTACCAGCAATAGGATAGATTATACCTGCATCGAGAAGCTTGAGTATCTCATTTCTTACCACATCCTTCATCTTTGGATTCAATCTTCGTTGATGATCAACAACAGGCTTCGCATCAGGCTCAAGATTAATTGTATGTTGACAAATAGATGAAGAAATCCCTTGAAGATCATCAAGAGTATATCCCAATGCAGCTCGATGTTTCCTAAGGACCTCCAATAATCGCTCCTCCTCTTTCGCTGAAAGGTTAGAATTGATAATAACAGGATATATTTTCTTCTCATCCAAATATGTATATTTGAGAGTGTCTGGGAGAGCTTTTAATTCAAAAATAGGATCTCCCTTTGGAGGTGTCTGGGTCCCCAGAGACTCCATAGGTAGATCATGCTTTAGAATAGCCGGCTGTCTAAAGAAGACTTCATCAATTTCCTCTCTTTCTGTAGCGACCCTGCCCTTTTAAAATAGGCCAAGATCCCTGTGTTATTGTGCTAGTCCCTGGATCGAATAGCTAGCACCACAGTTTAAGATGAAGTATCATACATTGCATCAAAATTCTATTACAACGTATGATCCAGAAAAATAAACATTACAAGTTGCATAGCACAAGGCTAGCATAATACAAAGTTCAGCAGCGGAAATCATATAATAGCATGGAGCCCTCATCATCTTCATGTGCCACAGGCAGACATGTTGGTTGCAGACTCGAAACCTATAGCGTTCCTTACTCATCGTCAGACGAACCTGCAACGATAAAAGCGTTGCAGCCAAAAATTGGTCAGAACCATTTGATTGGATCTGGCAAATGATACTTGTGGACTCATAAAGGCAAACTGCTAACATCTACATGCATATCTGGCTGGTGGAGTTCAGGGCTATTTGCGTAAAGCCAACTTTATCCTATTCTTTAAAAATCATTTTCTTTTCCATTTATTACGAGATGAACATGGCACATCATCCAGTGCTCAATCTCCCTTGTACTCATAAAAACAATATCCTTTTAATAATTTGAGATAAGTGGGAAACTTCCAACTTCTTCAAGTCCAGTCGCTCCAAGTTTTCTCCTCCTGTCCAGGAGCTCAAAGTTGTCCACCAATAGTGTCATGGCTAAGGAATTCCACAGGATGTGAGCATATCAATAGGTCAGGTCATCGACCACCTACTAGGTCGCTCACAAGAAGACCTAACGTGAACATATCAGTAGGTCAGGCACTCAGCCCCCACTATGCCACTTATCGCAAGTCTAAGGTGAACATATCAATAGATCAGGCATCCAGCCACTACTATGTCACTCGCCGCACTCTAAAGTGAACATATCAGTAGATCAGGCATCCAGCCACTACTATGTCACTCGCCGCACTCTAAAGTGAACATATCAGTAGATCAGGCATCCAGCCACTACTATGTCACTCGCCGCATAACGTGAACATATCAATAGGTCAGGCACTCAGCCACCTACATATGTCGCACGTCGTAAATTCTAATTGGACACATCAATAGTTCAGGCTTTTAGCCACCTACTTATGTCACTCGACACATATCAACAGGTCAGGTCATATACCACCTGCATTACCACTTGCAAAAAAAAATCTAACCCAATCCATTCATGCAATCCATGAAACATTTGTTGCTTTCACAAACAAAATATGACATCGGCTATAACAACCTTTTGAAATAGTATCCACATCGTCTACAAGCATGGCTAAGCAAATTGATTTCTACATTGGTTTCTACTAACTTAGTCAAGATACATATGGCTATCCTAACTGGGTTTGCATAGCATAGTAATATAGTAGTACACCTATCATGCATACTACTAAAAACACTAAATGCAATAGACACAAATTAATAGGACATTTATGCTGGAGTATCACTTGCCTTTTTGAGATTCGTCGTTTCTCACACACTCTTGCAAACGCAACAAGAGTCACACTCCGTCCAATCTATCGTATAAAAACGAAACACAACATAAACAACATGACAAGACAAACAATTTGTGCAACAATAATGATGCTGGTCAATTTAATAATCACACCAATAACTTTAATTAGTTCTCTGGTTGATATATATATGCAAGGAAAAGATTTTTAATATTATTAAAGATTTAATGTTGCGATTTAAATCCTATAATAAAAATCTATAAGCTTCTGCAAGTTAATTCGAAATAAAAGTTTAATTAACTTTTGAAACTGATGTCTCTGGTTAGAACTTTTAATTATCTAACAGTGGCAACAAGAAATACTTTATTTCGAATTATTGATTTAAAGTTATTCTATTTTTAGTGCAAATTAAAGTTCAGAAAATCCGGAAATAATATTTTGGTAAAAGTGTGTTTTTATTACAGAAACAGATTATACACATTCATACGAATCCAACGGTATATTATTTGTAATTTTCCGACAAATATTTGATTTACTACGGATTTTACAAGATTCAGGCAATTTCTGCAATTTTTAATTGATTTCTAAATAGAGTTGACCGGGGTTGACCTGACTGACGCAGGCTGCTGACTGTACGCTGACCGGGCGCTGACGCGGCTGACACGTGGTGCTGACGGGGCGATGACGAGGACGCCACGTGACTTCTCCTGATTGGCTCGAATGGATCTGTTTATATAAAAAGATCCGTACGTCAAATCGGAAAACTTAAAACATCAAAGTTGTAGAGAAGGAACGGATCTACTAACCCACCAAAGGAATTTGAATTTGAAGAAACGAGCCGCCGTAGATCTTGAGTTTACTCCATCATATCTGAAATATTGCAACACGAAATACTCCGGTTGTGGTGGATGAAAAGTGATGAGATTCATCGGGATGGAAAGATCTCGACGAGATCTACAACATTGACGAAGAGGCCAACATCAATCGACGAAGTTTAGAGGTCGGAAATGATGAAATAAGATTCGGGTGTTTAGGGTTTCGGAAGAACGAAAAGGAAAAGATAAAAGGCTGCGGTTCTGGGCCTTCATATAGGGATGTAGGAGTGTAGAAAGGTAGGGTTTTGAGTTGGCTATACATAGAAACAAACGGAATTGAATTTAGAGCTAAATTGATAAAGATATAGAAATTTGAGTAAGGATAGGTTTCAAAACAAAGGATAGCACGTTCCTGGAACGATTCATTGATCGATAGAACCGACGAGGCTGCCCTCGTGCGCCTGGGGCTGCTGCTACCTTAGCGGGCCGGCCCATATGGAAAGATAGGAGGAGGGAGATGAGAGCAGTGCGGCTGGACAGGAATTGGGCCCGGTTCGACCTGTTTATCTTTTTTTTTAACCTTTTCTTTTTCTTTTATTCTTTTTCTGTTTTCTTTTGTAACTTTTGAATTAGGTCTCCAAATCAAGTCAAACGAATTTGTAAATTTTTTTAAAAATTCCCATTAGTCAAAGTATACATTTAGGAACTATTTCCAAAATATTTTAAATCTTTAAAGGTTCAAATAATGCATAAATGCCTATTTGACACCTTTATGTCGTTTTATAAAATATGGTTGTATAAACTCCTTTTGAACTCAAATAAAATATAGTATGAGTAATATCTTTCAAAATGATAAACTCAATAAAATAATTTGGAACAAAGCATTTTATTTAAATAGAGTTTGATAGATCTTTTAAATACAAATGCCCATTTAATTATGGGTTTTGCCAAAATATTGAAAATACTTTGCCAAAAAGATTTTTAGGATTTTGTAGAAATCCAAATAAATATTTTATTTCCAAAGCTTTAAAAGTTGAGATTGGAAAATAAAGGAACATTTAATTTAAAATAGAACTTTGGAAGATGTCTCAATAAACTTCTATAGAGGTTTTCTTGATTTTTGGAGACTTTATTTATTTATTAATGAAAGTTTTAAATTTTTGCGATTTTTAAAACATTTCAAAGTTTTGGGATGTTACAGACTACCACCCTTAAAAGGAATCTCGTCCCGAGATTCGGAGAGGCTAGAAAGAAAGATAGGTTTCGAACCTTCGGGTTTGGTCAACTGGGTGGGCTACCACCCTTAATAGAAACTTTTGTAAGCAGTCTTGAGCTCTTTTCTTCGGACTAGTGTCCATCTACTTAGTCTTTATGTCTCACTGGACTCAACTATATCTTCCACTCATGAATTGTGCTTCATCGCCAATTGGTGTGTCTCTTAAAATAACTTTGGGTATTCAATGATCACTCTTTGGATCTATCTAAAGACCACGATCGGAGAAATTTACGTCATGGTATTCAAACTGTAGTGTCTTCGCAGGCTTCCATCTTCTGATTGAATCCCATCAATGTCACACTGTGTCAGATTTCTAACGGAACTCTCATGGTAGGCAAACTTCCATATGGTGATATCTTCAAAAGGTGCTTGGTGTTCAACCTCACCGTGTATATTACGTTTTGGCGACACTTGCCAATTATATGGGTTTAATATATCTTACCATTCTATGGTCTAGGTTTAACATCGTCGTCTCTCTTATAGGTTTGTCACTCAGATTACCATTCCTCATAACAAAGCGAATGAAATGAGTAGTCGTCATGGTAGCTACTCCACGTCGCACTCAAATCATTACCTTGTACTTGGTTTGGTGAATCTCGTAAGCTAACACTCGGTCATCCTTACTTGTCCAACAGAAGTTTCCAATCTGTAAGACAGATCTGAACTAAACTATCGGTCCTTCAAAACTATTGGGTTGCGAAAACTACTACGCACGCTAGCTTACAAACTAAATCTTCTTCTGTGAATCTCCTCCTTGGGGAACATGCTTTCCATGTCGTCTTAGCTCATCAGTTTCAATCCCATGTCCTATTTCTGATCTGCATATCAGTCTTCATAACAACATGGGTTTCTTCATAGAAGTTCCATTAATACTCATATCCCTTATTATTACAATGACATAGGTACCATCCTTGCATCAAAGATTAATGCTTACAAATAAAATTTATTCAAGGTTAACACTTGCACCAGATATCTTTAGGGGTAGTAAAGTTCACAAGGTTCACACTGGTTTACTTCTGGAATCAGTTTGGGACGTTCATTTTGTTATTCTTCTTCTCGGGGCAATCCCAGGAGTAGTGTCCTAGCCTCTTACATGTGAAACATTCCACTTGAGTGATGTCCCTCTTTCCTGAGTGATTTTGTTCTTTCTTCTTTTCTGGACAGTCCCACGAGTAGTGTCCGAGCTCCTTACAATGAAAACACTCCACATGGATTTTGTTCGTCTTGTTGGATTCGTGGTTATGAATCTGGCGATTGTGGTGGTGTCCATTTTCTCCATAAACCTGGTGGTTATGGCCTCCATGCTTGTTAAACTCAGACTTGCCGTTACTCACATAAGAAGTTTCTTGTTTCTGGTGCAGTTCTGGATCGTGCGTGCAGTGCCTAGGCTTCCGCTTTCTGCCATCTTCCTTCCTCAGATTGTTGTCCAGAGTGATAGCTTGGTCCAGCAAGGCTTGATAGTTTGGAGCATATGCTACTGACAAGGGCACCTTCAGTTCACCACTCAGTCCATTGAGAAATTTATCCTTCCTCTTGGCATCTGTATCAATATCCTCCGGTGCGTACCTTGATAAAGAACAAAAATCATCCATGTACTCCTTAAGAGTCCTATTACCCTGCTTCAGGCTTCGGAATTCTTCTCTCTTCAAGTTCATGATCCCAGAAGAAATGTGTGCATTACGGAATCCTTCCTTGAATGCATCCCAGGTGAGTCCATCGAGAGGGTGAGTGATTTGATATGTCTCCCACCATTGTGCTGCTGGCCCTTCAAGTAGATGAGCAGTGAATCTCACCTTCTCTGTGTCAGTGCATTCACAAGTCACTAGATCTTTCTGTACCGAACGTATCCAATCGTCGGCCACAATTGGCTCTGAAGCAGTTGAGAACTTAGAGGGTCTAAGTCTTAGAAACCTAGCGAGTCGATCCACTGGGGGTTGGGGTGGTGAAGGTGGTGGTGGAGGAGGTGGTGCGTTCTGGTGTGCTAGAAACTGAGCCATCATGTTCATCAGCTGGGTTTGTGCTGCCATCATCTGCTGCATCACATCGTTGTTGTTGTCGGGATCACGGCGAGGAGGCATCTGTGGGATTTAGCATAGATGAGAATAGAAGGAGATACCTAAAGAGATATTTCTACCCATACAAACAACTAACAACAAACAACAGTAAACAACCAATCAAACAATAATATCAAGCAATAATTTTATAAATTCGAAATTTATAGTTTTGAAAACTTAACTAACACGATATAGGTTCTAACACAAGCGCACTAGTACTGCCATACCACATTTTGATAGGTCAATACTCTAATGCGAAGTGATAACTACTCAACTATGTAAAGTGGTGGTCAAGGCTATATCTTCTCCTGTTCTTCAAGTTAATCATCATTGGTCCTTTATTGATAGATTCTTTGAGGATGGTCTAAAACAAGAGAAAGTAATTTAGAAAGCAATAGCTGAGAAAGGTACAAGAAAGATATTTGGAAAGATTTGGATACGAAGAAAATAAAATTTTGTTCCTATGGTCTTTCTTATTTCCAATCCAAACCTAGGGTTTCGAACCTACAGGCAACACAATGCTCTGATACCATCTGTAGCGACCCTGCCCTTTTAAAATAGGCCAAGATCCCTGTGTTATTGTGCTAGTCCCTGGATCGAATAGCTAGCACCACAGTTTAAGATGAAGTATCATACATTGCATCAAAATTCTATTACAACGTATGATCCAGAAAAATAAACATTACAAGTTGCATAGCACAAGGCTAGCATAATACAAAGTTCAGCAGCGGAAATCATATAATAGCATGGAGCCCTCATCATCTTCATGTGCCACAGGCAGACATGTTGGTTGCAGACTCGAAACCTATAGCGTTCCTTACTCATCGTCAGACGAACCTGCAACGATAAAAGCGTTGCAGCCAAAAATTGGTCAGAACCATTTGATTGGATCTGGCAAATGATACTTGTGGACTCATAAAGGCAAACTGCTAACATCTACATGCATATCTGGCTGGTGGAGTTCAGGGCTATTTGCGTAAAGCCAACTTTATCCTATTCTTTAAAAATCATTTTCTTTTCCATTTATTACGAGATGAACATGGCACATCATCCAGTGCTCAATCTCCCTTGTACTCATAAAAACAATATCCTTTTAATAATTTGAGATAAGTGGGAAACTTCCAACTTCTTCAAGTCCAGTCGCTCCAAGTTTTCTCCTCCTGTCCAGGAGCTCAAAGTTGTCCACCAATAGTGTCATGGCTAAGGAATTCCACAGGATGTGAGCATATCAATAGGTCAGGTCATCGACCACCTACTAGGTCGCTCACAAGAAGACCTAACGTGAACATATCAGTAGGTCAGGCACTCAGCCCCCACTATGCCACTTATCGCAAGTCTAAGGTGAACATATCAATAGATCAGGCATCCAGCCACTACTATGTCACTCGCCGCACTCTAAAGTGAACATATCAGTAGATCAGGCATCCAGCCACTACTATGTCACTCGCCGCACTCTAAAGTGAACATATCAGTAGATCAGGCATCCAGCCACTACTATGTCACTCGCCGCATAACGTGAACATATCAATAGGTCAGGCACTCAGCCACCTACATATGTCGCACGTCGTAAATTCTAATTGGACACATCAATAGTTCAGGCTTTTAGCCACCTACTTATGTCACTCGACACATATCAACAGGTCAGGTCATATACCACCTGCATTACCACTTGCAAAAAAAAAATCTAACCCAATCCATTCATGCAATCCATGAAACATTTGTTGCTTTCACAAACAGAATATGACATCGGCTATAACAACCTTTTGAAATAGTATCCACATCGTCTACAAGCATGGCTAAGCAAATTGATTTCTACATTGGTTTCTACTAACTTAGTCAAGATACATATGGCTATCCTAACTGGGTTTGCATAGCATAGTAATATAGTAGTACACCTATCATGCATACTACTAAAAACACTAAATGCAATAGACACAAATTAATAGGACATTTATGCTGGAGTATCACTTGCCTTTTTGAGATTCGTCGTTTCTCACACACTCTTGCAAACGCAACAAGAGTCACACTCCGTCCAATCTATCGTATAAAAACGAAACACAACATAAACAACATGACAAGACAAACAATTTGTGCAACAATAATGATGCTGGTCAATTTAATAATCACACCAATAACTTTAATTAGTTCTCTGGTTGATATATATATGCAAGGAAAAGATTTTTAATATTATTAAAGATTTAATGTTGCGATTTAAATCCTATAATAAAAATCTATAAGCTTCTGCAAGTTAATTCGAAATAAAAGTTTAATTAACTTTTGAAACTGATGTCTCTGGTTAGAACTTTTAATTATCTAACAGTGGCAACAAGAAATACTTTATTTCGAATTATTGATTTAAAGTTATTCTATTTAGTGCAAATTAAAGCTCAGAAAATCTGGAAATAATATTTTGGTAAAAGTGTGTTTTTATTACAGAAACAGATTATACACATTCATACGAATCCAACGGTATATTATTTGTAATTTTCCGATAAATATTTGATTTACTACGGATTTTACAAGATTCAGGCAATTTCTGCAATTTTAATTGATTTCTAAATAGAGTTGACCGGGGTTGACCTGACTGACGCAGGCTGCTGACTGTACGCTGACCGGGCGCTGACGTGGCTGACACGTGGTGCTGACGGGGCGATGACGAGGACGCCACGTGACTTCTCCTGATTGGCTCGAATGGATCTGTTTATATAAAAAGATCCGTACTTCAAATCGAAAAACTTAAAACATCAAAGTTGTAGAGAAAGACCGGATCTACTAACCCACCAAAGGAATTTGAATTTGAAGAAACGAGCCGCCGTAGATCTTGAGTTTACTCCATCAGATCTGAAATATTGCAACACGAAATACTCCGGTTGTGGTGGATGAAAAGTGATGAGATTCGTCGGGATGGAAAGATCTCGACGAGATCTACAACATTGACGAAGGGGCCAACATCAATCGACGAAGTTTAGAGGTCGGAAATGATGAAATAAGATTCGGGTGTTTAGGGTTTCGGGAGAACGAAAAGGAAAAGATAAAAGGCTGCGGTTCTGGGCCTTTATATAGAGATGCAGGAGTGTAGAAAGGTAGGGTTTTGAGTTGGCTATACATAGAAACAAACGGAATTGAATTTAGAGCTAAATTGATAAAGATATAGAAATTTGAGTAAGGATAGGTTTCAAAACAAAGGACAACACGTTCCTGGAACGATTCATTGATCGATAGAACCGACGAGGCTGCCCTCGTGCGCCTGGGGCTGTTGCTACCTTAGTGGGCCAGCCCATGTGGAAAGATGGGACGAGGGAGATGAGAGCAGTGCGGCTGGACAGGAATTGGGCCCGGTTCGGCCGGTTTATCTTTTTTTTAACCTTTTCTTTTTCTTTTATTCTTTTTCTGTTTTCTTTTGTAACTTTTGAATTAGGTCTCCAAATCAAGTCAAACGAATTTGTAATTTTTTTTAAATTCCCATTAGTCAAAGTATACATTTAGGAACTATTTCCAAAATATTTTAAATCTTTAAAGGTTCAAATAATGCATAAATGCCTATTTGACACCTTTATGTCGTTTTATAAAATATGGTTGTATAAACTCCTTTTGAACTCAAATAAAATATAGTATGAGTAATATCTTTCAAAATGATAAACTCAATAAAATAATTTGGAACAAAGCATTTTATTTAAATAGAGTTTGATAGATCTTTTAAATACAAATGCCCATTTAATTATGGGTTTTGCCAAATATTGAAAATACTTTGCCAAAAAGATTTTTAGGATTTTGTAGAAATCCAAATAAATATTTTATTTCCAAAGCTTTAAAAGTTGAGATTGGAAGATAAAGGAACATTTAATTTAAAATAGAACTTTGGAAGATGTCTCAATAAACTTCTATAGAGGTTTTCTTGATTTTTGGAGACTTTATTTATTTATTAATGAAAGTTTTAAATTTTTGCGATTTTTAAAACATTTCAAAGTTTTGGGATGTTACACTTTCCTGCATAAACATATCATTCTCGTGCTCCTCCATATATTGCTGCAAAGGATCATTAGGAGGCACGGCAATAGAAGCAATTCTTTCAATAATAAGATCATTATTAGGTAATTCTTTATCATAACGATGTCTAGCAAATTTGGAAAAATTAAATTCATACGGCTCTCCAGCGAATTGAACATAGACCTTTCTTTCTTAAAATCTATAATAGCACTACAAGTATTTAAGAAAGGTCTACCAAATATGATAGGACAAAATTTATCTTTAACCGACCCCAAGACAAGGAAATCAGTTGGATATTTTACCTTACCACATAAGACTTCAACGTCTCTGACAATTCCCACCGGGTGGATGACATCTCTATTAGCCAATTTAATCTCCAAATCAATATCCTCAAGCTCACATGGCGCAATTTCGCGCATTATTTCTTGATAAAGTGTATAAGGAATAGCACTTGCACTTGCACCCATATCACATAATCCATAATAGCAATGATCACCTATCTTGACAGAGACAACAGGAGTACCAACAACTTTTGCACTTTTATCCTGTCTAACAATGTTAGTAGCAGCTTCACAAAAATAAATAGAACTTCCATCGATGTTCTCAGTTACAAGATCTTTAACCAAAGCTACTGGAGAGGCAATTTCAAGTTGTTCATCAGGTTCATAAGCTTTCCTTTCACTTCTATTAACCACACTAGCCACGATTGAGTGTTCTTTAATTTTATAGGAAAGGGTGGTTTTTCAAAGTAAACAGCAGGTAAAACAGATTCAACTGTTTGAACAGGCACATCATCACTAACAAGCACATCTGTTTTACAAACATTTTTAAATGGTTCATGATACTTATCCCACTTTTCTTTTGGAATATTAATATGGTCAGCAAAGGATTTACAAAGATCAACAACAATTTGAGAATCGAGCCCAAACTTAGTACTAAGCATATTAAAATGTTCAGTTTCCATGAAAGATTTAATGCAGTCATACTCATAATTTATACCTGATTCTTTACCTTTGTCGATCTCCCAATCTTCCGCATTGCGGTAAATCCTTTCAATTAAATCCCATTTAGCATTAACTTTTTTGTTTGTAAAGGATCAAAGAGAAGAGGCATCAAGCATATCCTTATCATAGCGAGACAGCCTCGCATAAAAATTGTTAACAATTATATCATTAGGAAGCTTATGATTGGGGCATTTAAGCATTAACGATTTCAACCTCCCCCAAGCTTGAGCGATACTTTCTCCTTCATGTGGCCAAAAGTTATAAATATAATTTCTATCTTGATGAATTTTATGAAGAGGATAAAATTTAGAATAAAATAGAGACATAAGCTCTTTCCAATCCATCAAGTGAGAATTATCCAGAAGCATATACCAATCCATAGCTTTATCCTTTAGTGATATTGAGAATAATTTCCACATGATTACCTCTTTTGACATACCTGCAATCAAGGTTGGAAAAAGCGCTAGGCGTAAGCGAGGCTGTTGGCATTCTCCTAGTGCCTAGGTGATGATTAAGCGCACTAGGCGTGGCCTAGGCGTGCATATAGTATGTACCATCAGGTGTGTATTTGGTTTACTATATATCTATACAAGATAATTTAGACCATATAAATGAGTATGCTAGCAGCAACTGCCATGGGAATATGACTCATATGGTTCTTCGGTGCAATTTGATACGATTTTCTTTTGGAGATTAAAATTTATTGGTTGCACTGCCTAGAGTTTAGCTTATGCCCTAGGCGAGGCGTTTTTCCATCGCCTAGTGCCTAAGTGTGATCAAGCGTCGCCTAGGCGCTGCCTAATCCAACACTGCCTACAATCTTAAATAGCTCACACAGATCTTTCATATAAAACAAATGATAACCTGAATGGATGGTTCCATCCCCTGCATAACGGTTACTCATAACATGATCAATAATTCCCATGGGTATTTTAAATGGATCAATTTCAGAGAGCGGAGGACTCTTATCCACTACAGGTGTGGTGGCAGAGTCACTCCCAAATAGCATATTAAGTGAAGAGTGCTCCATAACGAAGCAAAGTAACAAGCAAAAATAAAAACATCACTTACAATAAAAGAGTTCCTTACCAATTCCACTTACCAATAGCGCTACACTCCCCGGCAACGGCGCCAGAAAAGATTCTTGATGACCCACGAGTATAGGGGATCTATCATAGTCCTTTCAATAAGTAAGAGTGTCGAACCCAACGAGGAGCAGAAGGTGTTGACAAGTAGTTTGCAGCAAGGTTTCACTGCAAGCACTAAAAGAGAAATGTTTTTTGGATTTTTGATTTAAAGAACAAATGAAGAACAAGTAAATAAAAGAGTGCTACGATAATTGCAGCAAATAGCCCAATCCTTTTAATCTCAAAGGACAGGCCGGTTGTGTTACTTATGAAGATTAAAACATTCTCGAGGACACATGGGAGTTTCTGCCTAGCCAGTTTCATTGCACGCCGGTGATTAACCTTCAATGTTTTGATAAAGTGCTGTGTGGGTGGACCTATGCTAATGCACCACCCTTACTTGGACAAATACATACTTGTGATTAAACCCCTTGCAAGCATCTTCAACTACAAGAAAGTAATTAAGATAAAAACCTAACCACAGCCTTAAACTCCGAGACCCTACGCTCCCTAGTGCACTAGTTCACAAATTGGGGTTTAGGTTTCTGTCACTCCTGCAACCCTACCATAAGCAAACTAAATACACTATGCATTCCCCTAGGCCCTTTGAAAGGTGAAGTATCATGTAGTCGATGTTCACATGATAGCACTAGAGGAATAACACCACAACATAAATCAAACCATTAAATATTACTCAACATTATGCAATTACTAGCAACTAGGCTTTCCCCATGTCCTCAAGAACCAAACGAACTACTCACAAGACTGTTGGGAATATGCCCTAGAGGCAATAATAAAATGGTTTATTAGCATATTCATGTTTATGATAATAGTTTATTCTCCATGCTATAATTGTATTAACCGGAAACATAATACATGTGTGGAATATAAACAATAGGTGTCCCTAGTAAGCCTCTACCGGACTAGTTCGTTAGTCAAGAGATGGTTAGAGTTTCCTAACCATGGACCTGTTATAGTCACTTGATAATGGAGTCATATCATTAGGAGTAATGATGTGATGGACAAGACCCAAATAATAAAGAGTTGCAATTGATCGTGTCACAACAGTTTCATTGCCAACACTTTTAGTATGCCAAGTATAGTTTCCTTAGACCATGAGATTATGTCACTCCCGTTTACCGGAGGAGTACTTTGTGGACATCAAACGTCACTTCGTAACTGGGTGATTATAAAGGTGGCTTTCAGGTATCTCCGATGGTATTTGTTGGGTGACATGAATCGAGACTGGGATTTATCCTTCCTTGTGACGGAAAAGATATCTCTGGGCCCTCTCGGTAATATAGCATCGGAAAGGTTGCAACCATGTGATTAAGTGGTAATCACGGTGATCCTATATTATGGACGAGTAAAGAGAATTTGCCAGGTAACGAGATTAAACTAGATATGGAGATATCGACGATCATATCTCGGGCAAATTAAATATCAGTGAGACAAAGGGAATCGTATATGAGATTAAGAATCTCCGGCATCGTGGTTCAATCGATAAAGAACTTCGTTGAATATGTAGGAGTCAATATGGACATCCCGGTCCCGCTGTTGATTATTGATATGATCATGTCTGCATGTTCTCGAACCCGTAGGGTCACACACTTAACGCTCCGATGTAGCTAGGGTTAGCGATGAGATAATTGATGGAATGAACGAATGGTGATTCGGAGTCTCGGATAGGATCCCGGACGTCACGAGGAGTTCCGGAGTGGTCCGGAGAATAAGATTCATATAAGGAAAGTGGTTTCCGGAGGTATCGGAAAAGTTCTGGAATTTTTCAGCGGGGTACCGGAAGGTTCCAGAAGGTTCTAGAAGAGTCTAGAAGTGGGGCCCATATCGTATGGACCCACATGGGCCAAAGGGTGGTGCAGCAACCCTAGTGGGCTGGCCGCACCAGCCCTAGACCCACATGGGCCAAGTTGGTCAAAGGGGCCCAAAAGAGGGGGGGGGGGCGCCCCAAAAACCCTAAGGGGTTGACTTGGGGCCAAGCCCCCCCAGCCGCCGGCCGTAGAAGGGAGAGGGGCGCAGCCCCCCTGGCCTCCTATATAAGGAGGGGCAGGGGAAGGGCTGCCGCACCCCATGTGTGCTCCCCTTGGTGCCCTAGCCGCCACACCCCCCTCCCTTGCCGCACTACCTCCTCATGGCGCCACCCCTCCCCATAGGGCTGCCGCCATCTCCTCCACCATGGCCTAGCCGCACCACCCCTAGATGTAGGGCTGCTGCTGCACCTCCTCCTCTCCCTCTCCTCTTGCTTGGCTTGGCGAAGCCATGCTCGTGGAGATTACACCATCAACGCCACCACAACCGTCGTGGTGCCGAGATCCATCTAGCCATCTCCACCTTGCTTGCGGGATCAAGAAGGAGGAGATCTACATCGAGCCGTACATGTGGATACCGCGGAGGTGCTACCCCTTGTGGCACTTCGTCGGATTGGACTTCGAGGAAATACATCTCCTCGCGACTAGATGAGTCTAGTTGCGGGGATCGACTAGCCAACCCCTGCACCGACAAAATGCGTTTGTTGATCTTCAAGGGTAAGAGATTGGATCTCATCTTCGCTACCTCCATCTAGTAGGTCTAGATCCTTGGGGTTTATTCCGCTTGCTGCGTAGGAAAATTTTTGTTTTCTATGCTGCGACCCCATCAGTGGTATCAGAGCCTAGATCTATTCGTAGATGTTGGTGCGATTAGAACACAAGTGTTGTGGGCGTTGATATTTTATGTTGCTACCTTCTCGCGTGCACTTTGCGTCTTTGCGGTATTGTGAGATGAAGCGGCCCGGACCAACCTTACTCGTCCACGCACGAGAGACCGGTTCCACGACTGACATGCAACTTGTTTTGCATAAGTGGCTGGCGGGTGTCTGTTTCTCTTGCTTTAGTGAAGATGCAATTTTCAATGGAAGGCCTTTCAAAAGGATGAGTAAATAAGCAACTACTATATCACCGTTGTGGTTTTTGCGTAGATTAGAACGGTTCTACCTCGTTAACCCAAGCCACGTAAAAATTGCATAAACAAAGTAGAGGCGTCTAACTTGTTTTTGCAGAGGGGGTCATGTGATGTGGTATGGCCAATGTGTGATTTGTGATAATGTATGCAATGATCATGTTTGTAATCTTTCGCGACTTGCATGTCGTCGAGTACGGCAACCGGCTGGAGCCATATGGTTGTCTTTTATTTTATGTGACCTGCGTGTCAATGAATCACCATGTAATTGCTTTACTTTATTGCTAAGAGTAGCATTAGTTGTAGTTGCAATAGTTGGTGGACAACCATGGTGATGGCGCCACGATGATGGAGATCATGCCGGAGATGGAGATCATGCCGGTGCTTTGGAGATGGAGATCAAAAGCACAAGAAGAAAGGCCATATCATATCACAATTATGAATTGCATGTGATGTTAATCCTTTTATGCACCTTATTGTTATGCTTAGATGTGATCGCGACGGTAGCATGATAAGTGTCGGCACAGTGGAAACCAGGGTACCACGGGCCGGCCTGCCAGGGCCCACAAGATTCTTCAGGTGATTTTCGCTAAGGACCAGGCTCTCTAAGCCTGGCGAGCTTCGCGAGGATTTCTCTCCTCGCGAAGGGTTTTTTTTCTCGCCAAGGGTTCTTTCCCTCGGCAAGGGATCGCTCTTCAACAAGGCGTCTCCGACGCCGCCCGCAAATTCTACTAAGGACCAAGCCGCGAGGCTTGGCGAGGCCTTTCGCCTCGCGAAGCGCTTTCTTCGTGAAGCTATCTCTGCCCCGCAGCAGAGCGCACATGGACTCTGCGCCATGCGCAGAGTGACGCGCGTGCCTACGCGCGATGACGACGACGCCGCAGTTGCCGTTTCCATGTATAAAGCAGTCAACAAAGCGGAGCCAAGCAAAGCGGACAACGAGTATTGCCTTTTTGGTGACAAGGGAACAGTCTGCAGCTACGCTCCAAGGACGACGTCACCATGGGCCGCCTCCCACCTCGGCAAGCGCCAGCCCGCTGTCCAGCTGGTCGGTGCCCCCTTTTCAGCTTTGGTGACGCCGTTCCCCTGCCGTGGACCGCGTCCACGATCTTTACCTTTATGGTAGACCTCACCTTTACGGTGCACCGTGCCTCCTCCTTCGTCGCCATGTGGTAGCCCTTCCCGCCCAAATGTTTGGGCAGAAGAGGCCCAGGACGCCTATAAAAGGAGGAGGAGCACGCCCAAGCAAAGGGTTCGATCTTCGGTTGGTGCCACTCTAGCAAACCCTAACCCTAGATCTAAAGACTAGCGAGTAGCCATTGTTAGCCACCTCGAGCTCGACAAGCTCTCCTTGTACTGTAAACTCTTCAAGCAGTGCAATACACCATAGCAGGACGTAGGGGTTTTACCTCCACAAGAGGGCCCTGAACCTGGGTAATACCTTGTGTCAATCTCTGCAGTGTCGTCCGCAGCGAGCCTGACGAGCACCGTCGCCGGAGCACGTTGTGGACTGTTTGACTCCGTGTTCAGCCCCTTACACGATACCTTGGAGACACCCCTAGTTCCTGGGGACAATCTCCGACATTTGGCGCACCAGATAGGGGGCTGAGGCGCGTCTTCATCCTCGACACAGCCATGGCCGGTTCTCGTGCTGAACGTCTCGCTCGCCGGACGGCTAGCGCCGCCACCGCTCCCGCAGGCCGCCCGCGTGGCCGCCCGCGTGGGGGCTCTGCTCCGGAGCGCCGTGTCGACCCCGAGCCCCGCGTCGAGCACCCCGACGACGACGACATCGACCACGCTGAGGACGGCCTCGGCGAAGAGGAGGCCTCCTCCCTGCCCCCGTCGCGGGACCACGCCGCTTCCTCGCTGGGCCGCCCTGCGCCCAGCCCGGCGACTGCGCTCCTCATGGCGCAGGAGCTGCTGCAGTACCGCCCCACGCCGGCGGCTCAGGAGGGCTGGCTCAACCGCGTTGCCAAGCTCGTCGGCGCCGCTCGCGCCGCGGTACCCGCGCCGTCTCGTTCCCTGGTCCCTTTTGCGCTCGTGGGGGACGTGGCGCACGGCGCACCTCCTCTCCATCCCGCGCCCGCTCCAGCTCCACCGGTTGCACCGCAACCTGCTCCAACGGGGGCTCCTCCTCGCGACGGCCGCGCTGCGTCGCACGCGTCGTCGCCGCACGACTGCCAGATCGTGCAGCGAGCCCCTGAGGACGCGCGCGTGAGCATCGAGCGCGGGCAAGAACGCCGCAACCGCGCCGTTCAGGACATCGCCACCGCCGGGCGCCACCTCCGCGCCACCCTTGCCAACGGTACGGTCACCTACGGCATGACGGCCACGTTCACTCGCAGCCTTCGTCGCGTCGTTTGGCCAGTCAAGTTCAGGCCGGACCTCCCTCCGCGCTACGACGGCAAGAACAGCCCCCTGGAGTTCCTGCAGCTCTACTCTTTGGCCATCCAGGCCGCCGGGGGCGACGACAAGGTCATGGCGAACTGGTTCCCCATGGCCCTCAAGGACTCTGCGTCCTCATGGCTCACCAACCTCCCCGCCGAGTCCATCAGCTCTTGGGAGGAGCTCTGCCGGTGCTTCATCGCCAACTTCAAGGGCACGTACGAGCGCGGCCTCACCTACAACGACCTCCGCGCCGTGCGTCAGAAGCCCGGCGAGACCCTCCGCAAGTACATCCAGCGCTTCAGCCAAGTGCGCAACAAGATCCCCAACGCCACCGACGCGCAGGTCATTTCTACCTTCCAGGCTGGGGTCACGGACGTGCGGATGCTCGAGAAGCTCGGCATCCACGACAACATCACCACCGTCGTCAAGCTTTTCGACTTGGCGGACAAATGCGCCAAGGCTGAAGAGGGCCGCTTGTTCGTCAAGAACGAGCCAGGGGACCCTGCCGAGGGGTCCAAAAAGAAGAAATCCTCTGAGAAGCGCAAGACTACTGCGGTCCTCGCGGCAGAGCCTGACGCCAAGCAGTCTCGGCAAGCTGCCACTCCAGCCGCAGGACCTGAGAAGAAGGATGACCGTCCCTTCTGCATCTACCACAACAGGCACTCCCACGCCACCGAGGACTGCTTCGACATCAAGAGGCTTCGCGAGGCTCGCGAGGCTCGCGAGGCAAATGGAGGCCGCGGAGGCCGCGGTGGAGGCCGCAGCGGCCGCGGGGGGCGACGCTGGAACAACAACTACAACGATAGCTACCAGCAGAACCCCCAGGCCAACGCTGCCCAGCCCGCAAACGACAACCTGCCTGCCGAAGCTGACGAAGGCTACCAGGTGCCTCGCGGGGCAGCTTGTATCCTTGGCGGGGCTCAGGCCCCTCGCTCCAACCGCCACTTCAAGCAACTCGCCCGCGAGGTCGCGGCAGCTCTCCCTGGAGTCGAGGCCTCCAGGCCCCTCAAGTGGTCCCAGTGCCCCATTACTTTCGACTCCGGCGACCACCCCAAGTCCACGTCAACCGTTGGCACCATCCCGTTGGTCTGCACCCCCACCATCAACAACATCGCCGTCTCTAAGACGCTCATTGATGGGGGTGCTGGCCTCAACGTCATCTCCGTCGAGACATTCGAGAAACTGCAGGTGCCCTATGAGCGGCTCATGCCTACCAGGCCCTTCTCGGGAGTGACAGAGGGCCTTACCACCCCTTTGGGGCAGGTGAGGCTCGCCGTCACTTTCGGCACCCAGGCCAACTACCGCACCGAGCTGATCGACTTCGACGTTGCGCACATCGGCCTACCCTACAACGCCATACTCGGCTACCCCGCCCTCGCCAAGTTCATGGCGGTGACCCACCACGCCTACAACCTCGTCAAGCTCCCTGGCTCGGGTGGCACCATTGTCATCCGCGGCGTGGTCTCGGACGCCTTATACGCTGCGCAAGCGGCCTACAAGGCTGCCGCGGTGGCGTCACCCGCTGACGAGGACGAGGAACCCCTCCCGAGGCCCCCCGCGAAGAAGAAGCAGCTGTTCTCCCAGGAGAAGGCTGCGACAAAACAAGTGTCTCTGGAGGCGAGCGGCTCGGGGGCTTGCGTCACCATCGGCGCCAACCTGCCTCCTAAGTAAGGGGAGCGCGCTCCCGGAGGAGCGACACTTCATCATCAAAGAAGAAAAACCCCTGGCCACGCCAGTGTAATGAACACCTATTTCAGGTCATTCTGAACCTTGGCGCATTGCGCCAGCATGTTTTGCGACTTTGACAAAGCTGTTATTGCTGTTTATCCTTGCTCGCACGATCCCTCCTGTGTATCTCACGAGCGGGGGCTAGCAGGGTGCCATGCCACGGGAGCATCCCGGCAGCGCCTAAAACCCAAGGGATCCGAGCTCTGAACTCGCGGGTCAGCTCTCATGCATGTCAACTCCCAAGGAGCTCTGAACTCATGGGTCAGCTCCCGCGCACGTCAACTCACCAAGGATCACCAAAACCTTGGTGCCTGTTTCTCCTCGCGAGACACACATGAAGGAACCTACGAGCACCATAAGAACCTTTAACTGTCTATTGCTTGCGGGTACGCCTATGTTCTCCAAGTGCAGGAAAACAGGCTCTCCAAGCCTCAGGCACCCTCTCCAAGGCAACAACGCCTCGCCAGGGAACCGACACCCTCTCCAAGGCGGAAACGCCTCGACAAGCTAAGTCTAAATACTTTTCAAATCTCCTCTCGCTGGCTGTTTGCCCCTCGAGTCTCTTTTCTCTCTCCTATGCCTCATGGGCTGCTTGCACGTCAAAGGGGAGCCCCAAGCATCGCGCTTCGAGGAGCTCTTACTTCTCGAGGCCTCACGCACCCCCCGGACTTGTGGAGCACTGACTCGCACATACCGAAGCGGCGGTGGTGTAGCGCTAAGAGAGGGTCCTAAAACGTAGAGCAAAAAGACATGAAGGGGAAAGACAAAAGCCTCCGAGGGACGTCCACAAGCATACTCCAATAACTTAACAAGTTTTTACAAAGTTCACAATCAAAATGACTAAGATAAATTTGCCCTCGGCACGTCCAGCAACAGGCAAGGAGCTCAGGCCGTCGCGCCTCCTGAGGTGCCTGCGCGATCCACGGTGGTTTCCGCCTCCTCCAGGGCTTCCTCGTCGTCGCCTTCGTCTTCATCGACCAAGGCTTGGTCGAATTTCTTGGCGTATGCGATGGCGGCCTGCTTGGCGGTCTCCCGCGCCTTGTCGCTGATGGCACGTGGTGGCGCCATCACATCCTCAAGGTCAAGTGGGGGCTGGAGCCTCACGAGGTTGCTGAAGATGTTGGTGACGCCAACGACGAGGAGGTCGCGGCTCTCCTCCACGACGCGCTTGTCGAAGCTCTTCGCGACCCCTTCAAGTTTTCCAAGGAATTGCTCGAAGAAGAGCGAGTACGAGGTCTCGTCGTCGGTCGCTGCGGAGAAGGAGGGGACATCGATCCTCAGATCTCTCCCGACGGCGCACACGCGGCTTACCAAGCTCTGGAGAATGCTTTGACGCTGGCGTGTCATGAACCGGTCAACTTGGCGCTGATCTCGTGCCTGCTCCACCAGGGCCGTGACCGGCCCCACCTGCTGCCGAAGCTCGTCCAGGTCCCTCTCCAGGGCAATGGCGTTCCCCTCAGCGCGCGTCTGGGCCTCCCGAGAGACCTCGAGGCACGAGGTGAACCGCTTCTCCTCCTGCTCAAGCTCCTTGACGCGCTTCTCGAGCCCCTTGCGTGTGGACGTGAGGCGGTCCTCGAGCTTCGCGACCTTCTCGTTATGCTCCTTGGAGAGGCTTTCGCGGACGAGTTTGACCTTGAGGTCAGCTTCCTCTTGGAGCTTTTTCTGCTCTGCTGCGAGGTTGGCCTCGTCGGTGGCCACCCGGCCTTCACGCTCCGCCAGCTGCCCCTCGCGGGTGGCCTGGTCCTTCACGAGCCGCTGGACCTGCTCCTCGCGCTGCTGCAGCTCCTTCTTCTGGAGGGAGAGCTCTTCCTCGCGCCGTTTCAGCTCGGCCTCGCGAGGCGCCAGCTGCCCCTCGCGGGCGTCCAGCTCCTCGCGAAGCTCCTTCAAGCTGGCCTTGGCGGCCTCGGAGTCGGCGGCGAACTTCTGCTTCGCGGCCGCCANGTCAACTCCCAAGGAGCTCTGAACTCATGGGTCAGCTCCCGCGCACGTCAACTCACCAAGGATCACCAAAAAACCTTGGTGCCTGTTTCTCCTCGCGAGACACACATGAAGGAACCTACGAGCACCGTAAGAACCTTTAATTGTCTATTGTTTGCGGGTACGCCTATGTTCTCCAAGTGCAGGAAAACAGGCTCTCCAAGCCTCAGGCACCCTCTCCAAGGCAACAACGCCTCCCCAGGGAACCGACACCCTCTCCAAGGCGGAAACGCCTCGACAAGCTAAGTCTAAATACTTTTCAAATCTCCTCTCGCTGGCTGTTTGCCCCTCGAGTCTCTTTTCTCTCTCCTATGCCTCATGGGCTGCTTGCACGTCAAAGGGGAGCCCCAAGCATCGCGCTTCGAGGAGCTCTTACTTCTCGAGGCCTCACGCACCCCCCGGACTTGTGGAGCACTGACTCGCACATACCGAAGCGGCGGTGGTGTAGCGCTAAGAGAGGGTCCTAAAACGTAGAGCAAAAAAGACATGAAGGGGAAAGACAAAAGCCTCCCGAGGGACGTCCACAAGCATACTCCAATAACTTAACAAGTTTTTACAAAGTTCACAATCAAAATGACTAAGATAAATTTGCCCTCGGCACGTCCAGCAATAGGCAAGGAGCTCAGGCCGTCGCGCCTCCTGAGGTGCCTGCGCGATCCACGGTGGTTTCCGCCTCCTCCAAGGCGTCCCCGTCGTCGCCTTCGTCTTCATCGACCAAGGCTTGGTCGAATTTCTTGGCATACGCGATGGCGGCCTGCTGGGCGGTCTCCCGCGCCTTGCCGCTGATGGCACGTGGTGGCGCCATCACGTCCTCAAGGTCAAGTGGGGGCTGGAGCCTCACGAGGTTGCTGAAGATGTTGGTGACGCCAACGACGAGGAGGTCGCGGCTCTCCTCCACGACGCGCTTGTCGAAGCTCTTCGCGACCCCTTCAAGTTTTCCAAGGAATTGCTCGAAGAAGAGCGAGTACGAGGTCTCGTCGTCGGTCGCTGCGGAGAAGGAGGGGACGTCGACCCTCAGGTCTCTCCCGACGGCGCGCACGCGGCTGACCAAGCTCTGGAGGATGCTCCGGCGTTGGCGCGTCATGAGCCGGTCGACTTGGCGCTGGTCTCGTGCCTGCTCCGCCCGGGCCGTGACCGGCCCCACCTGCTGCCGGAGCTCGTCCAGGTCCTTCCCCAAGGCAAAGGCGTTTCCCTCGGCGCGCGCCTGGGCCTCCCGAGAGACCTCGAGGCAAGAGGTCAACCGCTTCTCCTCCTGCTCAAGCTCCTTGACGCGCTTCTCGAGCCCCTTGCATGTGGACGTGAGGCGGTCCTCGAGCTTCGCGACCTTCTCGTTATGCTCCTTGGAGAGGCTTTTGCGGACGAGTTTGACCTTGAGGTCAGCTTCCTCCTGGAGCTTTTTCTGCTCCGCTGCGAGGTTGGCCTCGTCGGTGGCCACCCGGCCTTCACGCTCCGCCAGCTGCCCCTCGCGGGTGGCCTGGTCCTTCACGAGCCGCTGGACCTGCTCCTCGCGCTGCTGCACCTCCTTCTTCTGGAGGGAGAGCTCTTCCTCGCGCCGTTTCAGCTCGGCCTCGCGAGGCGCCAGCTGCCCCTCGCGGGCATCCAGCTCCTCGCGAAGCTCCTTCAGGCTGGCCTTGGCGGCCTCGGAGTCGGCGGCGAACTTCTGCTTCGCGGCCGCCAGCTCGTCGTGCTTGGAGGTAGTTTCCGTCTCGAGCGCCTCCCTGGCGGCGTCAAGCTCCTCCATCACTTCCTGTGCCTCCCGCTTGACGCTGTCGCGGGTCTCCTTGGCGAAGCGAAGGGCCTCTTGGCGTTCCGCCTGGGCCGCCGCGTCCCACCGGCGGCACACCTCTACCCTCTCGAAGAGCAGGGCCCAGGCTTCGCTGAGCCTCATTTTTTCCTTCGCCAAGGCGTCTTCTTCCCTGGCGAGCTGCTCCTCCAGCCCGTCGAGCGCTCGCCGCGCCCGGTTGAGGACTATCCGGCGGTGCGCTGCTTGGCGATGCGGCGCCTGCAGCGCCAAGGAAATTCCCATGCTGCTGTGGGGCGCAGAGGCCTCGACGCTTGTCGAGGCGCCTAAGGCATCCTGCCCCAAGCTTGTGGCGGCCCCCGCCGCGGCGTGGGGGCTTGTGGGGGCGTCGTCCTTGCCGCCCGCATCAGGAGCCCTCAGGGGGCTGGGCATCTCCTCGCCCCTGGCCCCGTCGCTCGGGGGCTCCAGAGGCATCTCTGCCTCCTGCTCCTCCGGGGCGCCTCCGGCCCCCTCTGCAGCGGCCGCGTCCCCCGCGGCCTCGGGCGCATCAGCCCCTCTCGAGGAGTTCTCCTCCTCTGGAGGCGGCTCCATGACGATGTCCTCGTCCACGGTTTCCTCCTCCGCCTCCTGCTGGGCCGGAGGAGTCGCCGCCCTGGTTGGCGACGTCGCCGCCTCTGCGGTCTCCTCCTCCACGTGGTGCTCCGCCGCTGGAGGGGTCGCCGCCCGAATCGGCGACGCCACGCTCTCTTCGGCCATCACCGCCTCCGCGCGGTGCTCGGCCGCGGGAGAGGCAACTGCCCGCTGCGACTCGCCGGCTGCAGGCGTCTCCATGGCGACGCTGGTGGTCTCTCCAGCCTCGCCGAGCCGCCGTTTCTTTGGCTCCGCGGGCTGCCTGAAAAGAGGACAAGGCGAAAATCCTTCAAAAGGGGGAATTCTCAAAGTGAAATCTTGAAGAAAAAGAGAGATCGAGGGCTTACTCGCCGGCCATCACCCACACCCTCTTCTTTGCCGTGGGAGGCTGGATGAGGCTTGCTCCGGCCTCCTCCCGGGCCGCGCCTGTCTCCGCGCGAGGGATGCCTCCCGCAGTTGCGGCCCTCCTGTCGTGGACGGCCTTGGAGCGGGGCTCGCAACGCCCTTTTCCGCCGCCGCTCGTCTCCTCCCCTCCCTCGGCGCGCTGGGAGCGGACGATGCGGAAGGCGTCCTCCTCGTCGCCAGAGGATAGCACCTGGAGGTCCACTTCGGCGTGGGCGCTCCTCGAGGATCCGGCGCCCTCGCCGACGGGGTTGTCGCCCCTTGAAGCCTCGTCTTCGCCAAGGGGGTCTTCGCTTCTCGAGGCCTCCTCGGCGGACTCGGCCTCCTCAGCCTCGGGAGCCGCGTCCAGGTACTCCGGCTCCGCCGCCCACGGGTTAGGGCGAGGCCCGCTGTGCCCCGCGGGCACGATTCCCCACTCGTCGAAGATGGGCATATGCGAGCGCTGCTCCTCTATGCTCTCCTCGGCGAAGACGATGAGCGGCTTGGTCGCCTCCGTATTGGCGGGCGGGATTTCCGGCGATGTGAAGAGGACGTTCATGATCTGGCGGAGCACATCAGGCTCGAAGCCGTCCCTGCTTAGCCGCATGGCGTCGTCTTTGCCGTTGTATCGCCACACCGGCTCGGCGTGCTGTTGAAGGGGAGCGATGCGGCGCCTGGTGAAATCCTTCGCCACCATTTGGCCGGTGACCCCTGCATCGCGGATGTGTCGGATATATACATACACCGCGTCAAGCTTCGAACCCCTGAAGTCCGCGCTCGCCCAGCGCGCCCATTTCCTCGGCGGCGCCTCGGGCACCTCCAGGAGAGGGTTGGTGGTCTTGGCGTCGACGAAGACCCACTTCTCGCGGAACTTGTCGACCTTTTTCGTCACCTTGGTGACGGCGACCTCGCCAAGCCAGGCGATGGGGATGTAGTTGTCGCTCCGGGCGTCGACGATGCGACAAGAGACGCATCCGAGCCGCTCGCCCTTGGCGGAGTTCCGAAGGGAGTAGAAACTCCGGAAGAGCGCCACCGAGGGACGGATGCCAAGGTAAGCCTCGCAGAAGTGGGCGAAGATGGCAAGGATGAGGATGGAGTTGGGATGAAGGTGAAGGAGTTGGATCTGGTACGTCTCCAAGATCGCCAGGAGGAAGTCAGAGAATGGTGGTACCAGGCCGGCGTAGAGAGTATGGATGAAGATGGGGTAGAAGGTGTCGGTGAGCCTGCTACCGGCCGGCCTCAGCTCGGTGGCGCCATGCTCGTTGGTTTTCGCCGCTGCTAGGTGGCGCACCGTCGCTATCGTGGCGGCGGCGACGCGCGTCTTCGGCAGTGCTCCCTCGAGAGCAGCGGCACGCGCCATCGCCGCGGACGTGCCCGCCCGCGCTGTCGCCGCTGACGAGCTCGCCTGCACGGTGGCCTTGCCCTTCAAGTCGGCACCTGCTCTCTTGGGCGCCATGGTCGCCGGAGAAGAAGAAGAGAGCTCTGGAGAGTGGAGTTCTCCGGAGAGTTGGAGGCGTGGGGAGAAGTGTGCGGAGGAGTTACGGGAGAAGTAATGGGCGCCGCCTGCGCGCCCAGGCTTTATTGACCAGCACTCGAGTCGTGGCGGGCCCCACCACGTCGCCCGTTGGAGCCGAGGAGGCCGCGGCCGCGGGCGCAACCGCTGCGTGACACGTGTCGCGGCCCTGTCAGGCATCTTTGGCCCCTCGACGCTTCGCCTTCGTCATGGGCCTCGGCGTGCCCATCGCGGGCCCGGGGGCTACTGTCGGCACAGTGGAAACCAGGGTACCACGGGCCGGCCTGCCAGGGCCCACAAGATTCTTCAGGTGATTTTCGCCAAGGACCAGGCTCTCCAAGCCTGGCGAGCTTCGCGAGGATTTCTCTCCTCGCGAAGGGTTCTTCTCCTCGCCAAGGGTTCTTTCCCTCGGCAAGGGATCGCTCTTCGACAAGGCGTCTCCGACGCCGCCCGCAAATTCTGCTAAGGACCAAGCCGCGAGGCTTGGCGAGGCCTCTCGCCTCGCGAAGCGCTTTCTTCGTGAAGCTATCTCTGCCCCCGCGGCAGAGCGCACATGGACTCTGCGCCATGCGCAGAGTGACGCGCGTGCCTACGCGCGATGACGACGACGCCGCAGTTGCCGTTTCCATGTATAAAGCAGTCAACAAAGCGGAGCCAAGCAAAGCGGACAACGAGTATTGCCTCTTTGGTGACAAGGGAACAGTCTGTAGCTACGCTCCAAGGACGACGTCACCGTGGGCCACCTCCCACCTCGGCAAGCACCAGCCCACTGTCCAGCTGGTCGGTGCCCCCTTTTCAGCTTTGGTGACGCCGTTCCCCTGCCGTGGACCGCGTCCACGATCTTCACCTTTATGGTAGACCTCACCTTTACGGTGCACCGTGCCTCCTCCTTCGTCGCCATGTGGTAGCCCTTCCCGCCCAAATGTTTGGGCAGAAGAGGCCCAGGACGCCTATAAAAGGAGGAGGAGCACGCCCAAGCAAAGGGTTGGATCTTCGGTTGGTGCCACTCTAGCAAACCCTAACCCTAGATCTAAAGACTAGCGAGTAGCCATTGTTAGCCACCTAGAGCTCGACAAGCTCTCCTTGTACTGTAAACTCTTCAAGCAGTGCAATACACCATAGCAGGACGTAGGGGTTTTACCTCCACAAGAGGGCCCTGAACCTGGGTAATACCTTGTGTCAATCTCTGCAGTGTCGTCCGCAGCGAGCCTGACGAGCACCGTCGCCGGAGCACGTTGTGGACTGTTTGACTCCGTGTTCAGCCCCTTACACGATACCTTGGAGACACCCCTAGTTCCTGGGGACAATCTCCGACACAACCTGGGGCATCCAGGTTCGAATCCTGGTTGCCTCAATTATTTTTTATTTTTCTCACTTTTTTTATTTTACAAAATATGTTCTTTTCTCTAACAAAATAGTAACTTCTTTTTTTGTGGGTAACTTCAACATTTACAAATCTATTTAAAGCAAGGATTTAAATGTCATGTATTAGAGTAAAGGCATATGCATACATGCACAAAAATGTCTATATATTCAAGTAAAGACATATATTCGGGTAAACGCATATGCATACACAAAAAATGTCATGTCGCATGTGCATGATCTCGATTCCGCCCTAGCTAGCTAGAGCTAGCGTCTCTTTTTGCAATCTTCTTGCCCTTAGGGTTTACGAAATACCGCTGCGGGTGGGGAGTGATACGAAAGTACCATACCACTTTCTGAGGTACTTTCTTGTTCCCTCTCTTGTATCGTCCTTGGCCGCACACCGTACATGTGGTTCTGTCCTCGTACAGACCCCGATAAATTGCGCAATCATTGATGCAGGTGTGGTATCTGTCGTACGGCATGTCCAGAGGGCACATGATTTTCTTGGCTTCCTCGATATTAGTTGGACACGTGTTGCCCTTGGGAAGACGTTTTTGCCAGAAGCTCATGCTTTTGTTGAAGCTTACGTCGGTCCATTTTCTTTCCGCCTTCATCTCCAGATCCTTGAGCGTGACGCTCAAGCGTGTATCCTCGGGCCGGCAATCAGGAAACAACAGAGTTTTCCCGTCAATCTCCATCTGCTCCAACTTGGCTTTCTCTCTGGCAGCAGCTTTCGCGTTGCTCGTCTCCTTGAGGAGCAGTGCCTGAACATGTGGGTCCTGCAAGGCCGAGGTTAGCCGCGTATGTGTGTCCGACGACGCCGCGTCTTCTCCACCACCATCTGCTCCGGCATCGTCTCCCTCGTGATGATCATCATCATGTCCGCCGCCGCCATCACCGTGATGATCATCATCATGTCCGCCGCCGCCATCACCTTCGTGATGATCATCATCATGTACGCCATTGTTGACATCCTCGTCATCTTCAGAATAGTAGTCGGGTATGAAACCACACGTGAGCAGGTGACTCTCCAGGTCTGTGGAATCAGGGTCGATCAAGCTCCCGAGCTTGCATTTTCGACACGGACATCTTATGTAGTTCCTCTTGTTCATCCTCATGTCGGCCACCGCGCATTCCATGTATCTAGCCACTCGACCTTTGCTCATGTGTCTGACCATGGTTGCCTGCGCGGTATAGATAGTATCTTAGAACCACACACCATCATGCACTCACACACACACACATGCATGCATGGTCGCCGGAAAAATTCGGCATGACCTCTCCTAAAAATAGGACGTATGGGTAGTGCAAAAATTTGCCGAAACGGAAGTTAATCAACATTTCGGCAAACATCCATGCACCACGCCGGCCACACAAAACATCCACATGCATGCCCTCCAACAACTCACCTAGTATAATCGTTATCGAGCCAAGTCCGCGACGAGAGAGTGTGGAGTTGTTGGAGAAAGAAGTGGACAAAGATGGATGTTGGAGGAGGAAACTAATTGGTTTAGTAGATTTACAACATGGAGAGGCTTCCCCTCACAAAACTATGAAGCAAGGTAGGTTTACCAACCAAGAATGGAGGCAACAATGGAGAAATTGGGGTGGTGGGGAGGAGGAGGACGAGCTGGATCTAGTTTGGGGTGCTAGATGGAGAAGAATGGAATGGTGGTGGTAGGTAGGAGGGGCTGCCAACTTGTAGATCTGTGCACGCTTATCAGTGGCGCATATTGAAAAAAATGCGCCACTGATAAGTCTGCCACCTTTTCAGAGGGGTGGGACCCGCCTCATATGCGTGGTGCATATCCAATATGCGCCACGCATAACACTGACAGAGGTGGGGCCAGTGGGGCCCACGTGGGACCCACAGCTTATCCGTGGCGCACATTACCATATATGCGCCACTAACATGCATAATATTAATGGCGCATCTTGTATTTGCGCCACGCATAACCCAGGATATTTTGTCCACGACTCTTCTGGTGGGTCCCACAGAAATATCCGTCGCGCATTTGGTTGTATATGCGCCATTAGTACAAAAAATATCAGTGGAGCATATTACTAAATGCGCCACTAGTAAATACTAGTGGGGCATATTGAAAAATATGCTCCACTGATAAAAATTCTATCTATAAGCCTTTTCCCACTAGTGATGGTAGCGTTGGGTTGTGCCCCAAGCGAAGGCATGGACGTAGTAAGTAGCAGTTTTCCCTCGTTAACGAACCGAGGTTTATCGAACCAGTAGGACTTTGAAATCAACAACAAAGTGAATGTTGAAGATCTCTGGCGCTTAATCTTCAACAGACGTGGACCTGCACACACTCAACCAATTACTTTGCCCCCAACGGCGGAAAGGTTGTCAATCTTTCCGGTCTCGCAGAAAACAAGTCGGTTAATTGTATAGTGAAATAAATGAAAATATGAAAGTGGATCAGAGGAGTAATGATGATGAAAAGTGATGAATAAAGGTTGCAATCAATGTAAAAAATATGGACCGGGGGCCATGGGTTCACTAGTGGAGTCTCTCAAGTAAATAAAACACTCATATGATGGGTAAACAAATTATAGCTAGGCAATTGACAAGATTATAACAGAAACTTAATCTACCTATGACATAGAGAACATGATAATATTTATGTAGGCATCACGATAATGAACAAAGACCGTTGAGTCCAATTGCATCTTTGTCTAAAAAGTCCACCGTGGGATCGCTATCCAGCCTGTCACTCAATGGTATTAAGTTGTAAGCAACAGATATTTGCATTAAGTAAAGTGCATGAAGTTAGCAATACTAATATCAAAAGAGACATTAACACCGCTGTTTTACCCTTAGTAGCAATAGCACACCCTCGCCCTTAGACGTTTCTGTCACTCGTGCCCAGGAAAAAAAGGGGGCATGAACCCACTATCTAGCATAAATACTCCCTCTTGGAGATACACACAAACACTTGGCTAAAGTAACTACGCACATCGGAGAGCATGCAAGCACATAAATGAACATATAAGAATCGTGCACAATCTGATCATAACTTCATAATCCATCAGATCCCAGCAAACACATCACATAGCATTACAATAATCAATCTTGATCATGTTAGGCAGCTCACAAGATCATAATACATGAAGCACAAAAGTGAGAGAGACTACCATCTAGCTACTGCCATGGACCCGTAGTCCAAGGTGGGACTACTCACAAATCATCCCGGAGGAAGGCATGGCGATGAAGAGCCCTCCGGGATCGATGTCCCCTCCGGCAGGGTGCCGGGATCAGCTTCAGAATCACCCCCGAACTAGGGTTTATGGTGGCGGTGCATCGGGGTGACTTCTCTGGAAAATAATGGCCGCCTCGACGTTTTTGGGATTAATCTGATTTTATAGGCGTCGGAGGGGGCCGAGGGAACCCACCAGGAGCAGGGGTGGGTCCCACCCGCCGCCCTAGGGCAGGCCACGGCTGGGGGTCGTCCCTGCCCTGTGGGTGGCCCCCAGGGCTGCCCTCTGGACTAAAACTCCGTCTTGGCAAATAAAAAATCCTCGTAAATTTTCAGCGCATTCCGAGAATATTTCCTGTGGTAAGTTTCTGAAACGAAAAGACAGCAAAAATAGGAAACTGGCACTGGGCATCTTGTCAATAGGTTAGTCCGACAAAATGTATCAAAATGATGTAATAAGATAGTAGAAACATGTGACAACATCACAAAACTAGCATGGATCAATAAAAAATTATAGATACATTTGACACGTATCAGCATCCCCAAGCTTAACTCCTACTCGTCCTCGATTAGGTAAGTGATAACAAAATAATTTTTTATAAGACATGCAACCAACACAATCTTGATCAAGATAGTAATGTAAAGCATAGGACGTGAATGAAGTGATACAAAACAATTGTCTATAGTTGATAGCAAGAAATCAATGAATAACCAAGTTGAATCATTCAATCAAAACCTTTCATAAATAGTACGTTCAAGACATGAAAGTAATGTGACCCACATATTTGACTAATTCTCAAAGGTAATGGTTCCACGACAAAAGTGTTTGAGAATCAACACAAAGGTAGATGTAAGTATTAGCAAAAAGCTTCAACTTCCAAGGGCTTATCTTATAGATAAAGTTAATATAAAGATTCATATTTAATCTGACGATGCAATCTGATCAGTGATACCCAGGGTCAATGCTGTATGTTTATTTTGGTGGAGATAGAAGGAAAAGGAAAACTGACTCAACATTTAAAAGTAAAAGAAAGGCCCTTCGTAGAGGGAAGCAGGGATTAGTCATGTGCTAGAGCTTTTTGATTTTGAAAATAGAGATAAAAGCAATTTTGAGAGATGCATAATTCCGTCAACGATTACATAGCTCAGAAGCTCATTAGTCCCCTATGTCAAGCAAG
Organism: Puccinellia tenuiflora; assembly: GCA_012064385.1. Lineage (NCBI taxonomy): Eukaryota > Viridiplantae > Streptophyta > Magnoliopsida > Poales > Poaceae > Puccinellia > Puccinellia tenuiflora. The sequence goes on along the minus strand of QRDG01000451.1, from coordinate 339,410 downwards.
GTCTTTCGAGTTGTGAGAGCGGCTGGTTTTAGAGGAACGAGTACATTCCTCTTTCTCCTTTGTTTCACCACTAACCAATGTTTGAGCTAATTTCTCAGATTTTCATTGTGCGGAGGAGAATGGTAGGTTATATTTATATTTTGCTTATGCCGCTCTCGGGTTGATTCAAGTGAGTACATAAACCATCAACACCGGGTAAAATAGAGGGGGAAAAAAGAAAAATAAAAGAAAAACCTTGTTCGACATAAGCTATAACGAACCCCCTCCTTACTTCCTCATGTGCTTGAAAACAGAGGCACCAAAACGAGAATATTTTGAAGGTTTTATAGGTAGCACATGACAAATTTACTTGGAATGGTAGGAAATACCATGCATAGGTAGATATGGTGGACTCAGCTGGCAAGATAGTTTGGCTTTGGGATTTGGATGCACGACTGGACATCACACTCGGTATAGAGTTTTTTGGCTTAGCAAAAATGGTATTTGAAGCAAACATCCAACATTAACCGGTGACAGAGTAACATAATACATCAGTCAATCATAACCATAAACACTCCACACTGTCTCCCTTGTTGACCAAACAGTTCTTTTGATGGAAAGATTAGCTTTATGAATTAACAACTACGAAACACCACACAGTTTCAAGCTTTTAACTGTATTTCTTTACTAATCAATTTCCACTCAAATAACCAGCAGTTTTAAGCATCCATCTTAATATCTCAAAACAATTGAGAACCATCAAGTATCCACACAATGATCTACAAGACTATGCAGGCTTTCATTTCATTCCAATATCACATGGATAGCATTTTGTCACTTTGACAATTCAAGCAATTTATCAATAACAACTCTCCAAAAAGTATAAGTGAAGAACAAGAGAGTTTAACATCAAAAACTAGCAGCTCTAAACAAGATAAAAGCTAAAAGCGAGAGCTTACTAGCAAACAAACAGTAGCTAAGAATACTCAACAAGATATAAGTGAAGCAAAGGAGTATTCAAATGAAAAGGCGGAGCGTGCCTCTCTCCCACACAAATAAAGCTAGGATCCAACAAGGATATGACCAGAAAACAAACAAAACAAAACTGAAAGCAAAAAGATGCTCTAAGCATAGCACATAATATGTAAGGTGATAAAAATGTAGTTCAACGAATACGACCTTATGATAATCGATGAAGAGGAGGGGATGCCTTGGGCATCCTCAAGCTTAGATGCTTGATGGTTCTTGATATTCAGAGGGGGTGCCATGGGGGCATCCCCAAGCTTGAGCTCTAATCCATCTTCAATTTCTTCATTATCCTCTCCTTTGGAACTTAAAAACTCCCTTTCACACAAAACTTCTCATGAACTGATTAGAGGGTCAGTGCTCATAAATTAAAATGCACATGTGTTCAACTCAAGACAAATTGCAAACAAATTTATTGGGCATTAGCTACTGTTTACTAAGCCTCAATATGACACTCCACCTCTAGAGTATCACATTTGATGATAGTAAAAGAGACGAATACAAAATAAAAGCAGAATCTGTCAAAAACTGAACAGTTTGTAAAGATCGAATTTTTAAAGTCACTTTTTTAGCTCAAATAAGAAAACTCAAAACTAACGAAAGATAGATAAATGTATCAGGCTTGCTGTCTAAAAATATCAGAAAAAGATAAAATTCAGTGATTGTTCGAGATTGTCTGCAATAGGCGCATAGAATCTGTTTCTGGACAGCAAAACAATACCTCGCACTTTCAATGCATTAGAGGCTAAAATTGGCACAATAAACCAAAACAAAAATATATAATGAAGTTTCTATAGAGGCAACAACTCCATGACTCAAGAAAAGCAAAAACAAACTGAAAGTAAAAGATGGGTTGTCTCCCAACAAGCGCTTTTCTTTAACGCCTTTAGCTAGGTGCAATGCCAAATATCAAGTCTTTTCAAAATCAAGGGCATCGTCCTTCCTATCAAGTTCATGGATTGTGCCACTCGAAGGAGGACTTTTAATAGACTCATTAACGGCAATACCTTGTGAATTAAAAAATTTAACCTTACCATATGGGGCAGCTCCCAGCAAGCCCTTGAATACTTGATCCTCTTTAACCATTTTTACTTCTTCATTGCCTACAAAAGATGCATCAACTTTAGTAGTATTCTTTGGCACAAAGATAAATTTCGGTCCCTTAACTATGGGAGTTACTTCCTTTTTAGGTTTAAGTGAAGAAAAGGTAGCTCCCAAGTTATCAAAAGTCTCTTCTAGTTTACCTATCCCTTCGGGACGATCTTTAGGGTAATGGAGTGTTCTAACCTTTTTAGTAGCATTCCTTATGTATCCAATAACCCTATTAAATTTGTTATCAATCTTCTTATCCATATCATTTATCTTACTTATGCTTGGCATATTACTTTCTATTGCTTCCAACTTTTTCATAATGTCTTCTAAGGTAATTTTCTTAGTATCATCAATAGGAGGATTTCCAAATAAATGTTCTATAGCATTGAAAGCTTCCGAAGCACTAGCACCTAAGAAGTTTCCACCTATTATAGTGTCCAAAACAAACTTATACCAACATGTGATACCAATATAAAAATTTCTTAAAAGGACAGTAGCTACTTGCTTTTTAGTGGATCTACGATGAGCATCTTTAATTATATACCAAGCATCTTTCAAACTTTCCCCACCTCTTTGTTTGAAGGTGAGGACTTCGGACTCGGGTGTTTCAACAGGAGGCAAAGAGCTAGACATAACGACAAAGCAAAATAACAATACAGAAATAAAGGCTACACTAATTTTTTTGGGTTTTAAAATTTTGCAACAAGAAAAATAAACTAAACGAGAAATAAAGCAAGCAAGACAAAAACAAAGTAAAGTGATTGAGAGTATGAGACTCCCCTTGATGTAGCTCCAAAGTCCCCGGCAACGGCGCCAGAAAACTGCTTGATGGTCGGTGATGGTAGCGTTGGGTTGTGCCCCAAGTGAAGGCGTGGATGTAGTAACTAGCAGTTTTCCCTCGTTAACGAACCGAGGTTTATCGAACCAGTAGGACTTTGAAATCAACAACAAAGTGAATGTTCAAGATCTCTGGCGCTTAATCTTCAAAAGAGGTGGACCTGCACACACTCAACCAATTACTTTGCCCCCAACGGCGGAAAGGTTGTCAATCTTTCCGATCTCGCAGAAAACAAAGCGGTTAATTGTATAGTGAAATAGATGAAAATATGAAAGTGGACCAGAGTAGTAATGATGATGAAAAGTGATGAATAATGGTTGCAATCAATGTAAAAAAGATGAGCCAGGAGCCATGGGTTCACTAGTGGAGTCTCTCAAGTAAATAAAACACTCATATGATGGGTAACCAAATTACAGCTAGGCAATTGACAAGATAATAACACAAACTTAATCTGGCTATGACATAGAGAATATGATAATATTTATGTAGCAATCATGACAATGAACAAAGACCGTTGAGTCCAACTGCATATTTGTCTAAAAAGTCCATCATGGGATCGCTATCCAGCCTGTTACCCAACGGTATTAAGTTGCAAGCAACAGACATTTGCATTAAGTAAAGCGCATGAAGTAAGCAATACTAATATCAAAAGAGACATTAATACCATTGTTTTACCCTTAGTAGCAACAGCACACCCTCGCTCTTAGACGTTTCTGTCACTCGTGGCCAGGAACAAAAGGGGGCATGAACCCACTATCTAGCATAAATACTACCTCTTAGAGATACACACAATCACTTGACCAAAGTAACTACGGACATCGGAGAGCATGCAAGAACATAAATCAACATATAAGAATCATGCACAATCTGATCATAACTTCATAATCCATCAGATCCCAGCAAACACATCACATAGCATTACAATAATCGATCTTGATCATGTTAGGCAGCTCACAAGATCGTAATACATGAAGCACAAGGGAGAGAGACTACCATCTAGCTACTGCCATGGACCCGTAGTCCAAGGTGGGACTACTCACAAATCATCCCAAAGGAAGGCATGGCGATGAAGAGCCTTCTGGGACCGATCTCCCCTCCGGCAGGGTGCCGGGATCAGTTTCAGAATCACCCCCGAACTAGGATTTATGGTGGCGGCGCCTCGGGGTGACTTCTCTGGAAAATAATGGCCGGCTCGATGTTTTTGGGATTAATCTAATTTTATAGGCGTCGGAGGGGGCCGAGGGGACCCACCAGGAGCAGGGGTGGGTCCCACCCTCCGTCCTAGGGCAGGCCATGGCTGGGGGTCGTCCCTGCCCTGTGGGTGGCCCCTAGGGCTGCCCTCTGGACTGAAACTTCGCCTTGGCGAATAAAAAATCCTCGTAAATTTTCAGCGCATTCCGAGAATATTTCCTGTGGTAAGTTTCTGAAACGAAAAGACAGCAAAAACAGAAAACTGGCACTAGGCATCTTATCAATAGGTTAGTCCGACAAAATGCATAAAATGATGTAATAAGATAGTAGAAACATATGACAATATCACAAAACTAGTATGGATCAATCAAAAATTATAGATACGTTTGACACGTATCAGTCATCTGTACATTTCTAATAGCAAACCACAACGCAAATCAAACCCAATATGTACATGGAGCAGCTTGTACATTGTGGATATCTATACTTCTTATAAAGAAAAACCCCACTAAGTGTAATCTATATTTTCTATCTCCACATGCAAGTTATCCACATCACTTGCTCTTTTAACCAATCAATTATCCATGTCACCAATATTTATTAATTATTGTCCATCTCTACATGCAAGCATCCACGTCATCTTTTTTTAGCCCATCAAACTGTTCACATCATTTTTTATGTTCATATGATAAGATCACACCATGTCGCTATGTAGTTACACAAGTAAATCATGTGCAAGTAGAACACCGCCCGTGAACGGAGCCTATGTAGAACTCTTCCGACTGTCCACGATTTACAAACGGAGCCTCCATCAGTTCTACCTCCCAGCGCCGGCGCCGGTGCTGGCTACGACGGGGCTGCCGTAGTCTTCGAGCGGCACGGAGTTGCGCTTGATGAACTCGAGGCAGTCGGCGACCGCCTGCGCGTAGAAGGAGTTGGTCCGCATGAACGACGCCTGCTGCCTGTTCTCCGGGGAGCACCGCCTCTGCCCCATGAGCGCTCTGGCGCTGCCGCTCCGTGCGCACGGCGAGCAGCCTGTCGTCGACAGCGTCGTTGAGAGCCTCCTCCCGAGCTGGCGCGCGTGCCGGCCGACGAGCCCCAGAAACGTGAGTAGTTTCGCCCGCAGCTGCCGCACCGAGAACCGGTGCTTCCCCGCGCAGAGCCGGAACCCCCTCGCGCGCCGCCACCTCCGGCCCTAGCCAAGGCCGAGACGCGCGTAGCTCTCCAACGACGACGGCGGGGAGTATCAGAATTACGTAGCGGAACCGATTACCTCCATAGAGGGTCGGGTTGCATGTTAAATAGTAGTAGGAAAAACCCCTACCGTGGTGTACATGCTATACGTATCCGAGGTGGTATACTATACCATACTCGGTACGTGTATCTTATTACTATTCCAACACCCTCCCTTAATCTAAACTTGGGAAAGATTTAGATTACGCCTAAACTCATGAAAGCTTTTAACTGGAAGAGATTTAGTAAAACCATCTGCAACCTGATCTTTACTGGAGATGAACTTGATATCCAAGTGTTTGCTTGCAACACGTTCTTTGACAAAGTGAAAATCAATCTCAATATGCTTGGTACGTGCATGAAAAACTGGGTTTGCTGACAGGTATGTTGCTCCAATGTTATCACACCATAAACAAGGCCTCTCTTTCAGCTTGACTCCAAGTTCATTAAGAAGCGCTTCAACCCATATTAATTCTGCTGTGGCATTAGCTAAAGCTTTGTATTCAGATTCTGTACTGGACCGAGAGACTGTTGCTTGTTTCCTGGCACTCCAAGAAATCAAATTTGATCCTACAAATATTGCAAAACCTCCAGTAGATCTTCTATCATCAAGACAACCAGCCCAATCTGCATCTGAAAAGGCACTCAAAAGTGTAGACGAAGACGGCTGAAATGTAATACCAACCATGGTTGTACCCTTAACATATCTCAAAATTCTTTTGACAGATGCCCAATGAGCAGTTGTAGGAGCATGTAGATACTGACAGACCTTATTAACAGAATAGGAAAAATCTGGCCGTGTAAGAGTAAGGTACTGTAAACCACCAACAACCCTACGATACCTTGTGCTATCTTCTGAACCAAGCGGATCCCCTTCATTAAGAGAGAGAGGATAGGTTGAAGATAGGGGTGTGTTTTCTGGCTTGCATTCATGCATGTTCACTTTTTCAAGCAATTCTGTGGCATACTTCTCCTGTGTCAACATTAAACCCTGTTCTATTTTCTTCACTTCAATGCCCAAAAAGAAGTGTAACTCTCCAAGATCTTTAATGGCAAAATTTTCATTGAGATCTTTGAGCAATGCAGGTATGGCATCATCTGAGGAACTTGTAACAATTATGTCATCAACATAAATTAACATAAATATAGTATCGTCAGACTTATGATAAAGGAACAAGGAAGTGTCTGCCTTGGAAGGAGTGAAACCAAGAGCTGACAACTTGGAACTGAGTCGAGAATACCATGCTCGAGGAGCTTGCTTTAACCCATAAAGAGCCTTATCAAGCTTGGAAATATGATGAGGAGCATTGGGATCTTCAAAACCTGGTGGTTGTTTCATGTAAACATCCTCTTCCAAAAGACCATGTAAGAAGGCATTTTTCACGTCAAGCTGCCGTAATTTCCATCCTCTAGAAACTGCTATAGCCAGAACAGTTCTAATAGTAGCTGATTTAACAACAGGACTAAACGTATCTTCATAGTCAATGCCATACCTTTGCTTAAACCCTTTTGCAACAAGACGAGCTTTATACCTGTCAATTGTACCATCTGCATGTTTCTTGATGCGATATACCCATTTGCAGTCAATCAGATTTCTGTTGGAGCTAGGTGGAACTAAATGCCATGTTTTGTTTTGGAGCAATGCGTCATATTCTTCCCCCATTGCTTTGCGCCATTTTGGATCCTCAAGAGCCTCAGACAGAGAACTAGGTTCACCTGTAGAAGCAACCATACTAAAACGAATATGATCATCATTATAGACTCTCGGTTGTTTTCCATACCGAATGGTGCCATCTTGAAAGGCTTTGGGTTGTTTGATGCCTTTTTGTAGCCTAGTGCGAGCAGTAGACACATTTGGAGCAACAGGAGGGCTCGGCACAGGAGATATAGAGTCCTCATCACCAGCTGATGATTGCAGCTCGGAAGAGCCAGTGGGCGTTGGAGACGTGGTAGCCGGCGACTAGGTCACAGGCGAGGAGTGGCGTGCTTCCTCTGTCTGCATGCGGAACGGCGCATGTGAATCTGGAGGCAGATCGCCCTCGGGATCGGAGAGCGCCGGATCCAAGAGCGGATCTGCATCGTTTTCAGCATCAGGTTCATCATTTTGTGTAGAATCTGTTTCGTTTTCTTCTGGCTCATTTTCTTCACTGTTTTCACTCAAATTTGAACGGTCGGACTCATCTTCAGAGCTGCTGTCATCCGCACCAGCAGTTTGTGCATCATCCTGAGCATTGTTAGTGACAACAGGAACAATGGGCAAAGGCATATGATCATCAAGTTGTACATCCCCACTAGTATTAGAAGATGAGTGTGTAGGCAAAAGCAAAATTTCATTGCGGAGACGTCTACCAGCATTAGGATGAAGTTCAGCGAAGGGAAACACATTTTCGTCAAAGACAACATCACGAGAGACGTAAACACGTCCAGTGGAAACATCTAGACATTTGACTCCTTTGTGGCGAGGACTATATCCCAAGAACACACACCGTGTAGAACGATATGCAAGCTTTCTTTTGTTGTATGGACGAAGGTTTGGCCAGCAAGCACAGCCAAAAATGTGAAGGGAATCATAATTGGGTTTAGTATGAAGAAGGCATTCTATAGGAGTTTCAAAATCAATCACTTTGCTAGGAAGTAAATTAATAAGAAAGGTGGCTGTGAGAAAGGCTTCATCGCAAAATTTTAAGGGCATGGATGCATGTGCAAGCAAGGCAAGGCCAACCTCAACGATATGACGGTGTTTACGTTCAGCTGAACCGTTCTGTTGATGTGCATGGGGGCAGGAAACATGATGGGTGATGCCAATTTTTTGAAAGAAGCCATGAAGTTTTTCATACTCACCACCCCAATCAGTTTGCATAGTAATTATTTTCCTATCAAACTTACGCTCAACTAATGCTTGGAAATTTAGGAAGACTTGATAAACATCAGAACGGTTCTTAAGCAAGTAGATCCATGTAAATTTACTAAAATCATCAATGAAGCTTACATAATATAAGTGTTTTCCCACAGAAGCAGGTGCAGGACCCCATACATCAGAGAATACTTGTTCCAGAGGAACAGTAGAAACACTAGAGGAAACAGGGTACGGCAACTGATGACTTTTGGCTAACTGACAGGAGTCACAAATGTAAGAATTTATTTCTGGCGTGAATGAAATCTGATTTTTCCTAAGAACTTGCTGCACCACGAAGGAGGAAGGATGTCCTAAGCGGCGGTGCCATGTAGAAGACGATGGCTTTATTGTGACAAAGGCTTGCTTGAAAGACCCGGTAGAGTAAGGCACTAGCGGGTAGAGACCATCATGACACGGCCCCTTAAACAGAATTCTTCGTGTGGCCTGGTCCTTAATCAAAAAGAAATAAGGATGGAATTCAATAAAGATATCATTATCAAGAGTAAGCTTATGAACGGAAACAAGATTTTTTGAAGCACTAGGAACATGCAAGACATTGTTTAGATGTAAATTACTATGGGGAGTATGCAACATTGAATAACCAATATGACTTATAGACATACCATTGCCATCGGCCGTGTGCACGTGATCACGACCGTTGTACTTGTCATACGTGGTCAGCTTGTGGAGTTCACCCGTGATGTGATCTGTGGCACCACTATCGGGGTACCAGGTTGTATCCACTCCATAAGAGGCAACATTTGCACCTTTCTTCTCGCAGCCATCATCATCTGAATCAGACCGTGAATCATCCTTGAAACGCCACCAGCAAGCAGAAGCAGGATGGCCGTGTATTTTGCATATTTGACAGGTGACATTGACATATGGGGTGGGAGCACGGCCATGTCCACGGCGATGTCCTCCACCATCACGTGGGCGGCCACCATCACGACGGTCATCACGCCGATCGGTGTCCCAGCGTCTAGCATCATCTCTGCGTTCATCACGACATCCTTGGCGACGGTCTCCACGATCAGACTCATAGCGATCACGGCCACGATCACCACGGTCACCGTGGTCACCGTGGTCACTGCGATCACCGCGTTCAGCAGAGCGGCCACGGTCTCCACGCCCGCGGTCAGAAGAGCGCCCACGGTCTCCACGCGAGCGGTTGTCACGACCACGACGAGCAGCAGTATTGGCGGACGAGGTGAAACTGGTGTCCTGTCCAGTAAAAGCTAGCATGTCCTGACGCATATCATGTGCAGAAATCTGGGCATAAAGATCATCCAAAGTGATGGAGTTGTTACCATTGACGGCTGCCACCACATCGTTGTAGCTGCCATCCAGTCCATTGACGATGTAGCCAATCATCTCGTCCTCCTCCACAGGCTTGCCAATAGCAGCAAGCTCAGAAGCGAAGCCTTTCATCTTCGCAAAGAACTGAGAGACGGTGAGATCATTCTTCTTCGTGCCGTTGAGGGAGCCCCGGAGCTGATTTATCTTGGCGCGGGAGCCGGCACTGAATATCTTGTTGATTACAGCCCACACACCGGCCGACGAATCAACGCCGATGACATGCGCAAGAATTTCCGGTGAGAAGGAGTTGATGATCCAACTCATCACCGTGGAGTCCCGAAGCAACCATGCACTGTAGGCAGGATTTGGGACTGTGGTCTTCTTTCCATCCACGTCCTCCTCCAGAACTTTCGCCGGCGCGGTCTCAATGCCGTTGAGAAGATCAAGCACTTGAGCACCACGGAGGCCAGGGTAGACTAAGGTCTTCCAAAACAGAAAATTGGACCTGGTCAACTTTTGGGAAGGAGGAGTCCCCAGAGCGGCGAGCAGAGGCGCAGTCGCCGCACTCGAGGATGAAGACGCCATGGAAGCCGATGGAGATTGTTTTTCCGATCAAATAAGATCGTGGCAGACGTAGGATTTCCGATCAAGAACGAGATCGTGAGGAGTGTGTGGTTTTCCGATCGTGATGATCGTGGAGGATGTTGTGGCGGCGGCGGCGGGAAGAGATCCGGCGGCGGCGGCGGCTAGGTCAAGAAACGCTAAGCTCTGATACCATATCAGAATTACGTAGCGGAACCGATTACCTCCATAGAGGGTCGGGTTGCATGTTAAATAGTAGTAGGAAAAACCCCTACCGTGGTGTACATGCTATACGTATCCGAGGTGGTATACTATACCATACTCGGTACGTGTATCTTATTACAATTCCAACAGGGAGGACGACAGGCTCATGGTCGATCCTTGGAGTGTGTAGCAGTGTAGGCGACTACGTGGGCGTCCCGCGTCTGTACGCGTCCTCCTTGCTTCTGTGAGCCTGGCTGTGTAATGTATATATGTGTGCCGGGCGCGGTCGGGCAAGGGAACACGGCAGGAAGGTAGTAGGTTTGAATGGTGACTTTGTTTAGCGAGACTGACGCCGCGTGATCCCGGCAGGATCGGTTTTAGCTGATTAGTTTACGGGGCTAATGCGGTAGGATGTATGCCCACAAGATGATGATTTTGATATACTATGCTGGTGGTCCACAGATGGACACAAGTACCCTGTAATATCTCGCATAGCAAAGGATGTACTAGCTGCACTTGTATCAACCGTAGCATCCGAGTCGGCCTTCTCAGCCGGAGGAAGAATACTGAGTGACTATAGGAGCAGATTGTTATCCAACACCGTTGAGGCATTAGTCTGTCTACAAGATTGGATGTGACCTCGTGGTAACTAACTATCTCTTCTTATTGGTATTTAGCATGGTTTGGTCATTGTTTTCTTTTCTGAAAATACTCGTTGATATGTATATTCTGTCTTTCCAGGAAAAACTTGTGTGCACACAATAACAAGTGATGTTATTCATGCAACACGTGCTGACATTTATGGAACAAATGATGATATTATTGGTCCTTGATTGAAGCACCTGGTAAGCCTAAAATCTGATCATTCTATTTACTGTCTACTACAGTACCCTGCCTCTAACCTAAAAAACATTTGTGTCTTTCTTCAGGTTCTGCCATGTAAACTAAATATTGTTCATCTGAAGATCACAATTCACAATTCATGTGGTGATTGATGAATTGGAGAATGATCCGTGGTTCGCATGGTTCTATTCTTTAATCATCTTGATAGAGTTCTGTCATTGTCCTGAATGTTTCTGAATCTGTTTGCACTTGTCGTTTCATGTGATTTGTGCACATGAAGTTGTGAATTGTTCAATTACTGCCGTGAACTGTTATATTAGTCATGTGAACTGTTGGAGTACAACCATGGCAATGTGAACTGTTAAAGACATGGCTGAGGTCACTTTCTGCTTTGAACTGTTCTAGTAGACTAGTACATTAGCTGTGAACTATGAATGCGGGCTGATGCTGTGGAGTAACTAGCTGTGAATAGTGGATGATCAGCTGCACGTACGGCCAGCGGCGACACGGAAAAGCTAGCTGCACCTACCTACAGATCACCAGGTGACACGGAAAAGCTAGCTACTCCTAGCGGGCTGATGCGGGACGATGCGGGAAGATGCCAGTGTCCCGCACTAATCCTGGCGATTTGCAGCGGCCAGCCGCGAGCGACTGCATGTGAGGCAATGTCCCGCTTTTCTCTGTAGCGGTGGTTCGCTTCCCGCCCCACTTGAAACCTGACACATCCCCCAGCCCACTTCGATTCGCTCGCCGGATGCACTCCTCCGCCGGCGCGTCACCGGACTAGATGAGGCGTTTTAGGGACTAAATTATAAGAAATCAGCTAGAAATGTCCTAAGAATGGGTGAGCGGACACACAGATGTGGTTAAATCACAATTAATAAGTAGTAGTACTAGTGACCAAAGCTCCGGAAATTCGTTTCGGGTCATATGTCCAGATGCTCCCATTCTCTAGGCCAATCACGTTGGCCGTGTTTCAGTTTTGTCAGTGTATTCAGATATGTTTTCTTTGCTGTATCTTTCTTTTGAACAGTGTGTGGCCCCATGGCTCAGATATATTCAATGCCCACAGCAGTGTTTCGAACCGATGGTACGTAACGGAAGAAACTTTTCTGTACCGTCATCATACGAGGCTGGGCCATAACCATCAGATACCTGACAAACAAAGCTAAAATTATAAGCTAATTTTTGAGGAAAAAAAATACTAAGAACATTGAGTAGGTTGTTATCTCAATTACAGTTTCACAATTAACACGTAGCATCAGATGCACTTCACTACTTCACTACAGCTTGCTGCATGTGTTTTTTCTATGTGCAGCGAGTTCATAGTCTGTGCATTTCTCTATTTTCTTTGGTTGCTGTGGTATGTCGCCACGCTCTGAACATGTGGTTATAGAAAATTTAGAAACATTTCAATTTGTTAAAAATATCATTAAAAAAGATTGCGCGTACATCTGAAGATGCACAAAAATTTGTGAAAAAAACCATTTTTATGGTATGTGTATAAAAGAAAATTTTTGGTTCTCCAAATTGACTTTTCACGGGATTTTTTTTCTTTTTTTACAGAAGGCACAACAAATTTAATTTTACGCAAAACATTTTTGTGCGAACAAAGAATGTTTTTTTCTTTTTTACACAAGGCACAACAAATTTATTGCAAAACATTTTGTGCGAACATAGAATGTCTGGATGTACACCCGGAAATTTGTTTCGGAAATTTTTGACATTTTGAAATGAGGTTTTTAGCAACCGGACTATATTCTCCTATAAGCCAAACTGGATTAAAATTCATAAATTGTCACAAACACTATCTCTCTTCTCTCTTTCGTATAGCAAACTACAACATTTCTATCTCCATGTATGGGAGGCGCTTTTTTGGCTGATAAGGGCATATGCTAAAATTATAAAATGAGCGTGACGAGGACGACGACTGGGACACCGTCCTCCTTGATGCCCAGCGGTTCGCCGAGCGTGGTGTCTCCCTGAATGAAGCCAAGGGAGCAAGGAGCGGGGGGGGGGGGGGGGGATAGTGGCGATGTGCTCCATGATGGTGTCGAGCGTACGCTCGACACGCCCCACCACAAATCGCGGCCTCTAGTGTTACACCTCGGTGGCGGCAGCTCAGGGCCGACCGAACGAGTCATCTCCTCCTCACGACGGCGCCGGAACACCTCGGTCCGATGGTCGAGGTTACGGGTATCCCATTGCAGATTTCCTCTAAATTGAGTTTTCATGAGATATTTTTTTATCTTCCTACAGAAGACACAAAAAATGCCTTATTTTGCAAAACTTTGTGTGCGGCTATAGAATGTCCGTATGTACAACGGAAATTTTGTTTTCGGAATTTTTTGACATTTTGAAATGTGTCTTTTTGTCATGGGAGTATATGCTCTATGACGCAAAGTGGATTTCCGTCATGTATCTGTCTTCTCTCTTTAGTATAGCAAGCTAGCTAGCATCATTTGCCAAGACGAATTTACCGGACAGCATACGGTGTTGGTGTTGGTGCAGGCTAGTGTATTGATACATGCCAGCTGGGAGCTGATCAAGGCGGCCAACCAGCGTGAGGCGTCGAGCGCCTTGGTGAAGCATGACTGTGCAGCGCCACAGAGAGCACTGGACGCCCTCGCTGGTACAAGAAATTATGTACCAGCAGTACAGGTTTAATCCTAAATTCTTGTCCTACCGGTACAGGAATTCATAGTGAGAGGCAAACAGACGGCCGTTCTGGTCCAGCATTAAATGTCTATGTATAGAAAGGAAACAACAACGAGTAGCACTATACAACTATATTTATAAATGATCGTATGTACTGCCATATTCTGACAGGCAGCTATCCCAACACTCATATGGATGGTCCAGATAGTATGACTATCTGGAAGTACAACCCAAAACACCGCCTCCCCAAAGCTCGCGATTTTGTCACGCGATCCTTGGACACACTATATTGAGGAGCTGGGTGTGCACCCAAGTTGCGCGCAGACAGTTTGATTCGCTTGCCTCCCAAGGACCGGATCAATCACCGTGCATGGTAAATGTGCACATACAGACACGCTGGTGCCCAGCTGCGCGGTCTACGCGCTACTGTGCTTGTCCCGTCGACCAAACCAAGTAGGAGTGGAGTGCGTAGTATTTCGGTGCTGCCAGTGCCAGCGCCAGCTGCGGTGTGTGCGTTGGTGTTGCCCGCTCAACCGGCTCGATGAAACATTTTACTACGGAGGAGAATATATAGATAATCCGCTCAACTACTAATTTGATTGCTCCCCGCACCCGTTCCAGATTTTCCCAAGCGCATGTGGCCAAATCCAACGCTAGATTAAGATTAGCCAGCAGCGCCAGTAGACTAGTAGAGGTTATCAGCGAGCCACGCCGCCACCGCCCGTACCTGCCGAGCCAAGGGCTGGAGGGCGATCACGCCTAGTTAACACTATTCATAGCAGATTTATCTTTTTTGGTTCTCACTGCTCATTTCAAATTTGGAATTGAAATTTTTAGAGGTAATAGAAACATATATTGTTAATACTCACATTTTTTTCTAGAATTTTTTGACAAATTTAAAATTGATTTTTTTGTTGGTAGCATTTGTACCACCCTAAGGGGTAGTAGCACTAGATATTCTCCCATCACGCTTGGACATACGGGGTTTGGTGCGGCTGACGGCCGGGAGAGGTGGTGACCGACCGGCACGCGATCGAGCGTGACTCACACATCACACGCATGCACGGAGATCGGCATCTCTATCAGTCCAGATACCGCAAATTTTCTTAGGACCCATTTGACACCCGTCATTTCATTTTATTTGGACCAAATGAAATTAAATGAAATGAATTCCAGACAAATGACAGGGTTAGTGATAAGAATTGACTTAACATAGTAAAGTCATTCTCTGGAATTCCAAATGAAACGACATTCCAAATCCATGATATCCAAACAGGCTGAGCATACAAATGATGGGATCCAAACGACCCGCAAAAACGAGTTTCGGGTTGTTTTCTGAAAACCGTTTCACGGTTTTTTTTTCAAGTGTTGGCTATACATTTTGACGACGATCAAAAACACGGATCATCTTAATTCATCACAAACACTGTTCAAACACGAACATGGTTCAAACATAATTATAACATAGTTCATACGAACAATCAAACACAGTTTACTTACGACTAAAACTAGCCCTAACTTAGAGCAATGGTTGGAGCTGCACTGGACGAGGCGTTGGCGACGCTCCTCCTTCGCCCACCGTCATGTGCGCTTGGTTGCTATGCATCCTGACGGAGGCTGCGAGCAATTTGGTCGGCGTTCACCACGTCGACAAGAACCAGGTGGTCGAACGACACCGCTCTTCCGCACGACACTTGGAGAACATGGACTTCTCCCGGATGCGCGGCATCAACTCGTCGTTGTTTGTAATGGCGGTGAGCTCCTCGTTCTCGTCGTCAGTAGAGTCCCTGTCGGGGGAGGAGTAGTCCTCATCGAAGGACACAGAGTACTCCAAGGCCGACAGTGCTTCCGCATCGTGGCCGCCTGGAGGGGGCGCATCGCCGAGGCCGACACCATCAAGTGCGCCCGGAGGAGGCGCTACGTCGAGCCCGCGCTCCATTTAGTGGCGGATAGCAACGACTAATTGCTCGTCGGAGGGGGTCGTTCGCGGCGGAGGAGATCGGGGGGATACCCCTATATCCTCATGATAACCTTGATATAGTGGGGGAGGGGCCTATATAGTGCATCATCGATATTATTTTTCGGGCCAAACTGATATGCGGAGGTTTTTCGGGTTTTCAAAAGGTCTAAACCTACGTACACTAGTAGGAAACTGGCTATAGCCGCCGAGCTACCGCTGGCGAATCGCCATACACGTGTGCCAACGCTCATTACCGCTGGCGCACCAAAATCTTGTTCGCCAGCGGTAGCGCAAACAGAACTGCGTTCGCCAGCGGTAGCAGCGACCCAGCGGCGCTAACTACCACTGGCGAACTGCATCTCTCTTGTGCGCTAGCTACCGCTGACGAACACATTTCTGTTTGCGCCAGCGGTACTACGGTACCCGTGGCGCACTGAAAAATACGTCTGCCAACAGTAGTTCAATCGATCCCCGCACCACACGTGCTCCTCCTATCCCCTTAATTTCTCTTTCTCCCTCACCGCTCCTGTCTTTCTTGCATCCTCGCTCCTTCTTCCGCCGCAATCCTATGCTCTCTCCCTCGCCTCCTCCATCCCCCTTCCGTTCGTGAGTCCCGCCCAGCCCAGCCTCCCTCTCCCACCTGCTCTATCGATCCCGTCCACATCCTCGTGCTCCGCGTGCCGTTTGCTGTGAGCCATGGCGGGGATCAACCTCAACATGGTGGAGGAGGACGAGCAGGAGGAGGCGGTGGGGACTGTTCCTCCCAGTCCTAGTCCCTCTCCCTCTCCCACCATAGCCAAGCCAGCTCAGCCGGGACGGCCACGCCCCGCCTCCGCCAGTAGCAGGCGAGCCCTGGCGGCGGGGTGTGCCTCGAGCTCTGGCACGCCTGCGTGGCCCCGTGGCGCCGACGCCGCGCAAGGGGGAGCGTCGTGGTGTACCTCCCGCAGGGCCACCTCGAGCCCCTCGGGGACGTCGCGCCCCCCGCCGCCGTCCCGACACACGTCTTCTGCCGCGTCGTCGACATCTCGCTCCACGTGTGTGCTCCGCTTTGATTTGTCTTCTTTCTACTCGTTTGGTTCACGGTGCAATCTGTCGCTGAGCTCTGCGGTTTGTTGGTGGGGTGGTTGCTTCGCAGGCGGACGCGTCCGCGGAAAGGTGTACGCGCAGCTCTCGCTGCTCCCGGAGAGCGAGGAGGCGGTCCTGCGGACGCGCGAGGCGACGGAGGATGGGGGCGGCGGAGATGAGGGGATGAGGCTGTGGGAGGAGGCCCAGGTCGGGGATGACGCTGGGACTGGTGCAGAACATGGTGTTGCCGGCTATTTTTTTATAAAATCTAAAAACGATATCACTGATGAACGTAAATTTTGGTTCACCAGCGCTAACCTATTAGCACTGGCTTAGCCGCGCTGACGCACACGCTGTTCACCAGTGATAGGCTATTTAGGTACGTCAGCGGTAGACTTTCTCGTACAAAAGATATACCGTAATTTTCCGGACCAAGAGGGTTTTCATGTTCTATTAGAGATGTTGTGACCATGCTGTCGTTGCTGCTGCTACATCCCAAGGCGCTGCCCCCGGGATCTCGGCGAGGCCGCGCTCGCGTGCAGTGTCGTCCGGTGGCCGCTCACCTACGAGCGCTTTCGTTTCCCGGCCGGTGTGTGAAGGGGACACGCTTTCCTTTCCTTTCCCGGGGAGAAGGAAGAAGACAGGTGTGGCCGTGGTGGCGCCATGCATGTCGTTTTGCCTTTTCTTTTCTTTCTGATTGTGTTCTTGTAGGCTGGACTGGCTGGTGTTGGAGTTTGACTGCAGATCACTGCAGTGCTGGGTAAGCGAAGCACCACGTGTTTCTGCAGGCACGAGGTAGGTGATTAAGGAATGGGATTAATTATGGGAGAGATTGCTTAGGATTTCTGGCGTGAGTTTGTGATGATGAGTTTCACTGCTTCTGAGAAAAGAGTACTGAGTAGGACGTGCGTACTCCGGTCGACGTGTTTCGGCGAGCACGAGGTGATTAACAAATGGTTTATTAGAGCATCTCCATGGGGAGGTCGTAATAGGACCTCCTAATAGGGTCCCGGACAGAAAAACATATCACACCGGGGGTCATAAAGCCTTTATCCAGCCCAAAACCTGTCCAGCACCGCCAACAGGGGCTCCAAAGTTGGGGGCTGCCTTCGCGTTGCCGGACACTGTCCGGCCCGAGCCTCCGACAGATATGGTCCGCCCGTCAGCCACACGAAGAGATTTCTTCTCCGGATTAATGGCGCCGTGGTAGGAAACCGGTACGCATGCGGGCATAAATGTCGCCGCTTTCCCACGCCACGCCGGTGCAGCATGCAGGCGACGGGACCGGACGGCTACGCGGCGCCAGCCCACCCGCTAGGCCACGCGCCGGCGCGGCGGTCCGCCCATCGGTCTGCACGCCTTCCCCCTCGGACGCCTCGCCGCCCTGCTCGCCCTCCACCTGTGAATAAATAGAGGCCGATGGGTGGTGATGGCGATCCACACCCCATCTCCGCCGGCTCGCGATCTCCTTCCCTCTCATCTTCCATCGCCACTCGCTCGCGATCTCCACCATGAACAACAACGATCCAAACCACATCCCCGCTCGGGACGCCACCCTACATGTCCCGGAGGCGAAGATCTTCCACCATTACAGGCTCCTATGCCCGCTGGACTGCCGCCTCCCCAAGGAGTGGGCCATTTCTACCGGGGGCTTTGCCATGCCGCCGCTCCCCGCCAGCGATGAAGGCCTCCTCCTCGCCATCCTCGAGCGGCGGGATAGGATGATGGAGGCGGAGCGGAACAAGCCGGAGAACGCCGCCGACAACGTGGGCACCTGGCTCGTCCGCCTCCACCGGGAGTGCGACGAGGAGTTGGCGTCGTACGACCGCACGCGCTGGGGGAAGCCGGCGAAGTGGAACGCGGCCGGGCGCGACAAGTGGTGGGTGCCACCCAGCACACCGTGGCCAGCGCCATCGAGGCCGCCCGCCGCCACTCCGCAACGGGGAGCCAAATCCCATTGAGGCTGGTGCCGGTTCCCCCGCGGCGAGCACCCTCGCCGCCACCGCAGCGGCCTCAGCGCGGCTGGCTGTTCCTCTGCGCTCGCGGTGGCGGGAGCGGGAGCCACCACGGCAGCATGCGGACACGGAGTGTCAAGGAGGATCCGGAGGACGTGGAGCCCGTGGTGGCTCCGCCGGGCTTCGAGTTGCCACCGGAGTTGTAGGACGACGTCCACGATGGCGACATCCCCGGTCTTTCCTGGGCCTTGATGTCGTCGGCCGTTGAGCTCGAGAGGGACACCCCCGGGCTAATGCAGGCTCTCGAGATGTCGGCGGCAATGGCGGCCTCAGCCTCCACCTCGGCCGGCGCCTCTACCTCCCGCGTCGGCGCCTCCTATGCGCAGCACGACGGCGCCTCTACCTCCCGCGCCGGCTCGTCGTCGCCAAACATCATCCTCCTCGACACCGACGAGGAGGAGAGCGAAGGCGTTGACTCGGACAATCTGTCCCAGTCCGACTAGATTTAGGTTAGTTAGGTTTAGGTTAAATTTCGTTCAAATATTGTAATATATAACGAAATTTCAAATTTGATTGTTTGAATTGTGTTTGGTGTCCGACCCTTTAGAGGGTGCCGGTGTGGGAGGCGTAAAAAAACGTCGGATATGTGTCCGGCACACCGCAATTGGGCCTCCAAACGGGTGATACCGGACACAATTTAGGCACCCCCGGTGGAGATGCTCTTAGGACTTTTTTCGTCCGAGTTTGTGATGATGAGTTTGACTGCTTCTGCTTCTGAGAACGGCAGTGTGCGTGTTAGCTTCACTGCAGTGACTACCCGACCAAATGATGTTGTATTTCTCATTCGGAAATGAATAATGAGAAATGCGCACGGTTGCTGCCTCATTTCGCTCATGAAACTTGCCTACGTAAGGGTTTCCCTATGCATCGCTCTTACCGAGCTGGTGCAGGGAATCGCCCGCAGCTATCTGCTGTTGGGCCGCTTCGGTCTGGCCCAAATAGTAGGTATACTAGTACGTCGATTAGCTGCTGACTTTTGCACGAGTTTTCTTTTTTGTTTTTTTACATATTTGCTTGTATTTAACCTTTTTCCTTTTTGTTTGTTTTTAAATCTGAAGATTTTTCAAATCTGAACCTAAACTCATATTTTCAAATATGACATTTTTCAAAACTGGAATCATTTTAAAATTAACATTTTTTAAAATATGAAATATTTTCAAAATGAACATTTTAAAAATTTGGAACCATTATAAAAATGAAAATTTGAAACATGAGTGAACCGGAAATTACTGGTGAACCAAAAATAAAAGTAAACCGAAAATACCGGTGAACCAAAAATAATAGTGAGCTGAAAATAATAGTGAACCAAAAATAATTATGAAACATAATGTCGGTGAACCGAAAATAATAGTAAACCAAAAAGAACCAAAATTCGGGTGGACTGAAAAAATTATGAAACAAAAATTCGGGTGAACCGAAAATAATAGTGAACCAAATATTTGGTGAAAGGGCATGGTTGCCCCCATGTGTTGTTTTAGTAATTAATGACAATATCTATGGACTAATGTGTGCTTTGAGTTATATTTGCAGTGTTGGTCCATAAGGAATGCTTGGACTCCATATGTTGGAGTCAAGGCTAAAAGAAGAAGACTATATGTTGATCAAGGCTAAGTGCAAGTTGATCAACATACAAGATTAGGGCATGTGAAGAAGAAGATCATTTGTTGATCAAGATCCTATGTTGTCCATGGTGGATGGCGTCACGTGGTGATCATCAAGATAAAGGCCATGTGAAGATATGTCGAAGAATGTCTCTCCCATCTTGGTGTATGGGGGAGCAATATGCGTGTCTTCACCAAGCGGAGCAAAATCAAGAAAGGTGATCCACTTGAGAGTAGATCAAGATCGTCATCATCTAGCTCAAGTGGAATGCGCAAGGCAAAGGTATGATCTTGATAGGGTCTCTAGTTATCGGTCTCGCGGTGTAGTTATGAGACCGGGTTTTAGGATAGGTAACCGCAGTATCAAGAGGGGCTCTCAAGTGAGCTTTAGCGTATCGGTCGTAGAGAGCTCAAACCTTTGCATCCTTGGCATCATCTTTATTGGTTCCTATTTGGCTCTTATCGTGGTGTGGTATTGGTGCTTGTCGTGCTTGTCATGACAAGGCCAAAGTCACCGAAAACGGTTTTAATATGTGTTCCCTATTGAGTTTTCGGTGTCGGAGATTTTGTCGGTCCATCTATGCGGAAGGTTTCACTCTTCCATTTATTAGCAAAATCTCCCTTGCTTGGTTTCAATATTCTCACATGTTATTGGGTAGCATTTGTCGTCCTCTTTCCAACAAAATTGGTTTCAACTCTTTCGGACTTCATTTGCAAAAGATATGACGGTTCCGGTTTGCAAGAGAGAGGTTTAACATTTCCTCATTTGTTATTATAATATTTTGTTGGACTATGATGTTTCTATGCATAATCTTGTAGTGCTCGTTGTGGTGATTCCAACGAGCCCAAGATCGTCGAAAACGAAGTCCGGATGCAAAAGATATTGCAATTTCAGTTTCGCCGTTTTGGCTAGGCCAGCATGACCGGCCCCATGGCCGGGGGCTCTCTGTTGCTGGCCAGCCATCATGGCCGGGCTATGGCCGGCCTGGCCGGCCTCCCTCCTCCGGCTGCCCGAAAATTGGCCTAACGGCCATATTTTTGGCTCCCTTTTTAAGGGTCTTCTTCCCCATTTCATCCCTAACCTTTTGCCACTTNAAGAAAAAGAAAAGAAAGAAAGGAAAAAAGGGGGAGGGCTGCCCAGCATGGCCGGGGCATGGCTGGGCCTCCTCTGTTGCCAGGCCGGCCATCATGGCCGGGCCAGGCCGGCCAGGCCGGCCTCCCCTTGGCTGCTGCGCGAAAATGGCCCCAACGGCCATATTTTGGGCTCCCCTTTTAAGGGGTCTTCTTCCCTATTTCTTCCCTAACTTTCTCCCACCTCTTGAGCTCTCTTTCCCCCATTGTTGACATTCTTAGAGCTTTGCTATCTCTTAATCCCTCCAATAGTTCTTGCTAGTTTTTGAGGGAAAAGAGAGAGGAGGTCTAGATCCACGTTTCCACCGATCGGTTTCTCCTCTAAGTGAGGGGAACACATTGGATCTAGATCTTTGGAGTTTCTTTGTGTTTCTCCTTGTTCTTCCTCCCAAATCCCTCCCAAGCATTAGTTGCTTTGGTTGGATTCGGGTTGGAAGAACTTGTCCACTTAGTGTGTTCTTGCCATTGCATTAGTTGCATCGGTTTGAGTTCTCCACGGTGATTCGTGGAAAGTGAAGTTGAGAAGCTTGTTTCTCTTGGGTACTTTGGTGCCCTAGAGCTTGTTCCTCTAGGGCACGTTGGTACCCTAGACGGTTTGTTTTCTCGGAGTCTTGGTGGCTTACGGGATTTGTTGGGAGCCTCCAATTGTGGAGTGTGGCTCAACCTTGTTGCTTCGGAGCTTTGGTAGCTACGAAGATATTGCCGGGAGCCATCAATTGAGTTGTGGTGTGTGCCCCGGCCTTGGGCATCGAGTCTTGGCGGCTCGGTGCATTTGGTGAAGACCCTCCAACTTGTGGAGTGAGCTTCACCCTTGTAAAGGTTCTAGTTGTCAACCTCAACGGCAACATAGTGACAAGTGCCTCGCCACATTGGTGGTAAGACACAACGGAGATACGGTGTGCCATATCAAGGTTACTCGGTGTTTCACATTGGTGAACACCGCGCCGCTCCAACGGAGACTAGCTTCCATTGGGAAGTGAACTTCGGGATAAATCATCGTCTCCAAGTGCCTCGGTATTTCTATCCGAGCTTCTTACTTATGCTATTTACTTTGTGATAGACATCTAGCTTAAAGTCATATATCTTGCTATCACCTAGTTGATTATATTGCTTAGCATAAGTGTTGGTGCACATAGGTGAACCTAGCTAGTTTAGGTTTTGGCTTGATAAATTAAACGTTAATTTTATTCCGCATTTATTCAAGCCTTAACCGTAATAATTTTAAATCGCCTATTCACCCCCCCCTCTAGGCGACATCCGTGTCCTTTCAATATCCCTCTAGCACGGCAGGGTGCCCAGAATAGTGAATCCCATAACTCATTGTACCGTTCAGATAGCGCATGACCCTTTTAAGTGCATGCCAATGATCATTACCCGGGTTTGACATGAACCTGCTCAACTTGCTTACAGCATATGAGATATCAGGTCTCGTTGCGCTCGCGAGGTACATGAGTGAACCGATTATCTGAGAGTATCTCAATTGATCTATCGATTCCTTCTTGTTTTTTCGAAGTGCCACACTAGGATCATAAGGTGTTGGAGAAGGCTTGCTGTCTATAAAACCGAACCGGCTCAAGACCTTCTCAACATAATGTGATTGTGTTAAAACAATCCCACTCTCATCCTTAATCAGCTTGATGTTCAGAATTACATCAGCTTCTCCCAGATCTTTCATGTCAAAGCATTTTGACAGAAACGACTTGACCTCATTTATCACATTCATGCTTGTACCAAATATCAATATGTCATCGACATACAAGCATAATATGACACTATCGCCCCCACCATGGCGATAATACACACACCTATCAGCCTCATTAATGGCAAAGCCCGCAGAAGTCAAAGTTCTGTCAAACTTCTCATGCCATTGCTTAGGTGCTTGTTTCAGTCCGTACAAGGACTTCAACAACTTGCATACCTTTCTCTCTTCACCCTTTACCACGAACCCATCAGGCTGATCCATATAGATCTCCTCTTCCAACTCTCCATTGAGAAAAGCTGTCTTTACGTCCATTTGATGAACGATAAGACCATAAGAGGCAGCCAGGGAAAGTAGTACACGAATGGTGGTCAGTCTAGCGACAGGTGAATAGGTATCGAAGTAATCTTCGCCTTCTCTCTGCGTGTAGCCCTTTGCCACAAGCCGCGCCTTGTACTTCTCAATAGTACCATCAGGCCGCAGCTTCTTCTTAAACACCCACTTACAACCCACTGGTTTGCACCCATACGGTCGTTCAGACAGTTCCCATGTCCCATTAGAAAGAATCGAGTCCATCTCATTATGGACAGCTTCTTTCCAGTCATCCGCATCAGGAGATGCGAACGCCTCTGCAATGGACGTAGGAGTATTGTCCACAAGGTACACAATGAAATCATCACCAAAAGATTTTTCAATCCTTTGTCTCTTGCTCCTCTTAGGAGCTTCATTGTCATCCTTTTCCAGGACAGTCTCAAGTGGTTGTTCAGAATGATCATTCGATGTACTAGATTCAGGAATTATCTCAGAAGAAAATCTAGCAGTACTATGCATATCTTTCATAGGAAACATATTCTCAAAAAAAGTTGCATCACGAGATTCCATTATAGTATCAACATGCATATCCGGAACCTCAGATTTAACCACTAAAAATCTATAACCAATGCTACGCTGCGCATAGCCCAGAAAAATACAATCCACTGTCTTTGGTCCGAGTTTGCGTTTCTTCGGAATAGGAATGTTGACTTTCGCCAAGCATCCCCATGTACGCAAATAAGAAAGTGATGGCTTTCTTCCAACCCACTCCCCATAAGGGGTTTTGTCTTTATTCTTGTTAGGAACTCTATTCAGGACATGACATGAAGTCAACAAGGCCTCCCCCCACCATGCCTTAGATAAACCCGCAGTGTCCAACATGGAATTCACCAAGTCGGTCAGCGTGCGGTTTTTCCTCTCGCAATCCCGTTTGATTGGGGCGAGTAGGGAGGCGTCCTCTCATGAATAATGCCGTGTTCCTCACAGAATTCGTCAAATATTTTTGCAAAATATTCTCCACCACGATCTGACCTAAGACGCTTGATCTTCTCTCTAATTGATTTTCAACTTCAACCTTATAGATTTTAAAGTAGTCTAACGCTTCATCTTTAGTTTGCAACAAATAAACATAGCAGAACCTAGTAGCATCATCAATTAATGTCATGAAATATCTCTTTCCACCTTTTGTCAACACACCATTCATCTCGCATAGATCAGAATGTATGAGTTCTAGAGGTGCCAAGTTTCTCTCTCCTCGGTCGCCGTGTGAGGCTTCCGAGGTTGCTTAGATTGCACATAACTATGGCACTTAGAACCTTTGGCAATGGTGAATTTCGGAATTAAACACATGCTGGATAGCCGAGACATTAAACCAAAATTAACGTGACATAAACGAGAGTGCCAAACACTAGCATCCGAATCCACATTGCCACAAATATGGTTCACTGACTTATTACAAAAATCTGAAAGGGAAAAGCGGAACAAGCCTCCGCACTCATAACCTTTACCAATAAATTGTCCAAACTTTGACACAACCACTTTATTGGACTCTAAGACTACTTTAAACCCATCTCTGCATAGAAGGGATCCGCTAACGAGATTCTTCTTCATAGTAGGGACATGCTGCACGTTCCTCAGCTGCACGATCTTCCCCGAAGTAAACTTCAGATCTACCGTGCCAACACCACGAACAGAAGCATGTGATCCATTCCCCATTAGGACGGAGGAATCCCGTGCGACCTGGTAAGAAGTGAACATAGAGATGTCAGAACATACATGAACATTAGCACCTGTATCAATCCACCAACATGAAGATTGAAATACTGAAAGCACAACAGGTAAATTACCATACCCATCAGTATTGCTAGCGGTCACGACGTTGACAGTATTGGTGCCATCTTTTCCTTTGCGATCTGCACGTTCAGGGCAGTTCTTGGAATAGTGGCCAAGCTGTCCGCAGGTATAACATCCTCCCTGCTCAGCTTTGTTCACCTTCTTCTTCTTCTTCTTCTTCTTCTTCTTCTTCTTCTTCTTGAAGTCAGTAGTCTTTGCAGGCTTATTGAACGAGGGCTTGAAATTCCCTTTGTTCTTGACATGTGAGTTCTTCTGCACCATGTTGGCGCTAGACTGACCCTCACCGCCTCTCTCATTAGTGTCCTTAGCCCGAGATTTCTCCTCAACATCAAGAGACGCAATCAGATTTTCAACTGATATCTCCTGTCTCTTATGTTTGAGAGTTGTGGCGAAGTTCCTCCAAGACGGAGGCAACTTTGCAATAATGCACCCAGCCACAAACTTGTCGGGTATGGCACACTTGAGAAGTTCGAGCTCCTTTGCAATACACTCTATTTCATGAGCCTGTTCCACTACAGAACGGTTATTGACCATCCTGTAATCATGGAAACTCTCCATGACATAGAGTTCACTGCCAGCATCGGATGCACCGAATTTCACATTCAGTGCTTCCCAGAGCTCCTTGCCGTCCTCTATGTGCATGTACACATCGCACAGACGGCCATCAAGAACGCTAAGAATACATCCCCTGAAGGCAGTATTGTCATACCGGACCTTTTCCTGATCTTGCTCAGAAATAGTTCACTCAGGCATGTCTTT
Organism: Puccinellia tenuiflora; assembly: GCA_012064385.1. Lineage (NCBI taxonomy): Eukaryota > Viridiplantae > Streptophyta > Magnoliopsida > Poales > Poaceae > Puccinellia > Puccinellia tenuiflora. The sequence goes on along the minus strand of QRDG01000451.1, from coordinate 313,173 downwards.
ACTGACATGGAATATTTTCAAAGCCATCAGCCAGAGCTGGCACTTCACTTGCCACCTCTTAAAGCTCACACCGGTAAACTTTTCCGGTCTCATAGCATCAGCAAAACCAGCCATTGATAACTCAGGAAATTGCCTATAATTAGGTTTTTGGATTGTTGAAAAATTAGGCAATAATTTCATGATTAATTCTAGAATATTAAACATGACAATAATCGCTACTAACAACAGCATGCATACGGAAAACATGTAACCACTAAACATGTTAAACGAACAGATCGGATCACACATCACGTACCGATCCGTAGTGGAGGAAGTAGCCGTAGCCGTTGCCGTACCGATGTTGTTGACGACAACGTTGGTGATAACCGGTCGAAGAAGACGGCGTTGAAGACGACGAGCTTTAGGTCCCACGGAGCGACCGGGAAGGCGAGCCGTGATGACGAACTTGAGCAGTCGCGCGGAGCGCTTCCCAAAAACCTAATTAGCCCTCTCCCGTACAGGATCGCAAGAGCTAACGGTTCCGGAGACCTGCTCTCCCGCTCGCCGGTGCACGCCGGCGATCAGGATGGAGTAGACTACGGTGGCGGCGCAAGGCACGAGATTGGCAAAACCTAGATTGGTTTGGTGTATGGTGCGGCGCACGCAGTGCACGACAATATATAGTGCGGCTCGGGAAAACCCTAACGGGTACAACGTGGGCCAAGTCCACGTCGCAGGTCGGTTACAGTAGCCCACGATCCGGGAGCGACCCGAACCGACTAACTGTGACGCGTCCGTCCAGACCGTTTTTCCCGGACTGTAAAAATAAAGCTCAGCTCGGCGAGATTCCCGCGGCGCGGCGCGTGCGTGCGAGCGGCGGCGGAGGAGGAGGAGCGCGTGAGAGAGCCTCCTATTCTCACTCACTTACCAAGTAGTAGAACACTCCACTATATAAGTTGGTGCAACTCCTCTCAAACTAGCAATGTGGGACTAAACTTTAGCTCCCACTCCACTCACTTGTGAGCTGCCATAATTTTGGGCTGCATCACACATGGGCCTCACACACACATGGGCTTTGAGATTTAGAGAAAATCTGAAATACTACATGGGCTAGTGAAATAGCCCATTATTTCCAACAAGGAGTCAGTGGAAACTGCCACCGTCCCCAAGCATGAGTCCCATGACTCTAATGTTACGGGTTGAGACGAGATGGAGCCACCACCGCCCAACCCTAGCGTCAATGACCCCAAGCGGCAAGGTTTGAAAGCCTCCATGTGCGGGCCAGTGTTTTTAAACCACCACAATTGTCGTCAACTCTGACTAGATTAATAGTATGTTTCGAAAAAATTCCTATGCACTTGTTAAATTTGCACTATTTAATTAGTTAAGTTTGTCCTTTGTTTAAATTTGCATGCGATTTGGATGTTATAGGAAATAGAAAAAGGTCTGATCTGTTTGAAATATAACTTGGGCACCTGCCCATAGATCCGGACTGTCCCAATGCCCCCAAACTTATGATTATCGATCCTTGCACAAAATCTGTCAGAGGTCCCACTAGTGCAATAAACGATAGTGTGGTGACTTGGTTCAGGTTCTTGCCACAAATATACCTAGTAGGAATATGAGTAAATAAACTTTCCTTTTCTAGCCATGAAACAGATTCATCACATCAAATAAATTTATGACTCTCGATCCTACAAATCAAACAAACTTCATAGGAAAAAATCTATAAGAAAGTATAATCCTCAAAAAATTCAGGAGGAAAAACTTTACACTTCATTGCGAACACATCCTACAATCCTACATGCATGGGATTTTGGACACCAGCAGGTAAAACCGCAATGTGCAGAATGCCACAACCGATAAAATAAAACCAAAATAAGGTCCCACCGAGACTTGAACTCGGGTTACTAGATTCAGAGTCTAGTGTCCTAACCACTAGACCATGGGACCTTTTCTGGTGTATCCACCGTATTAACATTGTTTTCTAGGTTTACGTGAATAAAAATGCAAAAACATATGCTTTCATTGAGAGTTGAACTCAAGACCTCCCGCTTACTAAACGGGTGCTCTAACCAACTGAGCTATGAAAGCTTCCCTGCGTAATTTTCATTCGTTCACTAACTATTCGAACCTAGATAGGAGTACCATATACGAGTGCGCTTGTACACAAAAACATATACATCCCATATGGTACATGCTACTCTAGCTAGCTCATGCTGCAGTTGATTTCTGCTATACATACGATCGATCGACGCCCCCATCCATTTGCCTTTTGATTGTTGTTATTGTTCATCGGAGTCTAAAATAGATGATATAGTAGTATGTTGGTTTTGGCATGCACATAGTCACGTACAACAATGTTGTTTTTGGGTGGAACCGACTGTCCCTAGTGGTCGCTCGCTCGTTCTCCTCACAGCGTGCCCCCACCTTCTCTTCTTCCTCCCACCCCCACCCCCCACGAGACGTCGCTGGCGATCGTTAGGGAGCCACGGTGGAGAAAACTCCATCGAGATTGGAACGAGCGGAGGCAAACAATGAACTTATGGTCGGGGTGTGGCGACGAGATCTGGTATGTGTGTGTGGGGGAGGAGAAATTTCGAAGGGATGGCCGGGACGGTGACAAACCTGCGAAAGTCGGAATTTGAGGAGGACGGGGCGACGAGACGGCCACTGGCTCAGCCAAGGTGGAGATCTTCTTCCTCCCAGAGTTGTCGTTTTGTTGTCGGAAAAACCGAGCGAGTGCATATATCGTACTTGCTCAGGAGTGCAGTCCGATCTCATTCGTGTCCGCGAGTGCAGAGTTCGTCCGTCAGCTTGGCACATCGCCAGTTGCCTTGCCTGTTTGTTTCTGCCCGTCGATCCTACTGACTGTCAATGAGCCGATGTGGCCGTGCACCATCTCATCATCAGCTGCGGCGTGAATCAATCACACGCACCAACGTCAGCGCCGTTTTACCGGGCGTGAACCAATCACTCCCCTATTTTACCGGGCAGTTCGATCCCCTGCCACTCTGCCAGACGAGTCCTACTAGATCGTTACCAGTCTCCAGTCTCCACTCACCGGAGCCAAGCGCCGCGATGCATCCGCCTCGCCGCCTGCTCCTCCTCATCATCCTCGGCCTCCTCCCGGCCGTCGCGTGGGCCCTACTCGCGCCGCCCCGCTTCCCGGGTCCCCACGCGCGGCCGCGGCGGCTGGCGGGAGCGGGAGACGGCGTCGGGGGCTACGACTTCGAGACCCGGTACTTCCGGCAGCGGCTGGACCACTTCAGCTTCCCTGGCGTCGGGGAGGAGGAGTTCTTCCAGCAGCGGTACCTCGTCGGCCGCGCCGGCGGGTGGGCGGGGCCCGGCGGGCCCATCTTCTTCTACTGCGGCAACGAGGGCGACATCGCCTGGTTCGCCGCCAACTCCGGCCTCGTCTGGGAGGCCGCCCCGCGCTTCGCCGCCCTCGTCGTCTTCGCCGAGGCAAATCATCTCGCAAACCCACACTAGGTACTATATATGTGTCCGCTTTAGCTGCCCCTTACCTGTTGTTCTGTGCTGCAGCATCGCTACTATGGCGAGTCCATGCCATTCGGCACCAAAGAGAAGGCTTACAACAGCTCCAGGTCGCTGGCGCATCTTACGACCGAGCAAGCGCTCGCTGACTATGCCGTGCTGCTCACTGACATCAAGAGGAACCTGTCCGCAGAAGGCAGCCCCGTGGTGCTCTTCGGGGGCTCATATGGTGGAAGTAAGAAGAGCTCCTACTAGTATCTTCAGTTCTTCATTGTGTCTTGATCACCAAATTCTTCAGTGTTCTTTTAATTCTGTACTCATTCTTCTGCTGCACGCAGTGCTGGCTGCTTGGATGAGGCTCAAGTACCCGCATATTTCCGTCGGGGCTCTTGCGTCGTCAGCTCCGATCCTGCAGTTTGAGGACATTGTCCCTTCTACCATATTCTACGATCTTGTTTCAAATGATTTTAAGGTGCGTGCATGCATCATCTTGGATTCAGTTTATTGTTCTGAATAAAAGGACACGGTGACACTATTGTTTGTTTGTGTTTAGAGGGAAAGTTTAAGCTGCTTTGAAACAATAAAGAGCTCTTGGAATGAACTAGATGAGCAAGGAAATGGGCAAGATGGTCTTCTGGAACTAAGTAAAACGTTTCACCTTTGCCAGTGAGTTATTTCTTTACACACTTCATCCCTCTCATTAATATCGATTGTAATGATAACAAATGTATGAATGGCTGGCAGGACCCTGAAAACGTCAGGAGCCCTTTCAGATTGGTTGAGCTCAGCATACAGTTATCTGGCCATGGTGGATTACCCTATGTCATCAGATTTTCTCATGACTTTGCCTGCCAACCCAATTAAAGAAGTAAGTTCTTAAACCCTTCTTTTGTCATGAGTCGTTTTGACCATGTATGAACATGCTGCCAGTATTCAGTTCAAATTTCTTAATTTGTATTCCAAAGGCACAACAAAGCACCTCATGTAGAGATCTGCTCTCACTTACTTACAAAACCTATAATGTTGTATTTTCTTAACGCCATCATTACTTACTATAGATTATCTTGTTTCTTATCTAGGTATGTAGAAGTATTGACAAGCAACCAGTGGGGACCAGTACACTGGATCGAATTTATGCAGGAGTAAATATATACTACAATTATAGTGGCACAGTTGACTGCTTCGATCTAGATGATGATCCTCATGGAATGGGTGGATGGGATTGGCAGGTTGTGAAACTGCAACTTTTATTTTTTCTATCTATTGGATATCTATGATGCACTTTGCAGTACTTTAACTGTAGCGTATGACATATGTTTCGTTCTTGGTTAAAACAGGCTTGTACTGAGATGGTAATGCCAATGACTTCCAGTGAGGATCTTAGTATGTTTCCACGATATGAATTCGACTATGCTTTTTATGCTGATGATTGTGTCAAAAGCTTTGGTGTTAGGCCAAGGCCTCGATGGATCACTACAGAGTTTGGTGGCCATGTAAGTCCTTTTTTGTGTATAGAATTTGACACATTGCAGTAAGAGGTAAGTTTGTTTGTTGACTTGCTCAGTCTAGATGATCTGTTATCAAGCACATAACTGTCCAAACAAGTCTAGTTATCATCATTTTTGAGGGAAACCTTTCACTGGGGGTTAATGCTGGGACTTCAACAATTATCACTATTTAAAAATTAATACCCTGATATGGATTCTCTCGGCCAATATATGCCTGGGGTACCTTGAAGCATGGATTCTTTATAATGTGTTCAGATCTAAGATCTTAGTATGTTAAATGTTACTAACATGAAAATAAATTTGTTATATTATGCCAAGTTTTATATTCTTTCTTTTATCCAATTGAATGAGCAATTGATTTGGTCATTAGGGACGAATATTAGTTAGTCTTTATGGCACTACAGAGTGAGACTGACTGTCTGGGACTTCTCTTTTCAGAATATAAGTTCGGTTCTGGAGAAATTTGGCAGTAATATCATATTCTTCAATGGGCTTCTCGATCCTTGGAGTGGTGGAGGGTGAACAAACTTCACTTGTTACCTGATACTAATGTTCTCATAAGTTGAGCGCCTTCTATATTCTTAATCTTGTTTTTTTTTTGAATGCTGCAGCGTCCTGAAGAACATATCATCAAGTGTTGTTGCCATTGTGGCTCCACTAGGTATTGTACCTTCAGCCCCGGCTAATGCAGTCTCATAGTGCTTCTTAGTTTCTATGTACTCCCTCCGTTCCAAATTAATTGAAGTTCTAGATTTATTCAAAGTCAAACTAATTTAAGTTTGACCAAGTTTGTAGAAAAATATTTTAACAGCTACGACACCGATATAGTTTTACTAGGTTCATCCTAAAATATATTTTCGTACTGTATGGATTTAACGTTGTAGATATTAGCATATTTTTATATTTTCGTACTGTATGGACAAACCTAGAACTTCAATTAATTTGGAATGGAGGGAGTAGAACTGTAACGACATAGAATGGACTCGGTAGTAAAACCTAGTATATTCAATCTGATCAATTCAATCTAGTGCAAACACGTGAGCTGCATTCCATTGTGTCACTCAGTTAATGATTTTCCATTGAGATGCATATTCTTTCCATCTCATTTCAGTGTAATATCATTACAAAACTATAAATTCTCATGAATTAGATCCAGTAAATACTACGTTTTTAGATTCTCTGGTTAATTTATCAACTAGAAGTGGGGTAACCACCCTGTGTGAGTTTCAGGCTGCCAACATGGTAGTTTCATCAGTGATATGGTAGTATTGGTTTGCTATGCAGGAGCACATCACATAGACCTGCGCCCCGCGACCAAGGAGGACCCAGATTGGCTGGTAAACCTCAGAGAATCAGAACTCGAGATCATATCCGGCTGGCTATCGGATCACTACGGGGCAAGAGGGGCGCTCTTTCAGAGTGCAGCTGCCAAGGACTCGGCTGCCTCGTAAGGAAGCGGCATGTTCCCCTTGATGTTGGCACAAAGTTTTAAATGTGGAGTGCACGGCTTGTTTAGGATGACCATGTCAGTAGTTCTAAGTTCTAACTCCCGGCCATTGTCATCGTCGATGGCTACACCTCGAAGATAATGTCCATATCATCGTATGCTGATTTCAGACTTACGCAGTAACAATAATCACGCGTGTAAATTGTAACCTGATGGTGTGTTGCTCTTGATTTTGCGAAACGGATACGCTTGATGGGCATACTGCATAGTCGAATGTTAATTGCCTTTGAATTTGTTTAAGATCAATGGAAACAAGATGTAGACAAGCATCAAGTAAAAAATGACCTGGTTGGAACAGTAAGTACCGGGTGCCAATTTCAGGAATTGACAGTTGTTGGATTCCGACACGCTCTATAAGTTTAAGTTTAAACCAGGTTTTACTCATGTGGATTTCATGGTATAGTTGGCTTAAAGAATGAAGCAAATCATACAAAGTACTATGTCACTAACAATACAAAAATGTTAAGTGCCTTTTAAATTTGTTTATACGTGTATAATTGAAATTGAATGTGTCGAAGTTGTCCTTTCTTGTACCCATTTTACGAGAATAGACGACTAGGACTTCCTACCTCCCGCCGTCACCGACCTGCCTTGTCTCCCGTGGCCTTTTAGGTACGTGGAGGCGTGGTGGATCTCGATCCTTGTTGGCGGGAGGATTTCGTTTTTAGGTGTTTTTTTTGTTTGATTAGGGTTTGTGCCCTACTCAGAAAGACGAGACGGCGACTCCCGGAAGATGGGATAAGGTTCTCCCCGCCTTGCCCTCGTTCTGGTGGTGCGTCTAGCCTCATCGGAGGGCCTGTGGAGGTGGGTCTCGCGCGTGTCTTCGACGGATTCTCTTGGATCCGGTTTGGCGCGCTGGTCCTGTGAGGTTAGCACGATGACTTCCCGACTATCTACTACAACAAGGTTTCACCGGCTCCGGTGACGGAGGGGCGATGACAACGGCGCATTTTCGCCTCCCTCGAGTACTTATGGCCGTCGGCAGCTCGTCGCTAGGTGGTCTACTAATGTAGATATACTTATGTTACTTTTGGTGTTCCTTTTACTCTATTATTGATGAAATAGATTGGATGTTTTCTTATATTTTTTTTGTCCCTTATCCAGAACTCAGATTTCCAAACACTCTCTGCGACGATCATGGGCGGGGCCCACCCAACCCTAGCTGGAGCCGGTTTCCTCATCCAGATATCATATCCACCGAACCGAGCCACCGGTCATCCCACAGCTCAGCACCGGCCAATATGTTGGGTCCCCCGATCCGCTTCCGCCACTACAGCCACAGCTCAAACGCGCTGGGCGCCACGCCGAAACCCAAAATCCACCAAACCGGACCTCCGGTCTCACAGTCCAGGTCGCTTTCAACTGGGCCCGCAGTTTCTGTGACACACATGTCAGTTTCTGTGGACGAAACGTCGGTCGCTTCTCTGAAAGCGGCAGTGCTGCAGGTCATTTTCCCCAAGGGAGCCCCGCTCTCTTTTCGTAGCCGCCGGGTGGGCCATAGCGAGTTCCTGACCCCACTGGTCATACTTTACCGGATATACACCTGTTGCCGAGCTGGTTTACTCTTTTTTTAATACACAGCCGAAAAGATCCTCTCCCTTGCTTTCGTGGACCAAGCCTACGGTTGGATTGTTCCATGGTCGCCGCCTGGCTAACAGCCAAACGTAAAGATACTCCGGTCAGTACGGGTGCCGAATAGATAAAGGTTATCTTCACATTCGAATTCAAACGGACATGCTACTATTTTTTTTCTCGAGTCAGAGCAGCACTTGGCTACTACCCGGTAAAATAAAGGATATTTAGAAGATTTTGGTTAAAAAAGCAAATCAAAGATGCACATGTAAATCTGATTGCATATAACTAGACATATCTATCAAATCAGACGAAATATCTAGTGCAAACAAAGAGATGAGTAGCGGTTTTGTTGTCGGTCATGGGAGTAAAGGGGGACGTAGTCATTTGTCAGCGTAGATGGAGTACCCAAATCGTCGACGTTGATGTAGTTGAACGGAAGCGAGCAGTCATGCCGAGACGCTCTCCAAAACTTTATTAGCTGCCTCTCAAGATCCCAAGGGACATGGTTTGGAGGCCTACCCTACATGACGACCATACACACGGTTGCCGAGACGGAGAAAGCTAAAGGCAGCACACCAAAAATAAATTGAGAAATGAGAAAGCCAAACAAAGATCTAATTATGGATCCTTTCATTTTGTTCTCTCCTTTGTATAGTCTGGGGACATACAGAGAACACAAACATCACACGATAGAAGAATTATGGCACGTGTCAAGCATGCACATGCTCAGGGCAACTCCAACGGGCCGACCCAAATGGACACACATTGTGTCCCCTTTTAGTGCGTTGAACACATGTCTTGCCCTCCGGAAGCTTTGCTGGAAAAGATTGACCAGTAATAGTGGATTTGTGCGATGAAAGTATTTTTTATTAGAGTTGGACATGTCCACCTTCTCTGTCACGGGCTGCACGACCCTTTACCGATCCTTTGAACAACAGTTGCTGCCTCAAAATGTGTTCACTGATGAGAAGTGTACCAACCAAAACATCACGCTCATCGTTAGACGATTCTTCTGAGGATGATGAATAGTCATGTTATTGTAAAAAAAAATCTGAGCTATCCGCCATGATCTTGACTGATGAATTCGTACCTCACAAATAGGTCGGCAAAACGTCCAAGCTCGTTGTGGGCAACATCGGTCGCGGATGTGGACGAGCCTTGGACGGTGTAGGACCCATGTACTGGTCACTTCCCGGCTGTGTTGGTGTCACTGGCGGGGGGTTAGGGGAAGAAAGCGTCGTGGCTGCGGAGAGAGGGTTTCCTAGGGCGAAGGGGTTAGATTCGGTGAAGATGGGGAGGGAGTGTTGGCCTTTGTACTGCCGACATGTGGACCCGACTAGGGGAGGACACCGCGGATGTCCACAGCATGTCCGGGCGGCCACAAACCCGACCCAAATTTTGGCTGGGAATGGGTCAAAGTAGACCACAAAACGAACATCGGCTTGTTTGCTTAGCCGCGTTGGGCCGTGGTTTCTAGCTACACAGACAGTAGACACAAGAGGACGAAATCGGTCACCCGTTGGAGATGCCCTTATTGACTCGTACAAACAGAGTTGTTGCACCAAACACGTTAGAGCTCAAACTCGATTCGTGACATGGCTGGGTGGCGGGCAACGACAAAGGAGTGTGAGTGAACTGCTCTCACTAACCTAGTGGATGCTAGAAAGGTTGACCTTATATGTCCAACTCTCTCCCCACTAACACCATGGTACTAAACCTCCCACTACATGTGCATGCAGCTGCAAAAATGAGGGGAGTTTGAGATTTTTAAATTTTGATAGACTACTGAGACGAGACCCAAAAAATCCAACATACCCAATTATGTTCGTGAGTATAAGTCTGAACTTGTAGATGCGGATATTATTTTTCATCCAATGCAGTTTCAGTTCTACAAAGTTTTATTCAATTAGTTAATGCATATAAAATTATAAAATGCTACATAATGCCTAGTATCGAAAATCAGCGTAAATTCGACCCCATCATGTATTCTTAGGCTTGCCTTATCACATTGTGCTCGTGTTATTTGCGTATTCCTGTATTTCTTTAAAGCTTACCTCAAACAAATGAAAGTAAATCCATTTTACTGAAAATATAAGTATTAAAAACAAATCTTACTTTTTAGATAAAACAAAACACCCTTGCCACATGATGACAAGTGATAATGAAATGACGTGCCATCATTCAATATATCATTCCTATGGTATGCTATGAACAAGTGCCATGAATAATATGTGATGGAAAAGAGAAGGGGAGAATATGTAAAGGGGACCATTTGCTTGAACATGTGTTAAACATGGTGTTAGCAAGTAGAAACATATCGAACTGAGCTGAGCTCTGGTGGTTAGGTTCCGTGTGGTGGAACCAGCCCACCTAGGTTCAAGTCCTTAGCTAGACTTGGCATGGGTGCTCGTATTTATCTGAAATTATTCCAGGATTTAACCGGCGATGTTCTTTCAGTGGTACGTGACGTGTCCGTCAACAACGAGACGCCCGTGGTGACTTCGTCAATCTCAAGATATGATTGACCCAGTATTTCGAAGATGCTCATAGGGTAGGGTGTGCGTGTGTATGTTCGTAGGGACGATTGTGCGTGCGTATATGTGAACATCTACGTTGTACTGTGTTTCTAAAAAAAAAAGTAGAAACATAATCACGCCCGATGAAAAATTAGACCGTACGACTCGAAGCACTAGAATAAGCACAAATACATTTTACATGCCATTTTCTCATATTCGAGTCTTCATGAAGATACAAATGAAAGAACCTATTTCACCTATTTTTCTTACCGACTACTCCCTCCGTTCCACAATATAAGATGTTTTAGATGTTTCACATGTTGTCTAGATTCGGACTAAAAGAATGGAAAGTGGGTGAACACATACACAAAAACATGTCTAGATACATGTGGTACAAATGTGAATGTGGAAAACCCTAAAACATCTTATATTATGGAACAAAGGGAGTATGACATGACGTGATACAAGACCGACTTTACCTTTGCGCAAAACCATTGGATCGACATCCAATCATTCATACCTTGTTATTCCCATCCGGGCTCCGGCTATGATAGTCAAATAAGATTAGGTGATTTGTCTAGCACACTAGAAAGTAAAAAAGAAAAGCGGAAAAAATTGGAATAAATGACTAGCGAGGATGTTTCTAACTTAAAAATAATGAAAGTGGAAATTGTAATATTGTTGATCTAATATGACACCTTCATTTGGCCGGCCATTCTGGTTTGGTATTGAAAAATTCAAGTTATGGAGAACTTTCGAGACCAGTATATTTTATTAGAAGAGGAAACCATGGTGTATGAGATAAACCATACAAGGGAGTATTCCCTCTGTCCCATATAAATTGACGCTAAAACGGATGTATCTAGACATATTTTAATGCTAGATACATCCATTTTAGTGTCAATTAATATGGGACGGAGGGAGTATTTTAAATACATTTTACTCGCCGTTACACAACACAGCATCCCTACATTGTGGAAATATTTTACTTGCCGTTACACAACACATCATCCCTACATTGTGGAAATATTCAACAGACACAACATATGGAAATGCTCTACGCATTAAAAACGCTCAGAGCTGGCAAAATATGATCAGAATACATATGCTCGAGTATAAATACAGAGTATGATGAGATCACATCCAGCAGAGCCGGGATTTGAGTTGACCTACTACAATAAAACGGAAAGTTAAGCAGAGACAGAATCTGCCAGTAATCAATCCGGATCCAGGTGACGCACGGCAACTCTGTCCCTGCACCGGGTCCATCCAGAACCCGTCGTCCGCCCTGTCCTGTCCGGTCTCTCCTCCACCCATCAAACCAAACCCTTCTCCCTCCCACCGAGCAAGGCCAGGTGAAAACCCCGGACACACCCAACTCGCCGTAGCGCACACACGGGGCACAGCGGAAAGAGGGAGAAAGGCCAGCGAGGAAAAGGAGGGGGAGAGGGCGACCTCCACCTGCCCGGAAAGCACTGCCGCCACCGGGGAGCTCGCTCGTTGCCGTGGGAGGGGCAGCCTCGGCGCCGTCGAGATCTAGGGTTCTGGCCATGGCCAGCCCGCGGTCGCCCGCTGGCCGCGTCGTCGTCGCCGGGGACGAGGCGATCTGGAGGAAGCTGAGGGAGGCGGGCTTCGACGAGGAGTCCGTCAGGCGGCGCGACAAGGCAGCGCTCATCGCCTACATCTCGCAGCTCGAGTCCGAGGTACCTCACTCCCCCCACCCCCTCACTCTGGGTTTTGGTTTCGCCGTTCTTGCGCATGGCGGAGTAGTAGTCTCTTGGGGTTTCTTTCAGGGCCCCTTCTTTCATCGAGGAGGAAAAGAACGATAGTTGGAAAGGATTGGCGGCTCCATGGATTCGATCCTTCCGTGGTTTCTTGGTTTCTTGGTTTCTTTAGGCCAGCAGTGGCGTTTATCTTGCGCGCAGATTAGTGGAAAAGATGGCATCTTGGCCTCATTTCTTGGCCACCTAGTACCGTGGTGCGTGTTTGTGTCAGGTGTTCCCTAACGATGAAATTAGTCTCCTTTTGCTTCAGTGGTCTATATGCCTCTATGGGGGAGTTGGCTGTTATAGGCAGAGATTCAGCAGATTGGTTTCGTTTTTTTTTTTGACATGGAATTGATTACTGCTTTTTCTTGTGCCTCCTTTCATTCCGCCGTCCCTTGTTGGGTTATTATGGTTCTTGATACTACATCGGCGTTTCAACCGCTGCAACTGTAGTGTCGCTCGTATTGCTCCAGTGTATTGTGTAGTGCGTCCATAGTGAGTTCGTTTGCAGTAAATGGTTCAGCAAAAAGGTTAGAGGGAACCCCGATTATTATTGAATTGACATTTGCATAAACCTGTTTATTTTATTGCTGTCCTCACCGAACCGGGCATATTTTCTGCTAAATCCGGGTGAACATTTTGTCTGCCTTACCTTATAGGGTAGATCTTTGGATTAATCTAAGCATATACTTAGGTTCTCCTTTGTCTCATACACCTATCTGTGGCAACATCATACCGAAGTTCCTTAAACTTTCACCTCCCGCAAGTCATTTGTTGAAGCAGATGTTTTTGTCACTTTACAAGTTTGCTAATCGGGCTGCTGAACAAGTTGGGACTAACCATTTGTATAATAGTTAATTTTACAATATGCAAACACTCAATGTAAATATGAATTTTGCTGTGTACCATTTACTTTGCTTTCTAATCCAAACTACAATATCACATAGCCCCCTATTCTATGCCATAATGATGTAAGCTATCTTCTTTGGGAACTGTCGCATATCTGTGACTCTATGTCGTTGTAGGTTTATGATTACCAGCACAACCTCGGGCTTATATTATTGGAGCGAAAGGAGTTGACATCCACACACGAACAACTTAGAGCTTCTTTGGACTCCGCTGAGATCATGCACAAGCGGGAACGAGCTTCCCAGCAATCTGCTCTTGCTGAGGCAAGGCAGAGAGAAGAAAGCCTAAAAAAGAATGTAGGGGTTCAGAAGGAGTGCGTTGCTAATGTAAGTTTCCATTCCTATCAATCATGAAGTCCAATTCTTTTGTTGTGTAATCTGTAATAAATAAATCTCAATCATTCATGGATTTGTTAACAATGGACATTAAATTGAATACGCCAAATACGAAGAATATTGTCAACATAATGGTTATCATTGTAAAAACTGTTGTTATGCCAATATTAAAATTCTTACATCAAATTTCTATTCCACTTGATATAACTGCTTAATCTGCCACTCATTCCATGTTTTTATGTAGCTTGAAAAGGCATTGCATGATATGCGTGCGGAAACAGCTGAAATGAAGATTTCATATGAAACCAAATCGGCTGAAGCACTTCAACTGATGGAAATTGCTCAAAAGAAGTTTGACGAGGCAGAAGAGAAGCTTCTGGCAGCAAAATCCTTGGAAGCAGAGTCCACTCGAGCGCGGAACACTGCTTTGAGAAGTTTACAAGACTTGGAAGATCGTGAAGATCAGCTTAGGAGATACCGCAATTCTAGTGAAATTGAGTGAGTATTCAATATCTTATGAAACTAAGTTGGCCTGTCTAACTAGTACTGTTTAGTTTTGAGCTCGGTATCATCAAATGAGATGCATTCTGTTTTAGTAAGCTGTGAAGTATTTCATTTGAAATGCCTGTGGACAATCTCTCTTCCTTGCTATCTAAATCAAGTATGCCATTGCAGGTATGAGGCCAAAGAAAAGGATGTTAACTCTCAGAGGAAATTGTTGAATGAGACCAAGCAAATGCTGCATGAGAAGGAGCAGGTGCTACTGAAAGAGCAGGCGCTTCTTAACCAGAGGGATGAAAACATCCTTGAGAGGTTAGCTTATGTAACTCGCTCAGAGAAAAAGCTAGAAGAGGAAAAGCTGATTCTTGAAACTGAACGGATGGTTCTATTGGAAGAGAAAAGTAAGCTGGATCTTAAAATGGGGGCAGTAGCTTCAAGGGAGGAAGTATGTATTGTTTTACCTATCCTTTTATTAGCAGCCTCTTTTACTGCCCGAATGTATTACAACTGCTTTTCTCACAGGCTATAATTCAGAAGGAATCTGTGCTTGACAAACGGGAGAGTGAGTTGTTGATTCTCCAAGAAACAATTGCAAATAAAGAACGGGTAGGGTTCTCCAGTTTCATTGTGGATAATTGTTGTATATTGGGTTTGTCTCTTCTAAATCATCCTGACTTCCATTGCAGGTTGAGATTGAAAGGCTCTATCAGGAACAAGAAATGGCCTTGGAGAAGAGGAAGTCTGAATTTGAAACTGATTTGGAGAATGAGCGTTTGTCCTTTGAGTCAGAAATGGAGACAAAGAGGACTTTGCTGGATCAAAGAGAAAGAGCTCTCAGTGAGCAAGAGTTAGCATTTGCTCAAAGAGACCAAGATGTTGAAGCTCGGCTTGCTGAACTAGCAAGCAAGGAAGAGGCCTTATCAGGGAGATCAGATGAGTTGAAAGAGGAGGAAGGAAAGCTCCTCTCTCATAGAGAAGCGTATAACATTGAAGTGCTAAAAGAAAGAGAGGAAATACAGAAGATGAAATTTGATTTGGAGAAGGAAAAGGTTTTCTTTGAAGAGGTGAAGCGTGAAGCAATCCAAGCCCAGCAAGATCTTGCAATAACCCAAGCAGAGAGAGACACTGTGCTTACTTTGCAGATGGATCTGAAAGACGAAATTGACAATCTGAGAGCCCAACAAAAGGAGCTCATGGCTGATGCTGACAGGCTGCAAGCAGAAAAAGAAAGGTTTGAGATTGAATGGGAGCTGATTGATGAGAAGAAAGAGGAGTTACAAAAGGAAGCTGCCAGAATTGCTGAAGAGCGAAGAGTAATAACTGAGCAGCTCAAGAATCAATCAGATATCATCAAACAAGAGAAGGAATATTTACGTGCCCAGTTCAAAAGTAACTCAGAAACCCTCTCCCGTGAACGTGAAGAGTTCATGAGTAAGATGCAGCAAGAACATGCAAGTTGGCTGAGTAAGGTTCAATGTGAGAGGGAAGATCTTACAAGAGACATCGATAACCAGAGAATGGAGTTACTGAATTTGGCCAAGGCAAGGCAGATGGAAATCGATTCTAAATTAAGGGAAAGAGAAGAAGAGTTTGACCAGAAAAAGTCTAAGGATCTTGAGTACATAAATTCTCAGAAGGAGATGATCAAGTCAGAACTGGAACATGTTGCGCTTGAACTCCAGAAACTTGAGGATGAGAGGAAAGATGCTACTTTGGAGCGTGAGAAGAGAGAGCAAGAACTGTCCGAGATGAAAACCACAATTGAAGAGCTTAATAACCAACGAGAGAAGCTGCAAGAGCAAAGAAAGCTGCTGCATTCAGACCGAGAAGCAATAACAGAGCAAACTCAGCAACTTAATTGGTTGGAAGAACTGAAAATCGAGTTTGAGAACAAGGAACTGTCTTCGAGTAAGGTTGGGAAGTCAAAGATGATTGATAATGGCCTCCTCCCTTTTGGTGAAGATCATCATGCAACTCCCAGGAACTGTTCTTCACCAGAGCTTCTTGAAAGGAAACTAGAAGTGTCACCATCAGTCTCAAAATCAATTTCCTGGGTTCGAAAATGTGCACAGGTGATATTCAAACGTTCTGCTGAGAAGAGGGCTGATGATGATAATAATCAGCTAGGTGAGGAAAATGGAGAAGTACCTCGAGTTGGGAAAAAGAGGCTTTATTTGTCCACCTGTGATCAAACTGAAGATTTAGAGCCAAGCCGGAAGTACCAAAGGAGCAATACAACTGTTGTTGGAGGAGAAATTACTTCAAACTGGTAAGTTATATTTCTGCACAACTAATATTTCCTATCTCCCAGTTCTTGGGAATAAATTTGTTTCCTGTGTTAACATGACTGTATTGTCAGCCCATCAGTACTAGAAGAGAAGTGCTCCAAAAATGAACATGATGCCGCCCCACTTGGTTTATCCGGCATCTTCAAGGATCATGAATATGGCAATAAAGAGCCAGCAGACCTGGTTTCATCTGATGATCTGGCCTTTGCAAATGGGAAAGTGGATGATTCAGATTTTGTTGTTGATGATGAACCTTCAGAGGATATCACAGTGGTAACTGTTCTTTTTGTTACACTCTCGTCACTGTGCTCTTTCCTGATGTGTTTGCCGGTCGTTAGTTTACTATATTCCTCTTTGCTTTGTTCTTTTATGTCTTATAAATGTTATGGATTTAGATATTTTTTCTTCAATCTTATTTTCTGCTGAATGAGATGACCGCTAACTCCTCCAAGTCTATTATGACAGCATGTTAACTTTTTGCTAATTCAGCTTATCAACTGTTTGGTGCCTTTCATATTTCGATCTTACAGCGTGCTCCTTGACCTTACTGTTTCAATGGTTTTTTTGCCTTTCCAGTCTGCAACCGAACTATCTACTAGATTGATCGAGGGAAAGCATGAGCAAGGCGAAGATGCTGATGGCGAAGAGGAAGAGGACGAGGAAGAGGAGGAGGAGGAAGAGGAAGAAGAGAAAACATCGCCAGCGAAGAAGTTGTGGCGTTTTCTCATCACATGAGTAGCTTCCCCGTGTGATAGAGATATACAGAGCTGACTGTAGGCTGACAGTTACCTCTTATGAAGATAATTTCCTTTAGCTCCATTCATGTGCATCACCACCTTTCGAGTTGAAGGGTGGCAGTTTGGGTACTTGTGCATGTTATTTTGCGAGCAGCGGCGGTTTTCGAAGCCGCTGTGGAATCACGCTATCTCTTTCCTATTTCCACATCCTGAATGCTTGAACATGTAAAGTGGTTGTTAGCTTCCTGGATGTGTATTGGGGTCTAGGAAAAAGCCCATATGGCCAGTGGTAGTAGCGTTGTGAGAAAGGGTGGTTGTGATATTCGCTTGTGCGGTGATCTTTTCAGTGACATAACGTAGGTGATTTTTATCCTAATGTGTGACTCGTATGATTTGTATTGTATCATCCCTTGCAATAGCGTGTCCTGCGATTTGTGACCCGTCTGATTGATGTTGCTCTTGATATCCATGTTTTTGTTTATATTTTGAATAGTAAAGAGCCCCCATCAAAATTGTTGCAGTTGCATTGGTTGAGCTGGGCTTGGGCGAAACAGAACCGAACAATGCATTCAAAATTTGAACTTCATATGAGCATCTATTCTGTATCAGCTCTACAGGTTTCTATAGCTTGCAAAACCATGCCTTTGCTCACAGCTAGTTTTTGTAACATACTTCGGCCTTCAAAGAGATTAATTTTTGGTGATTCAAAAATCTAACCAACTGAAAACTATCAAAGGCACAAAAGCTACACAATTTTAATTTCTAACTAACACCGCGTATCACGGCATCGGTCTTCTCTTTTTTTTTTTTTTTTTTTTTTTTTTTTTTTTTGCGAAACACAGTACAACACAGGCGCTCACAACACGCGCATACACTCATCCCTATGAACGCACACACGCACATCCTACCCCTATGAGCACCTCTGAGATACTGAGCCGACAGGTCAGGTTTTGAGATTGACGAAGTCACCACAGGCGCCTCGCTGTTGACGGGAACGCCGCCTCCGACTGAAGAATATTCCGCCTATAATGATAAATACCAGTGTCAAACCTAGGGTTTAAACTCTGATGGGCTGGGGGTACAACCACCCACCTAACCATCCAACCAAGGGTTGGTTCTCGCCTCGGTCTTCTCTCGGCAGTATCAAGTTTCAACCCTGTAAGAATAAAATTGAGGCTAGAACTCAATACATAGTTATATAGAGATTACACATGGGAGTGATGAGTGATGACAGAGGAATACAGCAACAGACTCAACTAGCGATCCTACATGCAAGGAGAGCGAATGTGAGTGCCGTGCGTGGTTGCATGGATAACAAAGACCAGGGAACATGATAACAAATTGAGGCTAGAACTGAATACATGGTTATATGGAGATTACACGAGTGGGAGTGTGAGGATGACAGAGGAATACAGCAACAGACTCAACTAGCGATCCTACATGCAAGGAGAGCGAATGTGAGTGCCGTGCGTGGTTGCATGGATAACAAAGACCAGGGAACATGATAACTAGATAAGGTAGAAGACCTGATCAGGCTATGATCGTAGTCTAACAGTTAACAAACCCTACCTCACCGGCTCGCTCTCCACCTTTGATCCTTCAAATTCCACCCCGCCGCCCCTGCTCTTCCCTACGCGCTGCCCCTGCTCCTTCCAACGCCCAACCTTTCCAGTCCTTCTCACCCGCTGTCCATTTGTACACCTCGGCCTGTCGTCTACGACAACAATCATCAATGGTGGCACGAAGGTGATCCAGCGGCAGCGACGATGAACACATGATCGACTGGCGACGTTGAGGACGATGTCAACGGTATCCGTGGTACGTACTGCGTAGCTCCTGTTTTGCGCCTATATCGAAATCCTGGTGCGAATCAAATTCGAACCCCGATCTAGCGCGATCGATCGATCGGGATCGGGTTTCAGCGAGTCCTGTATGGTTAAGCGGTAGTTGTCACTCCCTGGCCTGCTTTAGGAAACTACTAGTTAGAACATAAGTTAGGTAACTCGATTATCTTTATTCCAGGGTGCTGTCCTGAGTTGTGTTTGTGAAGCGACTTTGAGGAATTGCTTATTTCAAATTATACCCGGACGCATACATCTCAAACAACCGTTTATTGGGGACATGTTGCTTAGGTTGGTTCTGAACTGTACCAACTAGAACATTCAGTGCAGGTTCCAGATAACGAAACTACAGGGTCTAACGGAGTGCTTAATACAGCAGATTCATGGGTTCCACAAGTCTTATTTTACTCATTGCTTATGTAGTGCCAACCAATTTGTGTTTCTTTTTGGTTATTCACATCTTTACATTGCACCAAATAATGAACTTTAATTATCATCGTGCTGAACAAACCTAGCAATTAGTTACTGAAACTGGTGTATAATGCTCAGCAATATTGGCAACAGCCGTCCTGTGGACCATCTCTCTTCTTTGCTATCTAAATCAAGTATGCCATTGCAGGTATGAAGCCAAATAAAAGGATATTAACTCTCTCAGAGGAAATCGTTGAATGCTACCAAGAAACTACTGCACGAGAAGGAACAGATGCTACTGAAAGAGCAAGCACTTCTTAATCAGAGGGATGAAAACATCCTTGAGAGGTTAGCTTATGTAACTCGCTCAGAGAAAAAGTTTGAAGAGGACAAGGTGATTCTTGAAACTGAACGGATGGTTCTAATGGAAGAGAAAAGTAAGCTGGATCTTAAAATGGAGGCAGTAGCTTCAATGGAGGAAGTATGTATTGTTTTTACCTATCCTTTTATTAACAGCCTTATTTACTGCCACAATTGTGTTACAACTGCTTTTATCACAGGCTATAATTCAGAAGGAATCTGTGCTTGACAGACGGGAGAGTGAGTTGTTGATTCTCCAAGAAACAATTGCAAATAAGGAACGGGTAGGGTTCTCCAGTTCCACTGTAGATGATTGGTTTATAGTTCCGGCTTGCTCCCGACTTGAGTTGCAGGTTGAGATTGAAAGGCTCAATCAGGAACAAGAAATGGCCTTGGAGAAGAGAAAGTCTGAATTTGAAATTGAGATAGAGAATAAGCGTTTGCCCTTTGAGGCGGAAATGGAGACAAAGAGGACTTTGCTGGATCAAAGAGAAATTACTCTCAGTGAGCAAGAATTGGCATTTGTTCGAAGGGACCAAAATGTTGACCGTCAGCTTGCTGAACTAGCATGCAAGGAAGAGGAGGAAGGAAAGCTCCTCTGTCATAGAGAAGCATTACACATTGAGCTGCTTAAAGAAAGAGAGGAAATACAGAAGATGAAATTAGATTTGGAGAAGGAAAAGGCTTTCTTTGAAGAGGTGAAGCAGGAAGCAATCCAAGCCCAGCAAGATCTTGCAATAACCCAAGCAGAGAGAGACAATGTGCTTACTTTGCAGATGGATCTTAAAGATGAAATTGACAATCTTAGATCCCAACAAAAGGAGCTCATGGCTGACGCTGATAGGCTGCAAGCAGAGAAAGAAAAGTTTGAAATTGAATGGGAGCTGATTGATGAAAAGAAAGAGGAGTTAAAAAAGGAAGCTGCCAGAATTGCCGAAGAGAGAAGAGTAATAACTGAGCAGCTGAAGAATCAATCAGATATCATCAAACAAGAGAAGGAATATTTACGTGCCCAGTTCGAAAGTAACTCACAAACCCTCTCCCGTGAACGTGAGTTCATGAGTAAGATGCAGCAAGAACATGCAAGTTGGCTGAGTAAGGTTCAATGTGAGAGGGAAGATCTTACAAGAGACATCTATAACCAGAGAATGGAGTTACTGAATTTGTCCAATGGCAAGGCAGATGGAAATATATTCTAAATTGTGGGAAAGAGAAGAGTTTGACCAGAAAAAGTCGAAGGAGCTTATGTACATAAATTGCAAAGAGGAGACGATCAATTCAGAACTAGAACATGTTGCGCTTGAGCTCCAGAAACATGAGGATGAGAGGAAAGATGCTACTTTGGAGCGTGAGAAGAGAGAGCTAAAGCGTGATGAACCTTCAGAGGATATCACAGTGGTAAGTGTTCTTTTTGTTACACTCTCCTCACTGTGTGCTCTTTCCTGATGTGTTTGCCAGTCGTTAGTTTACAAATATCGTTCACTGTCGCAATAAGTTGCCATATTCCTTCTTGCTTTGTTCTTTTATTTCTTAAACATTTTATGGATTTAGATTTTTTTAATCTAATTTTCTGCTGAACGAGATGACTGCTAACTCCTCCAAGTCTATATTACGACACCATGTTTAACTTTTTTGCTAATTGTTCATCTTATCAACTGTTTGGAGAATTTTATATTTTGATCTTATCTGTGTTGCTGCCCCTTGACCTCACTGTTTCAATGTTTTTTGTTTTCCAGTCTGCGACCGAACCATCTAGTGGATTGATTGAGTGCAGGAATGAGCAAGACGAAGATGCTGACGGCGAAGAGGAAGAGGAAACAATGCCAGCGAAGTTGTGGCGTTTTTTCACCACATGAGTAACTTCCCAGTGTGATAGAGATATACAGAGCCGACTGTAGGCTGACAATTACCTCTTATGAAGATACTTTCCTCTAGGTCCAGTCATTTGCATCTCCACCTTTCGTGTTGAAGGGTGGCAGGTTGGGTACTTGTTGGTTGTGTGCCAGTTATTTTGCGAGCAGCGGTCCTTTTCGAAGCCGCTGTACGTGGAATCACGCTATTTGTTTCCTATTTCCACATCCTGAATGCTTAAGCATGTAAAGTGGTTGTTAGCTTCCTGGATGTGTATTGGGGTCTAGGAAAAAGCCCATATGGCCCCGTGCGCGATGCTCTTTTCAGTGACATAACGTAGGTGATTTTCTCTTAATATGTGACTCGTATGATTGTATTGGTACATCATGTCATGAAAAGGTGTGACTTGGGTTGATTGTTGTTGCTCTTGATATCCGTGTTGTTTTTGTTTATATCTGACTAGTAAAAAGCACAACCTATCGCATCAAAATTGTTGCAGTTGCATCAGGCTTGGACGAACCCGAAGTGGACATGCATTGCATCCACATTTACACTTCATATGAGCATCTGTTTTACATCAGCTTTATAGGTTTCTATAAGAGAGTCTCCACGGGTGCCCCCCGAAAGACCCCCTATTGTCCCAATATTTATGCGGATAAAACAATGGCCATAGCGGCAGGGGTGTGCATTCCGTCATGATCAAAAAAATTGGTCTTTATATTTTGATCTATTTTAAATTCGGTCTTTCAAAATATAATTGTCAAACCGTACGTCACTTAAATTAACCCCACCTATTTGGTAGCCGCTGCCATCGCAGCATGCCGTCTCCGTCTTCTTCGTTCGGGAATCAACGAGTCCAACATCCTCTGCTTGCCGCTCTGGCGGTGGGAGGTGGTCGGGACCTTGGACCTACGCTTGACGCTGTTGCAAGGTCCCTAATGTTAGAGTTTGATTTTGTTCTCCCTAGCGGCATCAACGAAGTGGTGGTGATGATGGCGCATTGGAATAAGGTATCTCCGGCCTCTCCCTACTTCGTCAACGTTTCTGGCATTGCCGAAGGTACAGTGAGGGTAGGTGTTGTCAAATCCGTTAGTCTCCATTGGATCTTGGTAGTTGGTGTGTTGTTTAAGGGAAGTTGTTCGTTGGTCTATGGTGGGACATCTTCGATCTCTTTGTTTTATTGGGTCTACGGTAAGGTTTGGTTTCCCCAACCATCTGGATTGTTGGTGGAGGATTGCAAGCATGCGCTGCTGCTTGGGGTGTGTCCCTAGCCAATGTTCCATATTCGTTTATTCGATCTCGTCGTTCGCGACCGGTGGCTATTACGGTCTACAAAGCCTTGGTTAGCGAGGGCGTTTACATGTGGCCAGTCCTTTGTTGCTTATTCAGTGTATGTTTCAAGCTCCGACAACCACCGATCGATGGGAGGAAGAAGACGACCAAATGAGTTTTACTGTATTTTTATTTTATACTGGCCGTGTTGCATCGAGTTGTATCTCCTTTGTGCCAGTTATTTTCCTTGATGAATATCGGATATAAGATGTCTTCAGATGTCTTTTCTCAAAAAAAAAAAGTTGTCACTTTTATTAGACGACAAATTCGGGTACCTCATAATTTGGGTTCGGGTTCAGTCATGACTGAATAGTTTGGTCGTTGTTATAAAACACAAAACTTGGACATTATTCACTAAAACATTGGCAACATTATCAACTATAATTTGGATATTTTTTCAATTCATATATTATCATCATTTGGTGGGAATAACAGACAACACGAAACAAAAACATTTCCACAATATATCAGTTTGATCAACATTCAATAGTAGTACAATTCACTGACATCCCAAAGAGTGGGCGGCTGGGGCGCTCTCACTTAAAGTTCGATCAATTTGGTAAATTCGGTTACCAGGTCCTATAGATTGAATTGACCACACTAAATTCAATCTCTAAAATTTGCTACCCAATTTTTTATTGGTCTTTTCGGGTTTGGTTTTGGTCTTTTTTGTTTCGGCTTTAGGTCGAAGGCTTTTTTGTCCACGGCCTACATAGCAGTGCCCCCATCGGTCTGGACAATCAAAAATGTGTCTGGCATCGTGATGACCCACAAGTGTAGGCGATCTATCGTAATCCTTTCGATAAGTAAGAGTGTCGAACCCAACGAGGAGCAGAAGGAGTTGACAAGTGGATTTCAGCAAGGTTTCACTCCAAGACCTAAAAGGAAAATGTTTATGGGTTTTTGTTGTAAGGAGCAAATAAAGAACAAGTAAATAAAAGGCGACACTTTCGTTGCTGCAAGTGACCCAATCCTTTTTAGCACAAAGGACAAGCCGGTGGTGTTACTTATGATGATTAAAACGTTCCCAAGGACACATGGGAATTTTGCCAAGTCACTTTCATCACACACCGTTGATTAATCTTCATTGTCTTGATAAGTGTTGTGTGGGTGAACCTATGCTAATGCACCACCCTTACTTGGACAAATGCATACTTGTGATTAAACCTCTTGCAAGCATCCGCAACCCTACCATAAGCAAACTAAATACACCATGCATTCCCCTAGGCCCTTATAGGTGAAGTATCATGTAGTTGACGTTCACACGATACCACTCAAAGAATGACAACACAACATAAATTATCAAACCATTAAATATTACTCAACATAATGTAACTACTAGCAACTAGGCTTTCCCCATGTCCTCAAGAACTAAACGAACTACTCACAAGACAACATATGGATCATGATCAGAGGTGATATAAATATGAGTAACAATCTGGTCATAACAAGAATTCACTGATAAAACTCACAAGCATCAACTCCAAACAATAATCAACACCGGGGGAGCAATCCCAATGAACTAAACAAGTTACAACGTCAAGTTCTACAACAGGATGAGATGGGGTGATGATGGTGCTGGTGGTGGAGATGATGTTGATGACGATCCCGATGATGCCAGGTGCGATGGCGATGGCGATGACGATGACGATGTCGACAATTTCCCCCTCCGGGAGGGAATTTCCACAGGAGATTTCTGCCTACCAGAGAGCCTTTTCTCTCTGTCTGGTTTCCGCCTCGCAGAGGCGGCGAAAAAAATAATTGGCTGTCGCCCCCGTCGTTTTTAGGTCAAAGTGCAGGTATACGCCGAAGGGGTGCCGGAGGGGCGCCACGGAGGCCAGGGGCAAGCTCCACCCACGTCCCAAGGCCGTCCCTGCCCCTTGATGGCCTTCTCTTGCTCATCTTCGGGCTCCGTCCATTATTTCCCTAAATAATGACTTTCTGAATTATCTGGAAATTTTGGAGCTTCGGAGGACAGGTGTCTTGACAGGTGCTTTTTCCCGCTATTTCTGGACTCCGATAGATAATTCCCAGAAATCACCAAACATGCAAAATAAGATAAAATAACATAAGCAATGCATCATAATATACAATATATCAAAGAATAAAGACAAATTATAATATAAAATAGTGATGCAAAATGGACATATCAGCTCCCCCAACCTTAGACTCCGCTTGTCCCCAAGCAAAAACTAAGCTCGGTAAACATGACCACAAGTTTATGGAGTGAAGTGTCGATAATTAAAGAATACGACATGAAGCATCACTGTTTACTTACTAAACCCAGATGTATTCTAAACAACAACCTAATATCATAAACCTCTCGAGAACAAGTGAAGAATTAATAACATGTTAAGGCATAACAAAGTAAAAGCTTATTGAGTAATGTCAAACTATGCTATTGGTCAAGGAACAATTGGACTTGTCACACTTATATTTCATGAAGAGTCAATCAAAATGCTTCAACTATCAAATAATCTTTCCACGAGTTGCGAATCATCAAGGTTGTGTCCTCATGATAAAAGTATTAAAGCTGCCACAAAAGAAGATGAGTGTTAACTGAAATGGAACATGTTAAACATATTGCAAATAACACAAATGATTGCATCTCGAGTCAACACTATATGTTTGCTTGTGGAGAATAGAAGAAGTAGGTAAATTGACTCAATGAAAGAACATTCATTTTTCCCTCTATGTTTTGTGTGTTAGATAATAACACTTGTGATAATTTGATATGATGCTAAGTGTGGCAGGGTTGAATTTACATTGTTGGATTTATGTCGATTACCAAAAAGGAGAAAGAATGGTGCTTAAAAAGGTTTTTTGGAGATGCCCTGGCTGGCCGGCCTAGCCGGGCGGCTCGGGTGGGTGGCCGGCCTGCGAGCCAGGCAGCCCAGCCCAGGCCGGGCCGAGGCCGGCCGCCTCGGGTCACTGCCCGGCCTCCGTGCTAGGCCAACTGGCCCAGGTCGGGCCGAGGCCGGCCTCTCTGCTGCTCCTTGCATCCCTCCCCACCGACAGGCCGGCCTGGCCGGCCCCAGGCCTGGGCTCAGGCCTAGCTCCCTGCGCGAAGGAAAAAGCCCCCAACGGCTCAATTATTGGGGAGGGGTATTTATACCCCTCCACCTACCTTCAGCCATTGAGCCCGCCCAAACTTTTGTAACAGCCCAAACTTGGTAACGAAAAATACGAAGAATTTTTCCACTTTTGTTTCATGTTTGCATCATAGCATCCATACGCATTTTTGCCATTTCTACCTTTCACTTGGAAACAATTGAAATGGGAAGCCCAAACTTCCCAACATCCAACCAATGAAAATGCCCAACTTGGAAACCAACTAAATGAACTTCCAAGTTGTTTAGGAAGTTCCAGCTTTGCCTTGTATAACAATTTCTCACTTTCCAATTTTTGTCAAATAAGAAATGACATGAGAGCTCAAGTTGGCTTAATTCAATTCCTATTTTTGGAACCAAGTTATGCTTTCCAAAAATTCAAACTAAAATCATGGGGAGCTCCAGTATTTTTGTGAGGGTCTCCATGAATATTTTCAATATTTTTGGAGATGCCTAAATACTCCAATTAAATGAATTTTGGAAGATCTCAAAAATGCCTTCATTAAACCCTGTGAACAAATCATGACCAAAACTTTTTATTTTGCTTCCCAAATTTTTGTGGAGGTTCAACAGCTTAATTGGAGCCTATGTGAATTTTTTTCCAGATTTTATAAACATGTTTTAGTGCCTCTTTTAAATCCCTGAAGTTGCTGAACTAAAAGGGAAAAACAGAATTTTGCAAATGTTTAAACTACTGACAGTGGGTCCCCACTGTCAGTCTCACCTCTCACCTCCCTCACTCTCACTGTGGCTCCATGGTCCTGGCGCCATGCCGCTGCTCCCATGCCGACCTGTCGTGCCTCCCTGGAGGTCAAAGACCACACCAAGGGCGCCCACCTGCTCCCCTCTACCTGCTCTCTCCTTTTCCCCTCTCCTCCCGTTCCCTGCCCTGCGAGGAAACCCTAGCTCGAGCCGGAGTTCACCGCGGCCACCGTCGAGCTCCCCCTTCGAATCGTCTCCATTTGGAGCCGCCCCGAAGCAAGCCATCGCCACCACTACCTCCGCCGCATCCTCCTCTTGCTCCACTCCCAAGGAATCGGACCAGGAGGGCCGGAGCCGCCGCAATCGTCCTCGCCCTCCCTCACCGCGGCCGCGTCTTCCCCATTGCCGCCGTCGCCGACGATTCGCCGTCCTTGGAGTTCCCCGGGACGAGCAGACGCTGCCATCACGTCCGCCTCGTCGTCCTCTCCACCTCCGCCACAGGAATCGAACGGAGACGCCAAGAATCGACCGCTCCATCCGCGACATCGACGCTGCTGCTCGAGTTCCGCCGTGAGCGAATTCGCCGCCGACTGCCTCCCTCCGGCCACCCCGACCTCACCATCTTGCCCGTGGTGAGCCTCCAGTGCAGACGCACCCTTTCCCCTCTCCCCTTCTTTCCATCTCGCCGCCGTTTAGCCGGAGGCACCACCGGCGGTCACCACGTCGGCACGCGCCGGTCGCGGCCGTGCCTGGCACGCGCGCGTGCCCGACGTGCCGGCCTGGACTCGGCCTCCCTCGCGTTTTGGGCCGGCCAAAGGCCGGTTCGTTCGGCCACCGCCCCGGCCGGTTGCCCAGCCTGGGCCGGCTCTGGGCCGGACCACTCGGGTCCCTGCCCGGCCTGCACCCCGGCCTGGCCGGCTCGAGGCCGGCCTGCCAGGGAAAGTTTTTCCCTTTTTAATTTGTTAGTATGAGTTTAAAACTTGAATATCTTTTCGTATATGGCTTCAAAAATTGCAAATTAAATATGACAATGCTCAGAAAAACATTTCCTATCTTTGGGTAACATTGTTTCTCCCTCTTGTCTAAATAAAATTGCTGTGTTTTAAGAATTCCTAAAATGGGGTATTTAATACCCAAATTGGAAAATTCATAACTTTTTAAATAATTGTCCGAAAATTTTGAATTAAATATCAATGTGATCCACACTTCAAATGCTATCAAGTTATGCACTTATCATCTCATGTTCACAAATTCTTATTTGACGTTATTCATAAATGATTAAATGAATTAAATTTGAATAATTATTTAATTCACTATTTAATCATCGGTACTCCGAAAATTACAAATAAAATACCAAAATGATCGGAAGAACGAACCCTACCCTTTATTGCCATGTTCATGCATTCTTGAGCCACTTCCATAATAATTTAATATTATATAAAGAATGTGCCCACTAAGATAAATATGGGGTTGGTTCCAAATAATTGCACTAATTATTTGGCTCCTCATTTAAATTTGCTTTTAATTTATATAATGATATCTTTGCATCAACTTGACATGTCATCATGTGATTGAGCATTGCATCTTGAGATCGTGTGATTTATGTGTTCTTTGCCTTTCTCTTTTGGGTATCGATAGATTCCGGAGTCGAGGGCCTCTCTAACTACCCCGACGATCAGTGCTTCACTACCGGGCAGCAAGGCAAGAGATAACCTAACCTTCTTGGCATTTAGCATCCTATGATTTTATCAAATTATTTTATCCACCATAATATTGCATGCGGTTCAAATGTCTCTTTTGGTAAACATATAGAATCCTATGAATGCATGTCTCTTCCCCGAGCCAATCACATGTATCCCTACCTATGAACCCTAGTGTTGATGTGTTGGCCGGATACGAATTATAATTGTCGGTTATATGCTTATCCATGCTTAGACATGCTTAGTTGCAATACTAGCTGTGTCCGCTGTTTATTTCCATAATTGTTGTTGAAGATGGAATGATGCGGACTTGGTGGATGAATGTGATGTTAAAATCAAAATGCTAAGATGGTTTGGGTGAGTTGCCATCGGGGATGGTGTTTTGCCTCACTCTAGCCCCTAGGAGCGAGTTCTTTACCTCTTGAACCAAGACTGAGCGTGCTTCCGGAGGTGGGGGCATATGGAACCCCCTTTGACCGAATAAGTTGTGAGGGGCTTGTCAAGGGTCCTCTAGTTCGAGTTTTCCATTTGCGCGTGAGTTGTGTGGGTGGAAAAAGGAACGAGGATGGTGGTGTTTAGGAATGTGGCCGCGGGGCAGGGCGCTGGGAGCGCTTAACCTGTCCTTCCGCACACTGATGGTCCTTGAGTAAGCCTCATGCAATGTAAAGGTCTAACCGCGCCCGTTCGCCGGCCTTCCCCGGAAGAGGGCCAATTAGGTGAGCCGGACGGTACCGATGGGTAAATTAGTACACCCCTGCAGGGTTAATCTTTTCGAAAAGCCGTGTCCACGGTTATGGACGACTTGGGAATAGACGATAAGACCATAGAGAATCTTAACCTAATTGATATGGCAGCTAAAGGTTGCATAATCAACGTGTGATAAAGGTTCACTTCCTCGAGGGTGATTCTAGGGGGTGCCTTGGTGGAGATGAGTGTTGTGGGTGACAAAAGGGTTCGATGAGAACCAATGATGAAAATGTTACTCTCTTACCCCTTTATAAAAATATTCTGAGTAGACGAATGCCAGGTGTCTTTTAAGTTTTGGTTTATGAATTTTAGCTTTATGCAAAAGAACTACATTATACAGATTTAGAGCCTCCGTCAGTCATTGGGCCTATATCGCCCTACTAAACTTGCGAGTACATCGTACTCAGTCTCTCTTTGCTGCCTCTATGTATTTGTATTTCAGAGGAGGACGACACTGAGCAGTTAGGTGGGTTCTTCGTTGACGTCGACTACTAGTCTGGGGTTCCCAGGTGGCAGCTTGGGACCGTGGAACAAGCTGGCTTGGGTGATGTTTATCTGTAGGCCTCTTAGGCCATAATTTGCTTCTTGTTGTATTAGACAACGCTACTTCGCTTCCGCTTGTTGAATTGTAGGATCTGTGATCCTTTTGCCTTGTAATATTTGTATTCTCCTCGTTATATGAGTTGCTATATAAATGTTTTGTGTCGTAGAGTCATGCTTTGTGCCAGTTCTGTTCCACAAGTCTCGATCTTTGTTTTATACCTTGATGGTTGTGTCGAACACATAGCCTCTCTGTATAATTCCGGGGTCGGGGCGCTACAACTTGGTATCAGAGCAGGACTGCCTGTAGGAAACCCGTTCTTTTGGTCGATGTCGAGTCTAGTTCGTGAAAATTATTTTCAACCTAAAAATGAGTTGTGAAAACCCTCCTAGGATTCTTTTTACTCCTCATCCAATTCACTCTGATCTCGGTGTCAGCTGCCGGAGTAGCGGTGATACCCGACAAGATTCAGGCAATCCTGGATTGGCCAACTCCCAAATCCGTCAAAGATATCCGAAGCTTCCTTGGATTGGCGGGTTATTACCGTCGATTTATTGAGGGCTTCTCCAAAATAGCAAAGGCATTGACTGAACTCCTCAAGAAAGGCAAGCCATTTGTGTGGTCAGACAAGGCTGAAGAGAGTTTCCAAACCCTTAAGGTCAAGCTCACCACCACTCCCGTACTAGTCCTTCCCGATACCGCCAAGGACTTTGTCGTCTATTGCGATGCATCTCTACAAGGGTTGGGATGTGTCTTGATGCAAGAGGGCCATGTGGTCGCCTATGCTTCCCGTCAGCTCAAGCCACACGAGCAAAATTATCCAACTCATGATTTGGAGCTTGCCGCCGTGGTACATGATCTGAAGCAATGGAGGCCCTATCTCTTGGGCAACCGTTGTGAGATCTACTCCGACCACCAAAGTCTAAAATATCTCTTCACCCAGCCAGATCTGAACTTGAGGCAGAGAAGGTGGCTGGAATTGATAAAAGACTATGATGTGACCCTCAACTATCAACCCGGCAAGGCCAATGTGGTGGCCGATGCTTTGAGCCGCAAGGCCTATTGCAACACCTTGATGGTTGAAAAGGCCCAACCTGCTCTCCATGAGGAATTTGCTAAATTGAATCTGGAGATTGTGCCCTCCGGTTTTCTAGCTAACCTCGAGATCAAATCCACTCTCGAGGACGAAATCAAGGCCGCCCAACAAAATGATGCAGGCATCCTAAAGATTAAGGAGAATGTCGCAAGTGGAAAGGCCAAGTGTTTCTCTATCGATGACTCCGGTGTTGTCTACTTCGAAGGCCGCCTTGTGGTGCCCAAGAGTGGAAATACCAAGGGGTTAATTCTCCAAGAGGCACATGAGTCTCCCATATCCATCCATCCCGGTAGCACCAAGATGTACCAAGACCTCCGTCCCAAATTCTGGTGGACCCGTATGAAGCGGGAGATTGCCAAATACGTTGCCGAATGTGATGTCTGCCGCCGGGTGAAAGCTGAACATCAGAGGCCGGCTGGTACCCTCCGCCCCATAGCCGTTCCTGAGTGGAAATGGGATGAAGTTGGTATGGATTTCATCACCGGCTTTCCAAAGTCACAAAAGGGCAACAATGCTATCTGGGTCATCATCGACCGTCTGTCAAAAGTTGCCCATTTCCTTCCGGTCCGCGATGATATTCGAGCAAGCCAACTTGCCGACCTATATATGGCCCGGATTGTTCCATTGCACGGGGTTCCCTTGAGGATCATTTCAGACCGTGGAAGCCTATTTGTGTCCAAATTTTGGCAAAGCTTCCAAGAGGCTCTCGGAACCCGTCTCAACTTCAGCACCGCCTATCATCCTCAAACCGACGGTCAAACTGAAAGAGTAAATCAAGTTCTTGAGGATATGCTTCGGGCTTGTGTCATCTCTTTCGGCAAGGGTTGGGAAAAGTACCTCCCTCTCGCCGAGTTCTCCTACAACAATAGCTATCAAGCCAGTTTGCAAATGGCTCCCTTTGAGGTTCTTTATGGGAGAAAATGCCGGACTCCTCTCAATTGGTCTGAAACCGGGGAGAGGTCACTCTTCGGTCCTGATGTGATCAATGAAGCCGAAGAGAAGGTCCGTGTCATTCGGGATAATCTCAAGGCTGCTCAATCCCGTCAGAAGAGCTATTATGACAAGCACCACCAAGAGGTCCACTATGAAATCGGTGACAAGGCCTATCTTCGAGTCTCTCCTCTCCGAGGCATTCGTCGCTTCGGAATCAAGGGCAAGTTGGCACCTCGCTATGTTGGCCCTTTCACCGTCCTAGCCAAGCGAGGGGATCTCTCCTATCAACTTGAGCTACCCTCCAACTTCCCGGATGTTCATGATGTGTTCCATGTTTCCCAACTCCGCCGGTGCTTCAAGGATCCCATCCGTGGGGTTGATCATGAGGCATTAGACATCCAGGAGGACTTGACCTATCGCGAGCATCCTATCCGTATCTTGGATGAAGCGGAGAGGAAAACCCGCAACAAGTCCATCAAGTTCCTCAAAGTTCAATGGTCCAACCATTCCGAGGAAGAAGCCACCTGGGAGCGAGAAACTAGTCTTCGTCAGGAATACCCCGCCTTCTTCACTCAAGCCTAGAATCTCGGGACGAGATTCCTGTAAGGGGGGTAGAGTTGTAACAGCCCAAACTTGGTAACGAAAAATACGAAGAATTTTTCCACTTTTGTTTCCATGTTTGCATCATAGCATCCATACGCATTTTCGCCATTTCTACCTTTCACTTGGAAACAATTGAAATGGGAAGCCCAAACTTCCCAACATCCAACCAATGAAAATGCCCAACCTGGAAACCAACTAAATGAACTTCCAAGTTGTTTAGGAAGTTCCAGCTTTGCCTTGTATAACAATTTCTCACTTTCCAATTTTTGTCAAATAAGAAATGACATGAGAGCTCAAGTTGGCTTAATTCAATTCCTATTTTTGGAACCAAGTTATGCTTTCCAAAAATTCAAACTAAAATCATGGGGAGCTCCAGTAGTTTTGTGAGGGTCTCCATGAATATTTTCAATATTTTTGGAGATGCCTAAATACTCCAATTAAATGAATTTTGGAAGATCTCAAAAATGCCTTCATTAAACCCTGTGAACAAATCATGACCAAAACTTTTTATTTTGCTTCCCAAATTTTTGTGGAGGTTCAACAGCTTAAATGGAGCCTATGTGAATTTTTCCAGATTTTATAAACATGTTTTAGTGCCTCTTTTAAATCACTGAAGTCTGCTGATTTAAAAGGAAAAACAGAATTAAATGTTTAAACTAGCTGACAGTGGTACCCCACTGTCAGCCTCTCACCTCTACTCTCTCTTCTCACTGTGGCGCCATGGTCCTGGCGCCATGCCGCCACCCTCCGCACCGCGTGCTCCATGCCACCGTGGCCCCGATCGATAAGGAGGCCCCCTACCGGCGACCTCACCTGCTCCCCTCACTCCCCTCTCTCCATTCCCCCCGAGATTCCGGATCGAGAGAAGCCGTAGCCTCCCCCGTGCTGCCACCGCGGAGGCGCCTCCATTGCCGCCGATTCCCCGCCGTTTGGAGCTTCCCCGGAGCGAGAAGAAGCCGCCATCTACTCCGCCGCATTCTCCTCTCCCTCCCCGTACGTGGAATCGAGCCGGGAGGCCCGGAGCTGACGGAATCATCCTCGACACCGTCCGCATCCGGCCGAGCCCGCCGAGCTCGATTCGGTCGCCTCGGTCCACCACCGTCGCCGCCGAGTGCACCCCAGCAACGAGGGTGAGCCCCTCCTTCATTCTAGCCTTCTCACGCTCCTTTTTCCCCCTCTCGCGCTCGCGCCGTTGGCCGCCGTCGCCGCCGGTCATCGCCGTTCTGCACGCGTGCGTGCGTGCTAGCAGCACCAGCGCGCCGGCCTGCCCCCCCGGCCTGGCCGGCTCAGTGGCCGGGGCCTCTCGGGTCCCTGCCCGGCCATATGGGCCGGCCCAGTGGCGGGGGCTCCTCTGTTTGTGGCCCGGCCATAATGGCCGGCCTACACCCGGCCTGGCCGGCCTGCCCCTGTTATGCTTTTATTTTTGATAAAAGCAGATTTTTAAATAATTGATATCTCTTTGTTTAATGGTCCAAAAATTACAAATTAAATACCAAATTGATCAGCAAGACATAGTCTACCATATAGAATCATTTAAATGATCTTTTGGGACTTTTTATCTTATTGTGTGAAGAGTTCCTAAAATGGGTAATTAATATCCAACTTAGGAAAATTTGTAACTTATTAAATACTTATCCAAAATTTATGAATAAAATACCAATGTGATCAACATGTCAAATGCTATCAAACCATGCACTCATCACATCATGAACACAAATATTTAATTGATGTTGTTCTTAATTTGATCAAAGGAATTAAACTCACTTAATTATTTAATTTTATTTATTCATCGTGCTCCGAAAATTACAAATAAAGTAACAAAATGATCGGAATGACGAACCCTACCCTTTATTGCCATGTTCATGCATTCTTGAGCCACTTCCATAATAATTTGACAATTTATGAAGAATGTGGTCACTAGGATAAATATGGGGTTGGTTCCAAATAGTTGCACAAATTATTGGCCCCTCGTTTAAATTTGCTTTTAATTTATATAATAATATGGTTGCATCAATTGGACATGTCATCATGTGCTTGAGCATTGCATTTTGAGTTCATGTGATTTATGTGTGCTTTGTATTTCTTTTGGGGTATCGATAGATTCCGGAGTCGAGGGCCTCTCTAACTACCCCGACGATCAGTGCTTCACCACCGGGCAGCAAGGCAAGAGATAACCTAACCTTCTTGGCATCTAGCATCCTATGATTTTAACAAATTATTTTATCCACCATATTATTTGCATACGATTCAAAGGTCTCTTTTGGTAAACATAGAATCCTATGAATGCATGTCTCTTCCCCGAGCCAATCACATGTATCCCTACCTATGAACCCTAGTGTTGATGTGTTGGCCGGATACGAATTATAATTGTCGGTTATATGCTTATCCATGCTTAGACATGCTTAGTTGCAATACTAGCTGTGTCCGCTGTTTATTTCCATAATTGTTGTTAAGTAATGGAATGATGCGGGACTGGTGGATGAATGTGATGCTAAATTAAAATGCTAAGATGGCTTGGGTGAGTTGCCATCGGGGATGGTGTTTTGCCTCACTCTAGCCCCTAGGAGCGAGTTCTTTACCTCTTGAACCAAGACTGAGCGTGCTTCCGGAGGTGGGGGCATATGGAACCCCCTTTGACCGAATAAGTTGTGAGGGGCTTGTCAAGGGTCCTCTAGTTCGAGTTTTCCATTTGCGCGTGAGTTGTGTGGGTGGAAAAAAGGAACGAGGATGGTGGTGTTTAGGAATGTGGCCGCGGGGCAGGGCGCTGAGAGCGCTGATCCTGTCCTTCCGCACACTGATGGTCCTTGAGTAAGCCTCATGCAATGTAAAGGTCTAACCGCGCCCGTTCGCCGGCCTTCCCCGAAGAGGGCCAACTAGGTGAGCCGGACGGTACCGATGGGTAAATTAGTACACCCCTGCAGGGTTAATCTTTCGAAAAGCCGTGTCCACGGTTATGGACGACTTGGGAATAGACGATAAGATCATAGAGAATCTTAACCTAATTGATATGGCAGCTAAAGGTTGCATAATCAACGTGTGATAAAGGTTCACTTCCTCGAGGGTGATTCAGGGGGTGCCTTGGTGGAGATGAGTGGTTGGTTACAAAAGGGTTCGATGAGAACCAAAGTTGACAAATGTTTACTCTCTTACCCCGTTTATAAAAATATTCTGAGTAGACGAATGCCTTGTGTCATTTATGTTTCGCTTTATGAAAATTTAGCTTTATGCAAAAGAAATACATATAAAGCTTTAGAGCCTCCGTTAGTCATTGGGCCTATATCGCCCTACTAAACTTGCGAGTACATCGTACTCAGTCTCTCTTTGCTGCCTTTATGTACTTGTATTTCAGAGGAGGACGACACCGAGCAACTAGGTGGGTTCTTCGTTGACGTCGACTACTAGTCCGGGGTTCCCAGGTGGCAGCTTGGGACCGTGGAACAAGCTGGCTGGGAGGATGTTTATCTGTAGGCCTCTTAGGCCATAATTTGCTTCTTGTTGTATTAGACAACGCTACTTCGCTTCCGCTTGTTGAATTGTTGGATCTGTGATCCTTTGTTTGTAATATTTGTATTCTTCTCGTTATATGAGTTGCTATATAAATGTTTTGTGTCGTAGAGTCATGCTTTGTGCCAGTTCTGTTCCACAAGTCTCGATCTTTGTTTTATACATTGATGGTTGTGTTGACTACATAGCCTCTCTGTATAATTCCGGGGTCGGGGCGTTACAATAATAAACTTGTGATAAAGGTTCATTTCCTCGAGGGTGAGTCGAGGGGAGGCCTTGGCGAGGTGAGTGGTGATGGTTACAAGTAGGTTCGCCGAGAACCGAAGAGGAAAATGTACTCTCTTACCCCCTTTATGAAAATATTCTGTTTAGACGAATGCCATGCGTCCTTATGTTTCGGTTTACTTAAAACTAGCTTATGCAAAAGAAATACATAAATAGCTTTAGAGCCTCCGTCAGTCATTGGGCCTATATCGCCCTACTAAACTTGCGAGTACATCGTACTCAGTCTCTCTTTGCTGACTCTATGATTTTGTATTTCAGAGGAGGACGACACCGAGCAACTAGGTGGGTTCTTCGTTGACGTCGACTACTAGTCTGGGGTTCCCAGGTGGCAGCTTGGGACCGTGGAACAAGCTGGCCTGGGTGAATGTTTATTGTAGGCCTCTTAGGCCATATATATTTGCTTCTTGTTGTTAAACAACACTACCCGCTTCCGCTTGATGACTTGTTGGATCCGTGATCCTTTTGTTGTGTAATATTTGTATTCTTCTCATTATATGAGTTGCTTTATATCTTGTGTCGTAGAGTCATGCAATGTGCCGGTTTGTTCCACAAGTCTCGATCTTTGTTTTATACCTTGATGGTTGTGCCGAATACATAGCCTCTCTGTATAATTCCGGGGTCGGGGCGCTACAAGTTGGTATCAGAGCAGGACTGCCTGTAGGAAACCCTTTCTCTTGGTCGATGTCGAGTCTAGTGAAAATTATTTATAACTTAAAAACGAGTTGTGAAAACCTTCTTAGGATTCTTTTTGCTTCTCATCCAACTCGCTTTACTCTGATTCTTACCTCTATTTGTTTATGCTTGGTGTCGATGTTTAGGTTCTCGGGGTTTGGGTTCTTACCGACCAGTTATGCCATGAGTCTGTTATATCCGTTTGATATCGCCACGATGACGTGATGTCACCGTGGTTGACTAAATCTGTCTTTGGTGTTTATTGCTTCTTAAATATCTATATCTGGGGAGCAACCAATGATCTATCTTATCTGTCAGAATTGGTTACTAACTTGTCGTCGTTCCAATTCTTCAGAATGGCTCCTACCCGTCGTGGGGAACATAGCAACCCTGATCCACCACCGCCACCCTCAATGGCGGAGGTTATGATGGCAATTGAACAAAACCGTCTATGCAATGAGCGGTTGCTCGAGCAGCTGGTCCAGCAAGGGGCCAGGAGGAACACGGACTGCACCACTCTCAACCAGTTCTTGCGATCCCAACCTCCTACCTTCTCTGAAGCTAAGGAGCCGCTTGATGCGGATGATTGGCTTCGGGCTATCGAGCGCAAGTTCGCCGCTCTTCACGTTCCGGCGGCAGAACATGTCAACTTTGCCACCTACCTGCTGGAAGGAGCCGCCGGCTCTTGGTGGGAGAGCCACGTGGCAATGGTCGCCGCGGGCCATGTTGTCACTTGGGAGGAGTTCCGCGCCGCTTTCCGTGCGGCGTACATCCCCAAGCCCATTCTCGAGCTCAAGAGGCGGGAGTTCCTGGACCTAACCCAGGGACGCATGGACGTCCAGTCCTATGGACGGGAGTTTAAACCACCTCTCCCGTTACGCCCTCGGGACGTGACGAATGATGAGGACAAGCAATACCTCTTCCGCAAGGGGCTCGCCCCTCATCTCCGATACGAGCTCCTACCCTTCAAGTTCACCTCCTACCAAGAGCTCTACAACCAGGCTCTCACCATGGAGCAAGGTAGGAAGGAGCTAGAGGCTTCTAAGAGGCCCGCTTCCACCGACCACCAAAGCTCCTCCTCCTCGGAGGGCAAGAAGCACAAGGTATTCGTGCCTTTCAGCGCTGTGCCAAAGGCGCCCTTCGCGCCGAAGCCCACCGGGTATCTTCCACCTCCGCCTCGCCCAGCTACTTCGACCTTGGGTGCGGCTGGAGGCGGTTTTCGACCTCGACTACCTGCACCACCGGGGCTCACTTGCTTCGCTTGTGGCCAGCCGGGGCACTACTCCAGGGAGTGTCCCCAGAAGGCACCGGCTCCCTCAGCACCTGCACCAGCACCCTCTACCCCAGCCGCCAAGGCTACCACCGTCAGCCGTGGCCGCCTGAACCACGTCTCGGCTGAAGGCGTTGAGGAGGACCCCGGAGTTCTCATGGGTACGCTTCAAATCAATACATATCCAGCTTCAGTATTATTTGATTCTGGAGCTTCGCATTCGTTCATATCCATATCATATGCACACAACCATCAAATACCGTTTGCAATGATGGATTCCCCGTTAGTGGTCAAGACCCCAGGCTCTAGTTGGCGTACCAATTGGATATCTCCCGATGTTCAAATAGCCGTAGGGTCAGTCCCTTTTCCGTTCTCATTGATAGCACTGAGGTCAGAGGGTATCGATGTTATCCTGGGCATGGATTGGCTAGTGAAATATCAGGCCAACCTGGATTGTGCTGCCAAGACTGTCACCATGTTCCACCCAAGGTATGGGGAAGTGCGTTACTGGTCCCCAACTTCTGCAACTCCTTCCGCAGCCACTCCTCTCTCGCCGGAGATCAGTCTTTATTTCCTGGAAGGAATCACCCCGCCTGATATGTCTGAAGTCGCTGTGGTGTGTGATTTCCCCGATGTCTTTCCGGAGGAATTGCCCGGCATGCCACCCGATCGCAGCGTGGAGTTTGTGATTGAGTTGGTTCCGAGAACGGCCCCAGTTTCCAAGACGCCCTACCGTATGCCAACGGAAGAGCTAGCTGAATTGAAGAAGCAACTTGATGAGCTGCTGGAAAAAGAATTCATCCGGCCGAGTAGCTCACCTTGGGGCTGCCCGGTTATCTTTGTCAAGAAGAGGGATACAAATGTTTCTCGACTGGTCGTTGACTACCGCCCTCTCAATGCGGTGACCATCAAGAACAAGTATCCAATTCCTCGAATAACCGACTTGTTCGATCAATTAGCTGGAGCCACGGTGTTCTCCAAGATGGATCTGAGGTCAGGCTACCATCAAATAAAAATCCGAAAGGAGGATATTCCGGAGACGGCCTTCACTACCCGCTATGGGTTATATGAGTACACCGTCATGTCCTTCGGCCTCACTAATGCTCCGGCTACATTTATAAGGCTAATGAACTCCATCTTCCACGAGTACCTCGACAAGTTCGTCATCATTTACATTGATGACATCCTTGTGTACTCCAAGACCGAAGACGAGCATGCTGAGCATCTCCGACTTGTTTTGACCAAGCTTCGAGACCACCGTCTATATGCCAAGTTCTCTAAATGTGAGTTTTGGCTGAAGGAGCTCATCTTTCTCGGTCATGTGGTGTCAGCTGCCGGAGTAGCGGTGATACCGGACAAGATTCAGGCAATCCTGGATTGGCCAACTCCCAAATCCGTCAAAGATATCCGAAGCTTCCTTGGATTGGCGTGTTATTACCGTCGATTCATTGAGGGCTTCTCCAAGATAGCCAAGGCGCTGACCGAACTCCTCAAGAAAGACAAACCATTTATGTGGTCAGACAAGGCTGAAGAGAGTTTCCAAACCCTCAAGGTCAAGCTCACTACCACTCCGGTGCTTGTCCTTCCCGACACCGACAAGGACTTTGTCGTCTATTGAGATGCATCTCTCCAAGGCTTGGGCTGTGTCTTGATGCAAGAAGGCCATGTGGTCGCCTATGCCTCCCGTCAACTCAAGCCACACGAGCAAAATTATCCCACTCATGATTTGGAGCTTGCCGCCGTGGTACATGCTCTGAAGCAATGGAGGCCCTACCTCTTGGGCAACCGTTGCGAGATCTACTCCGACCATCAAAGTCTAAAATATCTCTTCACCTAGCCGGATCTGAATTTGAGGCAGAGGAGATGGCTGGAATTAATAAAGGAATATGATGTGACTCTCAATTATCAGTCCGGCAAGGCAAATGTCGTGGCGGATGCTCTGAGCCGCAAAGCCTATTGCAATACCGTGATGGTTGAAAAGGCGCAACCGGCCCTCCACGAGGAATTTGCTAAATTGAATCTGGAAATTGTTCCTTCGGGTTTTCTAGCTAATCTCGAGATCAAATCCACTCTCGAGGATGATATCAAGGCCGCCCAACAAAATGATCCTGAAATCCTCGAGATCAAAGAGAAGATAGCTAATGGGAAGGCGGCCTGTTTCTTGGTGGACGACAAGGGTGTGGTTTATTTCGGTGACCGTCTAGTGGTGCCCAAGAGTGGAAATATGAGGGAGTTGATCCTTTCTGAAGCCCATGAGTCACCCATCTCTATTCATCCGGGTAGCACAAAAATGTATCAAGATCTTCGCCCTCAATTCTGGTGGTCTTGCATGAAGCGCGAGATCGCCGAGTATGTTGCGGAATGCGACGTCTGTCGCCGAGTGAAGGCGGAACATCAAAGGCCAGCCGGCACCCTTCGCCCCATAGCCATTCCCGAGTGGAAATGGGATGAAGTTGGTATGGATTTCATCACCGGTTTTCCAAGGTCACAAAAGGGCAACAATGCTATTTGGGTCATCATCGACCGGTTGTCAAAGGTTGCCCATTTCCTTCCGGTTCGTGACGATATTCGAGCAAGCCAACTTGCCGACTTGTATATGGCCCGGATTGTCCCTTTGCACGGGATCCCTCTGCAGATCATCTCTGACCGTGGAAGCTTATTTGTGTCCAAGTTTTGGCAAAGTTTCCAAACGGCTCTTGGGACCCGTCTCAACTTCAGCACCGCCTACCACCCTCAAACTGACGGTCAAACTAAAAGAGTAAATCAATTTCTTAAGGACATGCTTCGGGCTTGTGTCATCTCTTTCGGCAAGAGTTGGGAAAAATACCTTCCTCTCGTCGAGTTCTCCTACAACAATAGCTATCAAGCCAGTTTGCAAATGGCTCCCTTCGAGGTCCTTTATGGGAGAAAATGCCGGACTCCTCTCAGTTGGTCTGAAACCGGGAGAGGTCACTTTTCGGTCCTGATGTGATCAATGAAGCCGAAGAGAAAGTCCGTGTCATTCGAGAAAACCTCAAAGCCGCTCAATCTCGTCAGAAAAGCTATTATGACAAGCATCATCAAGAGGTCCACTATGAAATTGGTGACAAGGCCTATCTTCGAGTCTCTCCTCTCCGCGGCGTCCGTCGTTTCGGAATCAAGGGCAAATTAGCACCCCGCTATGTTGGCCCTTTCATCATCCTAGCCAAGCGAGGAGATCTCTCCTATCGACTTGAGTTGCCCTCCAACTTCCCGGATGTCCATGATGTGTTCCATGTTTCCCAACCCCGCCGGTGCTTCAAGGATCCCATCCGTGGGGTTGATCATGAGGTTTTGGACATTCAAGAGGATTTGACCTATCGCAAGCATCCTATCCGCATCTTGGATGAAGCGGAAAGGAAAACCCGCAACAAGTCCATCAAGTTTCTCAAGGTCCAATGGTCTAACCATTCCGAAGAAGAAGCCACATGGGAGCGAGAAACTAGTCTTCGTCAGGAATACCCCGCCTTTTTCACTCAAGCCTAGAATCTCGGGACGAGATTCCTGTAAGGGGGGTAGAGTTGTAACAGCCCTAACTTGGTAATGAAAAATACGAAGAATTTTTCCACTTTTTGCATTTTTGTTTGCATCATGGCATAGCTCTAAATTGCTAATGTTAACAAGTAACCGAATGGGAAACAATAAAAAGAGGGAAGCCAACCCTTCCCAAAACCTTGCTCCTTGAAATGCAACTATGGTGCAACCCCTAACCTGACAGGTGACCATATGGTTCAACAAGTTTCCCAAGTTCACCTTAATGTACAAGAACCAAATGGATGGGTTCCAATTGTTTCCAACTTTCTTAGGCCCTAAAATGTGGCTCAAAGCTTTTGTCTATATTTGTGAGCCATGCCACCTTGTTCAAAGGCCTAGATAAATGTATGGTGAGTTGTTTATCTTGTGGAGAAACTCCCAGAATTTTTGCATATTTTCTGGAATTGTTTTGGTGCCCCTTTTCAAAATCTAGCCTTTCTGCCTTTTTCTGGTCGTCCGGAATGACCCGGAAATTTCCGGACCAGTCGGAATTTTCCGGGAAGGTGCACAGTGGCGACAGGGCGCACTGGCGCCATGCCGCCACCTCCTCCGCGCCCATGCCGCACGCCGCCGTGGCAATTGGAGGGCTAGGAAGCCCGTGACCGTGCTCACCTGCCCCGCACTCCTCTCTCCTCCTTGCCCCTTCTCTTTTTCCGGATCGAGAGAAGGCTCTCGCTCCTCTCACCGCCCGCCATAGTGCCGCCGCTATCGCCGTTGATTCGCCGCCGTTGAAGCTCCCCGGGACGAACGACCGCCGCCAACTCCTCCGCCTAGACCTCCTCTCCCTCCCCACCGGAGGAATCAAGCCGGGAGGGCCAGTACCGTCGTGTGCGTCCTCGGCCTCGTCGACCTTTGCCGCCGCACCGGAGCCGATTCGGTCACCGTCGACCCACCCCTCTCCGTATCGACCACACCAACGAGCTCACGGGTGAGGCCCACGTCTTTTTGCTGCTTTTCCCCTTCCCTCTCCCTCTCGTTCGTGCTTGAGTTTGCACAACCGCCGCCGCCGTCGTTTTTCTGCCCAGGATCGAGCCGTCCGGAATCGCCCGGATTATTCCGGATCGATTCCGGGTCGACCGGATTTTTCCGGACATTTCCGGACGAATTCCGAAACCCTAACAGAAAGTTTTGGAGGTCACCTCGGATTTGGCTCGGAATGAGCCCGGATTATTCCGGACCATCCGGAATATTCCGGACCAATCCGGATGAATTCCGAACCAACAGTAAAATCTGTGCACTTCGTAATTTAACTTCTTTTCGTTAAATCTTGCAAATGGTACACCAATTTGATCAACATGTTGAATGCTTCCTAATCATGTGTTATCACCTCATGACAACAATTTGGACTTTGATTTAATCTTTACTTG
Source organism: Puccinellia tenuiflora (assembly GCA_012064385.1). Lineage (NCBI taxonomy): Eukaryota > Viridiplantae > Streptophyta > Magnoliopsida > Poales > Poaceae > Puccinellia > Puccinellia tenuiflora. The sequence continues at coordinate 270,177 of QRDG01000451.1, read as the reverse complement.
GTTAAAGTATAAATCCAAATAACCTTTTAAATGGCTTCTTCAATCATCGGTACTCCGTAAATTATCAATAAGGCACCGAAGTGATCATAAGAACCAAACCTCTTTAATCATGTCATGTTCATGCATATTTGAGCAATTTCTAAAATATGTGATCATTATGAACATTTGGACATTAAGTTAAATATGAGGCGTTTTCCAAATAATTTCCTTAATTATTTGGCTCCCCATTTAATTGTGCCCTTAAGTTTTATAATGGAATCTTTGCATCAATTGGACATGTCACCATGTGTTTGAGCATTGCATCTTATGTTCTTATGATTTATGTGTGCTTTGTATTTCTTTTGGGTATCGATAGATTCCGGAGTCGAGGGTATCTCTACTTACCCCGACGAGCCGTACTACACGTCCGGGCAGCAAGGCAAGAGATAACCTAACCTTCTTGGCATCTAGCACCCTATGTTTTCATAAACTTATTTTATCCACCATACTATTTGCATGCGGTTCAAATGTCTCTTTGGTAAATATTAGAATATCCTATGAATGCATGTTCTTCCCCGAGCCAATCACATGTATCCCTACCTATGAAACCTAGGGTTGAAGTGTTGGCCGAGGTAAAGATAGAATTGTTGTATTCATATGCCTAGCTATGCTTAGCCATGCTTAGATAATGCTTTTTGTCCGTTGTAAATTCCATAATTGTTGATGTTGATGGAATGATTCGGGCATGGTGGATAAATGTCATGCTAAAATTAAAATGCTAAGATGGTTTGGGTGAGTTGCCATCGGGGATAGTGTTTTGCCTCACTCTAGCCCCTAGGTGCGAGTTCTTTACCTCTTGAACCAAGCCTAGCGTGCTGCCATTGGTGGGTGTATGGGCGCCTTACTGACCAAATAATTTGTGAGGGGCTTGTCAAGGGTCCTCTAGTTTGCTATTTCCATTTGCGCGTGTGTGGTGTGAGTGGAAAAAGGAACGAGGATGGTGGTGTTTAGGACGTGACGGTGGGGTAGGGCGCTGGGAGCGCTGAACCTGTCCTTCCGCCACTGATGGTCCTTGAGTAAGCCTCATGCTTTGTAAAGGTCTAACCGCGCCCGCTCGCCGGCCTTCCCCGGAAGAGGGCCAACTAGGTGAGCCGGACGGTACCAATGGGTAAAATAGTACACCCCTGCAGGGTTAATCTTTTTGAAAAGCCGTGTCCACGGTTATGTAGAACTTGGGAATAGACGATAAGATCATAGATAATGTTAATCTAATTGATATGGCAGCTAGAGGTTGCATAATAAACTTGTGATAAAAGTTCATTTCCTCGAGGGTGAGTCGAGGTAGTGCCTTGGTGCGAGGTGAGTGGTGATGGTTACAAGTAGGTTCGCCGAGAACCGAAGAGGAAAATGTTACTCTCTTACCCCCTTTATGAAAATATTCTGTTTAGACGAATGTCATGCGTCCTTTATGTTTCGGTTTACTTAAAACTAGCTTTATGCAAAAGAAATACATAAACAGCTTTAGAGCCTCCGTCAGTCATTGGGCCTATATCGCCCTACTAAACTTGCGAGTACATCGTACTCAGTCTCTCTTTGCTGACTCTATGATTTTGTATTTCAGAGGAGGACGACACCGAGCAACTAGGTGGGTTCTTCGTTGACGTCGACTACTAGTCTGGGGTTCCCAGGTGGCAGCTTGGGACCGTGGAACAAGCTGGCCTGGGTGAATGTTTATTGTAGGCCTCTTAGGCCATATATATTTGCTTCTTGTTATTAGACAACACTACCCGCTTCCGCTTGATGACTTGTTGGATCCGTGATCTTTTGTTGTGTAATATTTGTATTCTTCTCATTATATGAATTGCTTTATATCTTGTGTCGTAGAGTCATGCAATGTGCCGGTTTGTTCTACAAGTCTCGATCTTTGTTTTATACCTTGATGGTTGTGCCGAATACATAGCCTCTCTGTATAATTCCGGGGTCAGGGCGCTACAGTCCCGTTCACGGATGTTGTCACTCATGGATAGGAATCCGCCACACAAACCGGAGAGCGCGGTGCTGGCACATAAGCATACGATCCTGGGTTGCGGACACGACTAACGCCGAAATGTTCCTCGCCAATCGCCTCGCGTATTGCGTCGACGATGAATCGTCGGCTACCCACGGAAGCCAAGGGACCTCATCGGCCCCCCCAGAACACTCCCCTAAGGAGAATCTCGCTAGCGCTCGTCGTCTTCCCCGGTGTACATCCGCGATGAAGGCACAGAGCTGCCTTGCAACCACCGGTGTCAGCTAACCCTAGTGACAAGTAGAAAATCCTTCATTAATAACTACTACCTTAGTGTTTACTATAGAGGATGACCCCACTAGTAATAGAGAGATTATAGCGACGACCCCATTCGCATTTTTTTCAAGCTTTGTCTCTGGATGACGGCACACTCTCGCAGCCTAGCCGTTTCTCTCCCAAGGTCAGTCAGCCTAGGCTAGAATGTCGAGACGCACCCATAAAAAAAAACAATTCGGAATGTTTGACATTTCGAAATTGTTGGTTTTTTCCGGCCATGGCAGGACATGTGACAATGTGACAAAGTGAATTGCTCTTAGATTTGCCATTTTTCACCGCGCAAGAACGGAGACAGTTGCACGTGCAGTACGGGCGTTGCGAGTTGGAATGTACTAGCAGCAGCACTGTACGGTCATTGAGCGCCGTTTTGGAGTCTCTCTCGAAGGAAAACGAAGAAGTGACGAGAGCAATGGTTTGGGACAGAGATCTGGTTGGAAAAGAGCCCCGGTGAGCGACGCCGGGACCCAATCGAAAGCAAAGGAAATGAGGAGGAATCTCGTCGCTCGCTTACAGTAACTTCCTTTTCCTCCCTTTTGTTTATGATATGATGATTCGTCGGCAAACGCGGGCCGGGCAGGCTGGATGGGGAGTTGGGGACCGACCGACACAAGAGCAGCTCCAGCATTCGCTCGCCGGTCCGGAGCAAAATTTTAATTTACCGACGACCAACGAGGATAGGAAGATTTCGTCGTCGTACACTACCTGCCAATCTCCATAAACAGGGCAGGGGTCTCTGCTCTGAATCTCACCATCTGCCTGCCTGTCTCCTCTGCTCTAAATCTTCACCAATCCCGGGGCGCCCTCTGCCGGGATGGGCGGCCTCCACCGGCGGCTCGGCGGCACCAATTCCTCGAGAATGAACCGTCCATGGCTATGTTCTTCTCGACCGGGCGACGATCCGCCGTTCGTGCGGAGGTTCAAGCCGAGGGAGATCGAGGCCGCCACCAGCGGGTTCAGCACGGCCCTCGACACGGCCGGGCCTCGCGGCACGGCCTACCGCGCCCGCTTCCCCGACGGCCTCGTCGCCACCGTGCGCCGCGTGGCCGGCGGCAACCGCGAGGAGCAGGAGGGCGCCTTCCACCGGGAGGTGCAGCTGCTCGGCCGCCTCAACCACCCGCCACGTCCTCAGGCTGCGCGGCTTCTCGGAAGGACACAACAGGTTGCTCCGTGCCATTTCTTTCTTCATGCTTTTTCTCTTTTTCCTCTTCTTCTTTGTGTGTGTGATATGGTAATCTTGGTTGTTTCAGGTTTCTGGTGTTTGATCAGATGGAGAACATAAGCCTCAAGGAATGCCTCCATGGTAAGGCCCATTTTCCCAACAAAAGTCTACTGTTTTCTCTTCTGTTCGTCAGCTAAGCTGCCACACTGACTGACCATGGACTCACTCCGGCCTGGGCAGACCCTCTCAGGACGCCACTCGACTGGAGGACCAGGTTGCAGGTTGCCATTGATGTCGCGGCAGCCCTGGTAATTATCTTATGACGACCACTGCTACATTCCGTAATCGTCTAGGAAAAAGAAAAGCCAGAACATTTTCATTGTCTGAATTTCGAGTGCATTCATTCAGGAGTACCTCTACTACTTCTGCGACCCTCCGGTGTTCCACGTCACGGTGAACTCCGGCAACGTGATGATGGATGCCGATCTCGTCGCCCAGGTGAGAGCAGACTCACATTTGCGATGAGAATTAGATCGATCAGGCAACTGAATTTTGTACTGCTTTTCAGCTGTCGGAGGTGAGTGTCGTCGCTCACGAATCTTCCCAAGAACCCGGTATCGCCGAAGGTTCTTGCCACCATTTTTATCATCATCTTTGTCAAGTCTGCACTGATATATGCTTGGCGTGGCACTGACACTAGAGCCTTCCCGACCCCTATGCGTGTTCTTTTTTTCAGAGCAGATTCAGCAGAGGAGGGCGGAGCTGGTGTTCCAGTACGGCGTGCTGCTCCTGGAGCTCGTGACCGGGCAGTCCCCGGGCGGCGGTGACGGCGAGCTCGTGCGGTGGGTGCAGGAGCCCGGGTTCGCGGGATCCATGCAGAGGATGGTGGACGCCGATCTCGGCGGCACCTATGACGCCGGGGAGCTCAGGGACCTCGTCATCGTCGCCAGGCTGTGCACTAGGCCCGGCAATGGTGCCGCCGTGGTCTCCATCCCGCAGGTGCTCCGCTACTTGCAGGGGAAGGTGGACGGGAAAAACAGATGACAATAATCTTTGTGTAGCACGCGATTGCGTTATATCTTTCGAGGGTGAATGCGACGTATGTACTCTAAATACGCACAGTGGATATTTTATGACATCGGAGCTGAACAAGTCTCCACAGATACAAATTTGCTGGACAGAAAGAGTGAAGTCCATTTTACATATTTGAACTTATAGAGGATAGCTAACTTAAACCCAAAACTTTTTTTTTTCCGAGAAACCTCTCGAAGAGGGCAGGGCGTTCCTGCATTCCGTATAGATAGAATAGAGTTGGCCCAGTTTGTAAGGAAAACCGGGCCCAAAAACCGTACAAGCTATACAATGCCCTGTTTATGAGGAAAACAGTGTCAAAAACCGCACAGACGAGGCGACCCGCCGTTCACACGACGCAAGTCAACCAAAACGCCACAAACACACACCAAAAACTTCGAATCCCGGTCGAACCTTGGACATGTTTTCTACACTAGATTTTTTTCTTCCAAATAAGATAATTCGCTACTCTCACCAACTAAGCCCACATGTTATGTGTGCCTTCCACCTCTAGTCTCTCTCCGTAGTCAATTTCTCTCTATAATTCTATATAAGTTACCAAAAATGATGTGTATCAAAATCTTTCTCGCTAAGCATTTACACACAACCAAAATATACCGACGACCGCTTCTGGTGTTGGGCCCAAAAAGCGCCATCTAGGAACCCGGTGGTGAGGACTGGTAAGGGGCACTAGGGGGCGAGGGGCAGCTACCGTCCAAAGGCCACGATCTAACCAACCGTCGATGCAGTGGAGGTACATGTCACTAGATGGGGATTGACTCGAAAGTGAAGATAAGAGAGAGAGAGAGAGAGAGAGAGAGAGAGAGAGAGAGAGAGAGAGAGAGATTTGGGAAGAGTATGACTATCACATGTGGGTCCTACTATCAGTTAGAGTAGCATGTAAATGGAAGACGGGTAGCAGCGGTGAGTCGGCCTGCGTGGGGAGTCCGATAGGGCAGAGCCGCAGAGGGTGGCGAAAAGGGGCGACGGGTGATGGTGCAATTCAGTGTGTGTGTGTGTGTGTGGGTGGGTGGGTGGGTGTGGGGGGGGGGGGGGGGGGGGGGGCACGGAGGCATGAAGATGGAAATGGGATAGAGGAGACGGCGGATGAAATGTTCTGGTCGTTAGAAGTTCATGGCGGACACAAGAATGCCAAATAGTTTTAGTACGGTCTGGCGTTGTGGCCGATACTATGCTGATTGGTGACCTTAGATCAAGGAAGAGGGCACTGGCCAGTGCAGAGCAAAGCACTTTGGACACTATTGATTCCATAGTTTCTTGTCTTTTCTGATTTGATTTTTTTTACTTTGGCTTCAACCGCTTTATTAGCTCTTTCCATTTTTTTTAACCTTCATGTGTACGTAGTTTTTTTTTAAACGTGGCAAAATATTTTTCTTTTCATTAGTTAAAAGAGAAAGTAAACGGGATGGCATTACAAGACCAAAGCCAAAGAAAAACTCCAAAGGATATAGCCAACTCATGAAAACATGAGGGCTAAACATATGGCAGGAAGACTACACTCCCGTGGTGAAATTCACCAAACACTTGGCGTGCCTAGTTGTGGAGGCACGAGATTTCCGTTCTTCTTGCTTGTCGATTCTTGAAGGCCGTGGCTGGGGATATCTTCAGTCGACACTCGACACGGACTAGTGTGATATCTTTAACACTTGGTATTTGCTACAGTTGCTTTACGTGATACTCCGTACTTGTCTTCGTATTCGGTAGAGTAGCTTTTGCGGTTTACCAGAGAATCATTTTCTGATAATTATGTGGTTTATGAACCTAACAATCCATATATTACCGAAAGATCCAGAGTTTAGTAGTACCATCAAATAGCAACAAAATTCAACCTTTATCCAAAATCCTTGTTCAGAAACATCTATAACATCACAGCTGACTAACTAACATGCATCATATTACAAATTTATATCAGCGAAATAACTTTCACCAACTCCTAGCTAGCTAAAACCTATCACCCTTTGATTACCGTGTGGCGTATGGTCGTAGATACAAATATGAATGGAAAGGAAACAAAGTTCAAAAAAAAAAAAAAAATGAATGGAATGGAGAGGAAACAGAGGGCAAAGCTACAAGTTCAAGAACGCCATGTGTGTGCACACGAGGCGCTCGAGTCATGACGGCCTTACCAGCGCCAGCGGCGTCACCTCGGCGAGCGGCGTCGGCATGTGGCTCGGCAGCGGCGACATGCGGCACACCGGGCACGTGGCCCTCTGCCGGAGCCAGGAGTCGACGCACTCGCGGTGGAACAGGTGGCCGCAGTCCGGCAGTACCCGGATCACGTCGCTGTCCCCGTACCTCTCCAGGCAAACGGCGCAGCACTCAGCCTCCTCCCCCGCGGCCTGCCGCTGCTTCCTCGCCTCCCGGTACATCACCGCCGGGTAGGCCTCAAGCGTCGACTCGTCCATGCCGCCGAGCTCGACGTCATCTTCGCGGCGGCGGCGGCGGGGCGGTGCCTGCGCTGGAAACGCGCCGGCGGCGATGGCCGCGGCAACCACGGGCGTGGGCGACGTACGGACGCAGAAGTAGACGGCGAACGCGATGGTGGAGACGATGAGGAGGATGCCGATGGAGACGCTGATGCCGTAGCCGAATCCGCCGATGCCGCTCGACCCGAATAGGGTGGCCGGCGGCGGGGTGCCGGTGCTCATCGCCTTTTATTGGATGATAGCGCCGTCAACGGCAGCTTGCCAGCTTATGCATGCTTAATTCAAGACCAGTGCAGGTGGGAGACGTGGACAAGCATCCGGCAACGTGGCGTGTTTAATCACGGTCAAACTATCGGGGTTAGTTTGTTTATTACGTTTGTCCGGATTGATTGGTGTGGATTTGTTTGCTTCTAGAGGTGCATCTTCGTGTCCTTGGCTTATGTTCAGTCAATTTCGATACTCTTTAGAATACATGACGTGTGCGTGAAATTTGGATTCCCCAAACTTGTTCATGATTTGGTAAAACTTGTTCTGTTTTGTTGACCCGCCCTTTTTCAGACTTCTTTCCCTAAATATAAGATGTCCTATCAGTTTAATTTGAACCGCTAGAACGTCTTATATTTAGATAGGGGTGGAGTATTAAGCACGGGAAAACAGTAAGTCTAGAAGTTTATATCCGTGGACATCTACCCTTAAAAATCATAAAAGTCCTAAGTAATAGATAATTTACACCACCACTTGGCACTTGCCTCGTAGTCGTCACCATTCTTCCTCGTTGGTGTCAGAGTAGTTGTCACTCGACGCGGATGAAAGCATGTAGGAGCAACAAACACGTCGGAGGGGCCGGGATACGCCCTGACATGTGCGAACGGTCAGGCTGGAGTCATCGGCCAAAATTGGTTACGGAAGAGATAGCCAAAAGTCGCCAGCAACACCACAAACATCATACTAACGAATCGCAAAAAAAAAAACCCATTACTACTAGCTCATCGACGTTAAATGCCATTGAGACGGAGAAAGAGCAGAGGTACCTTTATTCTAAGCACTCCCTTTAGAATGATACCCAAAGACATCAAACACTAGAAAGCTAGGACTATCCGAAAAAGTACAAGCATGTATGTTACAAAGGCCAATATGAAATTATTACCCTTCTGCTAGTTTTTGGACGATCGTGAATTAGTATAGAGCTTGGTCGACTCTAGGACTGTTAAAAACATAAATCCATGTTATACGGAGGTTATATTTCACTTTTAGACTGGGATTCCAACAATAAAGATGGCAAGTGGGTAAATCTTGCAAGTCTTCTACTTCTCCTCCTCCGCTTACCTCAAACCGAAGTGGCAGAAAGGATTTGGGATAACTAGTACACATAACATCCATGCAATCTTGATTTGACAGAACAACACTTTCCACATCTCTTCCTTCTCATGGATCGGATAGAAATCCTCACTTTTCCAAGACAAACTAGAAGCAAGCAACGTATTAAGCAACTAGAGTGAACGTCGTTGCACCTTGATTCGTGCAACTCAGAGTTGCACATGGGGTTGCAATTGTAACCGTGTTTTCCCGGTTACACGTTAAATTGGGTGATGTCTCGTGAGATAGAATTAAGTTGATTCTCGGTCAACCGAAAATTAGTAGCATCCTTTAAATAAAGCCCAAAGTTGATAAAGATCTCTTATACTCTCCTGCATGTACAATCTTCCTTCTAACACTCCAAATGGCTCACACAATGACTAGGATTCTACCAAATTTGCACTGCCCAAAGTCGACTCTTCTCAATAATGAATAACCACTGCCCACGTTAACTTGACTGCCACATGCTCCATCAACTTCTCATTGAGGATTGCTCACATACATCTCGCCCATGCAGTCGATCAAAGAGTGGTTCTGCTAATCATGCATTGAATTGCATATCAAACACACATTCACCTCACCATCCCTCGATTATGCGAGACATCGGTTGTTGAGTGTCGGCCGGTTGGGGACTGTGGAGGGACATCCTGGCCACATCTGTAAATATATTTGACACTGTATGTGTTGGACCGCAATCAATAGAAATGTCGTATTGGGGAAAGGGAGAAGCCCATCTTCCATCAATATGTGGACTGTTGTGCTGACGATGGGCCTCCACGAATGGCCCCCAGCCTTGACTTAGGGTGTGTTCGGTTGAGCTGTAGATTTCTAAAAATCAGTTGTGGAAAATCAGCTGTGAAAACGCTGTTGTGAGCTGACAACTATAGAAAAGCTGGAAGTTTTATTTCGATGAAACAACTGTGAACAGTGGATTTGATTTTCGTCCTTTTTATCCACTTCTTTGTTTAGGTGTAGTTGAACTTTTATCTGGCTGTCCGACAGGTGGATTCAACGACGCCCGTGGAGGCGTGGACGTGTCTATTTTTAATATATTTTCCATTTGCATTTTTTAACCATTTTTATTGTATTAAGAAATAAATGTTTGCATACAAACTAATCCTACACTAACATTGACAAATGTAGATATTTAATTTTGAAAATATTGCATAAATTTCACCCATAAATTTGATGGGCTCTAGGCCAGCAAATTTGATCAAACATATTTTGATAAGGCTGGAATACACACGCACTACGGGAAAATCTGGGTTTGCCAAGTGTCCAAAACACTTAGCAAAGGCCGTAAACCACTCGACAAAGGCTTTGCCGAGTGCACACCGTCGCCAAACGGTGTCGGCATAGGAACGACCGGCAAAGAGCTCTTTGCCGAGTTCTTTTCATCAGGGCGCTCGGCAAAACCTTTGCCGAGTGTTAAAATGAAGCGTTCGGCAAACAAAAGCAACATACGTTTACCAAACGTTAACGGGGACACCACGTGGCATGGGTCTTTGCCGAGTGTTGCGCCAACCGGCCATCGGCAAAGCAACATTCTTTGCCAAGTGTAAATAAAGCCACTCGACAAAGGCTTTGCCAAGTTTTTTTATCAAAGATGTCGAATTTTTCAAAACTATCACCGTTTCTATGAAACAATCACTACTTGTGTATTTTAAAATGATTTTTCTAAAATTTTCAGAGCAAACTATCACACACTTGTAGTTTAAATTGGAATTACTTTCGGAAAATCGACATAAAGTCATTTAAATGTGCGAAATTAGGTAGAAAGCAATAAAATTTCTCATATTTGTGGATTATCCATCAAATATGGACTACTTTGTGTGAAAATTGGATGGGTGCCATTTTGCACCATATTGTTTGTACTTACTTCATAAAAAAGTCATTTTTGGCACTTAAAAAATGAAAAATGATATTTATAAAAATAATTTGAAAAAAATCAGTTCGGTAACATTGTTTCCTATACCAAGCTACACCTATGTGCCAAATATGGGCACATTATCACAAACTATGCCACGAGAATGGTCACATCTTGGTCGTTTGGATTGAAACTTATACATGTTTATAGATGATAGAGCTTTTTGTGAAGGATTGTTTTGAAAAGTTTGTAATAACTCAAGTTTATTATTTTTACTAGCAACTAGTACATATAAGAGGACTCCATGACGAAGGATTTCTGTTTTTGACATTTTCTTCATTTTCTTTGAGTTCTTTAAAAAAATGTCAAAATGGAGAGCATGGCTATTTGTTGAAAGATGTCGAATTTTTCAAAAATATCAACGTTTCTATGAAACAATCACTACTTGTGTATCTTAAAATGAATTTTCTAAAATTTTCAGAGCAAACTATCACACACTCGTAGATCAAATTGGAATTACTTTCGGAAATCGACATAAAGTCATTTAAATGTGCGAAATTAGGTAGAAGCGAGAAAATTCCTCATATTTGTGGATTATCCATCAAATATGAACTACTTTGTGTGAAAATTGGATGGGTTCCATTTTGCACCTAATGTTTGTACTTAATTCACAAAAAAAGTCATTTTTGGCACCTAAAAAATAAAATGATATTTATAAAAATAATTTGAAAAAACTCAGTTCGGTAACATTGTTTCCTATACCAAGCTACACCTATGTGCCAAATATGGGCACATTATCACAAACTATGCCATGAGAATGGTCACATATTGGTCGTTTGGATTGAAACTTATACATGTTTATAGATGATAGAGCTTTTTGTAAAGGGTTGTTTTGAAAAGTTTGTAATAACTCAAGTTTACTTTTTTCGTAGCAACTAGTACACATAATAGGGACTCCACGCCGAAGGATTTCTTTTTTGATGTTTTCTTCATTTCTTTGAGTTCTTTCAAAAAAATGTCAAAATGGAGATCATGGCTATTCGTGAAAGATGTCGAATTTTTCAAAACTATCGACGTTCTATGAAACAATCACTACTTGTGTATCTTAAAATGATTTTTATAAAATTTTCAGAGCAAACTATCACACACTTGTAGATCAAATTGGAATTACTTTCAGAAAATCGACATAAAGTCATTTAAATGTGCGAAATTAGGTAGCGAGAAAATTCCTCATATTTGCAGATTATCCATCAAATATGAACTATTTTATGTGAAAATTTGATGGGTGCCATTTTGCACCATATTGCTTGTACATACTTTACAAAAAGGTCAAATTTGGCTCTTAAAAATGGAAATGATATTTATAAAATTAATTTGAAAAAACTCATTTCGGTAAATTGTTTCATATACCAAGCTACAACTATGTGCCAAGTATGGCATATTATCACAAACTATGCCAAAGGAATGGTCATATCATTATTACAAATAGATAAACTAAAATTGAAAAAATCTTTGCCAAGCATAAATCTTGCCAAGTGTAAATATTGCAAAAAAAAATCAAAATTCTTTGCTGAGTGTCCTAGAGTAATACGCTCGGCAAAGAATTAAAATTAGAAAAATAATTTTTAAAAATAAAAAATATATTGCGGGGAAATTATTACATCGACGGTAAAATCTGGCGCGAAAAAAATCAAAATCTTTGCCGAGTGTATTTACATTCAACATTCGGCAATGGGGACAACCGTTACTGTTCCGTCGAAGTCGTGTGATGTGGGACGACCGTTACAGTTCTTTGCCAAGTGTAATTCTTTGCTGAGTGTTTTTATAATTTTTTGCCGAACGTATTGCCGAGTGTTTTTCTATTTCTTTGCCATATCTTTGCTGAGGTTTTTTTTTGTTTCTTTGCCGAGCATTTTTCTATTTCTTTGACGAGTGTATTTCTTTGCCGCGCGTGTTTTTATCGGACGCTCGGCAAAGATCGTCTTTGCCGAGCGCCCGCAAAAAACTCTCGGCTAAGCCCTTGACACTTGGCAAAGTTCCTTTTTCCCGTAGCGACGCATCAAGTCATCAATAGAGAACACCCACCCATCACACACACACACACACACACACACACACACACACACACACACACACACATCAGGCGCGTCAGACACAATGCTACCACAGGCCATGGCAGCAGATGGGACGCGCACGGCGCCGCACCGGCCAACGCGGACGGAGCTGCCGCCGGCCATGGCTGTTATAAAATACGCAGAAAGACCATTGCATAATGTAAAGGAGAGACGACGTTTGGTAACGCAGTTCAGCAATCAACGCCTACATCTGCGGGGCATGTTTAACGGGCGCTTCTCCCATGTACTAATCAAAGTACCGTCGACGACAAACCCGCCTCGATATAGAGACAATACAAATCTTGAGACGCCACGCCGATCCGACACCCCTGCCACGGGCACCGGACCATCCTCAAAACTCGATCTTATGTCTAACCTAGCTTTCTTGTCATAGTCTATTTTGGCTACCCACGGTGCCTTTATATACTAGGCCCTGGTTACAGTGTTCGACTCCAACACTACAACCTACCGCGTATCCAAGTCCAACTGTAGCCTAACACATATTCGGCACAAAATACAACAAACTCCACCTTGACAAATATGCCGCCAACTTGAGATCGCCGTCTTCGCGCGAACACCTGTGTATGTTGAACTTGGTCTTGTTTTTGCTCACTTGCATGAGCCAGCATCCGAATCCTCACCGGACTCGGTTGCCCCGACTGCTCCTGTCACCGCCTCGTCTTGCTTAGCTCCACCTGGAACAATGCACACTTGCACCTTGTACAAGTTGTTCCCAGCCCTTCTGCCCTTCATCACCAGCTCCTTGTTCTTCTTGATCCTCATGGTTAATTATCCCTGTCCACACGATAGAGATAACCATTACCATGAAGTTCCCCAAGCGAGATTAGATTCCTCCGAGCACTTGGCACATATCTAACATCTCGAAGCACCAGTTCACCTTCCTCTTGAGTCTTGATCTTGATATCTCCCATGCCCTCGATGCGTTCAGACACACCATCAACTTGGTAGACTACTCCAAAATCACCAGACTTATAGGATGAGAACCACTCCTTGTTAGACGTCACGTGAAAAAGCTCCCTGAATCCAAAATCCACACTTCATCAAACAGTTCGCTTTCCAAAGCCAGAAGTTCGCTATCGTCAGAGTTAACAACAATATTTGCGGTTCCATCAGCCTTCTTCCATGTTGGACAGTTCCTCCTGATATGAACCCACTCCTTACAACTGAAACACTGGACCTTCTTTTATCTTTTCCCTTCGACTTGCCACCACTGTTGTCTCCAACCATCAGTGCCCGACCATCAACCACATCAGCAGAGCCATCTACAGAAGCTTTCTTCTCCCATTGATCATATGATAACAACGTTGTATTGACTTCGCTTGCAGTAATACGGGCCTTGGCATACGTCAGAGTAACAACCAAGTCCTTATAGGACTTAGGCAATGAGGTAAGCATAAGAATAGCCCTGTCCTTGTCCTCCACCTTGACCTTAATACGTGCTAGGTCTGAGATCACCCGGTTGAAGGTATTGACATGTTCAGTAAGGTACGCCCTTCTTGCATCTTCAGGCCATACAGTTCCTGTTTCAGATACAACTTATTGGGCACGGTCTTATCAGAAACTGCGCTTCCAACTTCCCCAGATTTCATTCAGTGATTCCAGATCAATCACATGGTACAGAACCTGATGAGACAGACACAACCGGATGGTTCCGGCTACCTTGATTTTCATCTCCTCCCAGTCTTCAGGATCCATCTTGGTAGGCTTCGTACTGTCGGCCTTGATCGTCCTCAGGCACCCTTGCTGTCCGAGCAAGTCCTTGACTCTCGACTGCCATAGCATGAAGTTACCCGTACCATCGAACTTTGTCACCTCAAATCTGGTTGCAGCAGACATCTTGTCCACCCGTTGCTCACCTTGAACAGCCATCGATCAGATCGTTTAGGTCAGAACGATCAAACCCGACCCGAGCTCCTCTTCAGTTCAGCAAAGCCTCCTCGCGCGGCGCCTTGCTTCCGAAACTTCCGTGCTCGAAATTAGGGCTAGACAACTCCTGAGTTCTTCGATCCGTTGTCCCCTCAGCCCTCCCTTTAAAGACCTCGTGGGTGCCTACCCCTCCAACCAACTTACAAGTCGTACCCGGGTAGGACTCGACCACCAACCAGGACACGTATCCTGGTTCGAGATAGTTCGGATCTATCTCCACATTTAATTCGAACCCCGCATGACTGTCTTGAACTCCAAGTCACCTTGCGTCATCCAACTCGGCCTTCCTTTGTTCCCGTGTTTACACAAATATCTGAGTCGTCCACGCCATTGTCGAATCAAATCGTATGACTCCGCGTCGGCCCCTCGCTCCGCTGTTGGGAACCTCTGCTCCGCTTCGGCAGAAGCTCGCCTCCCTCCAGAACAAACATCACTCCATCCGCTCCCCTCTAGATCATCCACACCATGATCCAGTCTGCAACCTCGCTCTGATACCACTTGTTATAAAATACGCAGGAAAGACCATTACATAATGTAAAGGAGAGACGACGTTTGGTAACGCAGTTCAGCGATCAATGCCTACATCTACGGGGCATGCTTAACGGGTGCTCCTCCCCATGTACTAATCAAAGTACCGTCGACGACAAACCCGACAATACAGATCTTCAGATGCCACACCGATCCCACACCCCTGCCACGTGCACCGGACCGTCCTCTAAAGTCGATCTTATGCCTAACCTAGCTTTCTTGTCATAGTCTATTTAGGCTACCCACGGTGCCTTTATATACTAGGCCCTGGTTTCAGTGTTCGACTCCAACACTACAACCTACCGCGTATCCAAGTCCAACTGTAGCCTAACACATATTCGGCACAAAATACAACAATGGCGCATGCGCATGGACATGAAACCGCCGCCTCCCTCTCCTATCGCTCTCTGGACTGGGCCACGAGTTCCATCATGAAAATTCTCGAACGGAGAAGCGACATGGCTGGGCATGCTCCTGCCAACGACTTGCAACTTGCAAGGATTGGCGCATGGGACTTGTCCTCGCCGTCGGAGGGAAAATGAGCGACGAGGTCACCACAGCAGCATCCATCAGCTCGTCGACCTCAACGGTCTCGCCCAGAAACATCCCCATGCCGACGGCGGCAGGGATCTCCACGGACGTAGCGGCATTGAAAGAACAAATGATGCCGAGATGTCGCCTAGAGGGGGGGGGTGAATAGGCGATTAAAACTTTTCCGGTTTAAGGCTTGATAATTGCGGAATAAAACTATGTGTTTAAATTAACAAGCCAACAACCTAAATTACTAGGTTGACCTATGTGCACCAACAACTTATGCTAAGCAAGGCAAGAAACAAGGTGATAGCAAGATATAAAAGTTCAAGCATGAAGGCTATCACAATGTAAATTGCATAAGTAAATAGCTTGGGAATAGAGATAACCGAGGCACGCGGAGACGAGGATGTATTCTCGAGTTCCTCCTTGTTAAGGGAGTATGTCTCGTTGGAGGGGTGTGAGCTCGCCACAAGAGGCCTACTCAAGATGCCACAAAGGCCTCACCCTATTCTCCGATGAACCGCACCCAAGGGTTTGGTTCACCTTCCACTATCGGAATCCTTCAAGGCGGAATCCGGAGCCTTTACAACGTTCTTGGGGAACACACCCACAACTCAATTGGGGGCTCCCAAACCTTGCCCGAAGCTTCACAACTCGAAGTATTCGCGGCACCACCAACCGTTTAGGGTACACAATACACCCAAGAGGCACAAGCTCTTGGGAACACAATGCACCCAAGAGTAACAAGCTTCTCAACTTCAATCCCACGAATCTTCGTGGAGAGCACAACCCGATGCAACTAATGCAAAGGCAAGAACACACTAAGTGGTCAAATCCTTCTCTCTAAAATCTAACCAAAGCAACTAATGCTATGGAGGGATTTAGGAGGAAGAACAAAGAGGAGAAACACTAAGAACTCCAAAATCTAGATCTATTAGGTTCCCCTCACTTAGAGGAGGAAAGGATTGGTGGAATGATAGATCTAGATCTCCTCTCTTGAATCCCGAAATTTGTTCAAGAATCATTGGAGGGATTGAGAGAAATCAAGCTCACAAGTTTGCAACAATGGAGGAGAGAGAGAGAGTGAGTGAGCTGCACCTCTTGGGGAAGAAGGGGGCTATTTATAGCCTCCCCCAAAAAACTGACCGTTGGAGCAGCGAGGGGCCGAAATTTCCGGGGTTAAGTACCGGAACTTCCGGCCTGGGGCCGGAACTTCCGGTTGCCCCGGAAATATCCGGAGCAAAATTCCGGTGCAAAGATCCGGACCCCCCCCAGAGAGAAAACGCGAAAATGACTTAACCAAATTTTCCTGCAACCGGAATTTCCGGACCAAGGGCCGGAATTTCCGGAGCTCCGGAAATTTCCGAGGAAACTTCCGGGGCAAATTTCTGGAATCCCTCCAGAGAGAATCGCCGAAAAGATTTAGCGAAAAAGCTCAGATGAAAATATGAGCCGGAACTTCCGGTGCTTGGGCCGGAATTTCCGGCCTAAAAACCGGAACTTCCGACCATCTAAAAACTGGCAGAAACTGCAAAATGAAAACGGACATATCTTTTGCATCCGGACTCCGTTTTTGATGATCTTGGGCTCGTTGGAATCATAACAACGAGCTCTACAAGAATATACAGAGAAACATCATAGTCCAACAAGGGAGGATAAAACCAAATGGAGAGGTAAAACCTCTCTAAGAAGGACGAACCGATAAACCTCCAAAACCAAAAACACAAAAGGGGACACATATGAAAACCGATTTTGGTGAACTTGGCCTTGTCATGACAAGCACGAAAGCACCAAGACCACACCACGATAAGAGCCAAATAAGAACCAATAAAGATGATTGCAAAGACGCAAGGATGCAAAGGTTTGATCTCTCCATGAACGATACGATCAAGATACTCGGTCGAGAGCCCCTCTTGATAGTACGGCTATCTATCCTATAACCCGGTCTCTCAACTAACAACATGAGACCGGTAAAATAGAAACCCTATCAAGATCATACCTTTGCCTTGCGCATTAATCCACTTGAGGTCGATGATGACGATCTTCATCTCCTCAAGACGAACCACCTTTCTTGATTGCGCTTCGCTTGGTGAAGATTCACATGTTGCTCCCCCATACACCAATATGGGAGAAGCACCTCTTCGACTTGAGTGTTGATCAACTCGCACTTAGCCTTGATCAACAAATATTCTTCTTCCCTTAGCCTTGACTCCAACAAATGGAGATCAAGCAAAGCAAATGGACACACCTACAAGTAGCTCAATACAAATATTAGTCCATAGAGATTGTCATTAATTACCAAAACCACACATGGGGGCAACCATGCACTTTCAATCTCCCCCATTTTGGTAATTGATGACAATCCCTTTTTAAGAGGGTTTATATAATGAATAGAGCATCCTTGCAAGACAAACAAGCAAGGATGCAAGCGCATTAAAGGCAAATGCAACAAAAGCATAAGACCCAAATTCCCTTAAACCCTCTAAACTTCTCCCCCATTGGCATCGATTGCCGAAATGGGAAGAAAAATTTAGAAAGCCAATATAATATGAGTTCCTCCATAAAGTGTGCATTTCTCAAGATATGAGTGAAATCAAATGCACATATACATTGATGAATAAATAGAGGAAATCAAACTATATTGAGGATCCAAGGATTGCAAAGAGATGAAATTATTCTAAGCATCTCCACAAAGGAGATAGGCAATCAAAAGATCCAAACAAGAGTTCCAAATAAAAATGAAGAAGCTCCCCAATGTTCATGCACTATTGAGGAGTGCACAATAAGGAATCCTCACTCCCCCAAATCATCTAGAACACGCAACAAGTGCAAGAGTGCATAAAGCAAAAGCAAATCATAGCACTTGCACCAAAGATATGGTTGAGCCATAAGGAGAAACCAATTTTCAAAGATTCAACATAAGATAGGCCCAACCGAGATAAAAGGAAGATCTTTAAAAGAGTATATTCACAAGCTTAGGGATACCAATTGGAAACAAAAACCAATTGAAAATGCCAAAAGCTAGTGAGAGCATTTAGCCAATAAAAATCAACTTACTCACCATGTAAGCATGAGGTAAAAGATCCTCAACAAATACATGAGTGTGCAAAGATGCAATAAAATTAAGATAGGCACTCATGAAACAAATTTGGAGCCACCAAAGAATTATAGATAAAAAATCAAGGTAGCTCAAAAGAAATATGATACCAACTAAAAGGTGAACTCTCTCATATGTATAGGTTTCTAAGTAGACAGATCATTGATGATATACATCCACAAAGAAACTCGCACATATGAAATGGTTGATGAAGGGGTGACGACAGTATCCAAAAGGGAAGTCACGATTGTACAAAAGATATTATTGCTTAAAAGCATAGCACATAGCTCAAATTTATCTCATTGTATATAAATGAACTTCAAACACATCAAAGACATCACACATATCACTAAGGGAACTAGAGATAGTGAAGATGCTTTGAGATAGGCAACAAGTATCAATAATACCAATTGAAGAAAAAGGTTTTTGCAATTTCATCACAAATATCACAAAGATATACCAAGTGAAGGAAATAGGCCAAAACCACAACAATTGCACATAAAAGCTTTCATGCCAAGAAGCAACCTACACAAGGTTGAGACTAGAAAAGTATGCATGGGATAGATACTTGTTACCGAGATGCATTGACGATGAAGAAGATGAGAGTTTGTTTATCATCAAAGCTTGACTCCAATAATCACACGGTGGGAACACCTTCCTTATGAATGAGGCAAGCATCCAATGCATCTCCATTGTACCTAAACAAAATTCAAGCACAAAATGGTTCCCAAACTCATTGGGTCCCATAGTAGTTAGATAAACTACAATATATAGGAAACACTCCACATAAATATGTGCATATAGATATGAAATTGAATTTCATGCACATCTTAGCCGATTTAGGATTTGGTGGAGTATCCCCTATATATTGGAACTAGAAAGACAAACATGCCATAAAATATATATATGTTAAAGGATATGCATACAAAGTCTTTCAAGAACCAAAAGAGATACAATTTGGACAAAAACACCAAGTAAACCTAGAAGAGGGCACACAAAAGTGTGACACAAAAAGGTTGTCCAAATTATATCAAAATCAACACATGATCGAGAATGAATCAAATCAACATATGATTGATCCCAAAACACATCAACACATGAAGTGAGATATCAATAGGAATCAAATCAAACAACACATGAGAGATAAGACACTAATTGAAAAAGATACCAACTAGGAGCAAGGATACCAAAAGAGGGATATTACTTGAAAGATATCAAGTAGAAGAGAAGTAAAGAAGCAAGGTATCAAAGCTCCCATAAGAGATACTAATTGAGACAAATATCTATTGAGGAGATATTAAATTCGAATTAATACCAATTGAAGGTACCTAGGCAAGGCTAATGAGCATATAAGATAAAAGAACAAAGAGACATGATCAAAGGATTTTCTCATTCAAGGAGATAGAACACAAAACGAGGAATGAGAAAGCAACTCCCTAGAGAGAGCAAGATTACACCAAATAACCAAACACCCTCTACACTTTTCATGATGGCACAAAGCATTAAAAGAAAAAGATTTGTCTTCCATAAACACATAAGATAGAAATTAAAAGCCAATTGAAAGGATCAAATATTGATTGATAGGATAGGGTTCTAAATAATAAAAGAAAAGCTCCCCCAAGATTCAAGCATTATCTTGATATTTGCATTTGAATACAAAATGCACACACAAGGGATCATACTTTCCAAATGTTATTTACGACACTAAACTATACCAATTGAAAAATAGGATCCATGCAAGAGGCAAGGAAGACAACGGGAGTCAAAATAAATATTTTGGCAATAAATAAGGCAATTTAACGCAAGAGCCAATATGAGGATGAACAAAAATATTCTACCACAAATGTGAATATAAATTGTCCAAGGACAATGAGTATAAGGAAATATTTTTCCGGTGAGTAGAGATATACAAGTTCATCCTCACATGATAAAACATATGGCATGGGATAAGAATTAAAACACCATATTTTAAAAAAGTTTGTTGGTAGTTTCAACTATTCAAACCAACCGGCAAGGCCATGGTTATAATAATATGGAACAAATGGTTTTTCACATAATATATGGAAATGCATATTAGAGAAAAATCACACCAAGCAAACTCACACAAACAAGAGCCAAAGGATAACCAAAATGAAAAAGGAACTTGTTTGAGCCAACATGCCACATATGAATGAGATAACTTATAATATCAAATCTAAGTGGCAAACCTCAAATGTTCACATTTTGTGGGATTGTAATATGCACATAGCTTATTACTCCCCCATAATGTGATAATTCATTTATTTTTAAGCAAGAGGCAAATAAGACCAACTAGAGAAATTAATGGACATTGTAGAATTTGAATTTCTCATGAATATGACATACCACATAGTCACTAGATAATGTTGAAATACCAATACTAGGTGGCGTGCCTCATGTACACACATTTTTAGGCTTGTGAGGTGCACTAAGCACATCACTCCCCCAAAATGGGATAGTCCATTAATATCTCAAAGAGCCAAATGAAATCCACACAAGATCTAATAAAGCTCAACACAAAGATACACATACATGATACACAACCTTGAATAACAAGACAAGTAGGAAAGAAACATATCACATACAAACACATGCTAGGAACAAAACTAACACATGCAAGGGAGCAAGCAACTTTCAATGTATATATGATTTAGATACAAGTTACCGCAAGGAGGAAGCATTGGATATGAGATAGAGCAATATATTCCAATTGACTTGGCTTGAGGAAATATAACCATTCAGATCCCTTAATTCTTCAAAAGTAGCCAAGTCTCCAATGTCCTCCAACACAACCTATTGATCAAGTTTGAGCTTAAGGATGGCAATGGGTAGGGTATGGGCAGGGTAGAGCAATACCATACCCATACCCATATAGTCTATGGGTAAAAAGTTTCACCCATACCCTTACCCGCGGGGATGAAAGTATACCCATACCCATACCCGGCGGGTACCCGTACCCATTGGGTAGATCAAGCAGTACAAAAATTGTTCACACTTTTACATTTGTTGGTAGCACATTTGACAAAAAAAAAATCAATTCTCTCAACTCAGTAACAGGTAGATGAATACATGACAATTATTAACTTTGGAAATCACAATCTCATGGTCATATCTAGTAAGTCAACCGAGTAGGGTCCATATGTTAGTATAAACGGGTAGGATATGGGTATACCCATGGGTATAGGGTTGTACCCATGCCCTACCCGTGACTTGGCGGGTAGGGTATGGGTACTACCCATGGGTATGAAAATGTGCCCATACCCTCCCCATATGGGTACGGTACCCGTACCCATGGGTAAAATTGCCATCCTTATTTGAGCTTGTTGGTCCCCAACCAAGTTGGGTCCAAAGAGGTTAGTCACAATAGGCTTGGGAACCCAAATGGTTCTTTTTTTGACACCACTTTAAGTCCCCACATATTTGGCAAACACATTGACAACTCTATCCTTCCTAAGAGAATAAGCATCATCAATTAAGATGGGGTTGGATAGGTTACCGATGGTGCATGAAGAAGCAAAGTGACCCTTGCCACGGCAAAGGTAGCAACATCGACTATTCTCTTTCTTCTTAATAGGCTCCTGAACTTGAGGAGCATTGACTTGAGTCTTCTTAGGAGGTGGCCTTTGTTCAACTCGTGGTTGAGCACGAGATTGAACAAGAGGCCGCTTCCCTAGTTGCTTCTCACTAAGAGGCTTCTTCTTCAATGGGCAATCCTTAACATGGTGCCCTTCAATCTTGCACTTGAAGCAAGTAATCTTGGCCGGAATCTTGACTTGTACTTGGCCCTTCTTCTTTTGAATCTTGGACTTGTTCTTGTTGTTGGAGTTGAATCCAAGTCCACTCTTGTCATTGGGGGATTGTTGCACACTCAACATGTTGTCAAGTGCACTCTTCCCTTCATGACACTTTTCCAAGCCTTTCTTCAAAGAAGCGACTTGGGCCTTGAGGTCTTTTATTTCCTCTATATGGTTAGTGGCAACAAAAGCCCTAGAGTAAGTAGAAGCTTCATTGTTAGAGCAACAAGGCAAGATACGTAATTCATCACATGATGTACCAACATTTTTAGTGGATGAACTACTAGGACTAGCACATGGCAATATAGCATTTTTAGTTACGGTTGTGCTATTATCCACATGAAGCTCACTAGATGTTACCTTTGTAGTGATGGCCTCATGATCTAACTTTAGACTAGCATAGGATGCTAGAAGATCATCATTAGAGCTAGATAGCTTTTCATGACTTTCTTCCAACTTCCCATACTTGCTAGTTAGCAACTCAAGTTGAGCCCTTAGCTCAACATTCTCCTTCAAAATAGATGCTTCACAAGAAGTGGAGTTAGTAGCACAAGCATCATTAACATTAGGAATGGAAGAAGACATAACAAGCTCATCATTTTTAGATAGTTGAGTTTGGAGTTGATCATGAGACAAGATAAGGAGAGAGTGTTCACGTTCCAAAGCCTTTTGAGCTTTGTCACGTCTCTCTATATCCTCAATTAGTCTAGCATTACCAACACCAAATTCAACCTTTTCCTTTTTAAGCACTTTATATTTAGCATGAGCAAGGTCACGTTCTTTAATGATTTTAGCAATAATTTCATTATGAGACTCCTCAATAGATTCTAATTTCTCCTCAAGAGAAGCACGAGTCTCTTGCTCTTCCTCAAGAGCATCCTCTAAAGATGCCTTCTCCATAGCATCATCTCTTTCAATCTTACCCTTTTCTTCAAGGCTTGCTTCCAAAGCCTTAATTGTAAGCCCACGCTCAATTAGGGTTTCCATTATTTCAAAAAGGATAGCATGAGCATTTTTATTTTTAGGAAGGGCATTAAGAACCATTATACCTTTCTTATGATAGGATTCATCATCATCATCAACATCTTCTTCATCATTATTACTATTATCATTATCATCACTAGAAGAAGATTTAGCCATAAGGCAATGAGTGGTGGATGAAGATGAACAATTAATTTTTGAACTACTCAAGCTTACATCTTGTTGCATAGCTAATTGGGTTTCCTCTACATTATTATTCGTGCAAGAGTTAGAGTGAACACAAGCATTTTTATCATGGCAACAAGATGAAGCAAACATATCACCAAGAGATTTATCTAAGCAATTTTTGGATGATATGCAAGGACTATCAACACTAGCATGTATGACATTTATAGTGCTATGTGTGTTTAGGTCCAAAGATGAGGCATTGCAATAAGATAGAGATAAAAGATCATTGAAAATGAGCTCACTATCAATATTGCACAACCTATCACTACTCACCATCACATTGGTTTGTGGTTTACCACATTTTGGTGAAGTAGACGAAGATGCGAACTCATCACGGCTGGAGGTGGAGGGAGAGCAATCATCCTCAATAGAGTTGGACACTCCATATTTATCTTGAAGCTTGGTCCAAAGCTCATGAGCGTCCCGGAGAGGCATGATTGACTCGAAAACTACAACACTCACAAATTTGCAAAGCTCATTACAAGCTAGAGCATCTAGATATAAGTTTTTTCATCCTCTAAAGTCGTACTTTCGTAATCCTTTGGAGGAGAAAAACCTATATCTAAGATACACTCAATATTGGGGTCCAAGACCTGAAAGTGACTAAGCATATGAGTTTTCCAAACATTAAAATTTGTGCCATTGAATATAAACATGGAATTGTGCACTAATCCTCTAAACGACATCTTTACTCTCTAGGCGGTAAAGCCAAACAAGAGAGACGAGGCTCTGATACCAATTGAAAGAACAAACGATGCCGAGATGTCGCCTAGAGGGGGGGGGGCTGAATAGGCGATTAAAACTTTTCCGGTTTAAGGCTTGATAATTGCGGAATAAAACTATGTGTTTAAATTAACAAGCCAACAACCTAAATTACTAGGTTCACCTATGTGCACCAACAACTTATGCTAAGCAAGGCAAGCAACAAGGTGATAGCAAGATATAAAACTTCAAGCACGAAGACTATCACAATGTAAATTGCATAAGTAAATAGCTCGAGAATAAAGATAACCGAGGCACGCAGAGAAGATGATGTATTCCCGAGTTCCTCCTTGTTAAGGGAGTACGTCTCGTTGGAGGGGTGTGAGCTCACCACAAGAGGCCTACTCAAGATGCCACAAAGGCCACACCCTATTCTTCGATGAACCGCACCCAAGGGTTTGGTTCACCTTCCACTATTGGAATCCTTCAAGGCGGAATCCGGAGCCCTTACAACGTTCTTAGGGCACACACCCACAACTCAATTGGCGGCTCCCAAACCTTGCCCGAAGTTTCACAACTCGAAGTCTTCGCGGCACCACCAACCATCTAGGGTACACAATGCACCCAAGAGGCACAAGCTCTTGGGAACACGATGCACCCAAGAGTAACAAGCTTCTCAACTTCAATCCCATGAATCTTCGTGGAGAGCACAACCCGATGCAACTAATGCAAAGGCAAGAACACACTAAGTGGTCAAATCCTTCTCTCTAAAATCCAACCAAAGAAACTAATGCTATGGAGGGATTTAGGAGGAAGAACAAAGAGGAGAAACACTAAGAACTCCAAAATCTAGATCTACTAGGTTCCCCTCACTTAGAGGAGGAAAGGATTGGTGGAATGGTAGATCTAGATCTCCTCTCTTGAATCCCTAAATTTGGGCAAGAATCATTGGAGGGATTGAGAGAAATCAAGCTCACAAGTTTGCAACAATGGAGGAGGGAGAGAGTGAGTGAGTGTAGCGCCCCGACCCCAGAAACTATACAGTGAAGCGTTGTGCAACCGGTCATGCTACACAATCGAGGGTTACTGGGTTTACCAATCCCAGGCCAAAACTCATTGGCAGGTGTGCTCGGAATGGATCATCGGCACACAACACCTCGATCATGCCATAAGCTCAGACATCGCTATCACGCATAGTAAAGAGACCGAGACTTGTGGAACAACTGGCACATTGCAGACTCTACGACACAGAAGCATATAGCAACTCATATAAGAGAAGATACAAATATTACACAAAAAGGATCACGGATCCAACAATACATCAAGCGGAAGCGGGTAGTGTTGTCTAACAACAAGATGCAAATATATGGCCTAAGAGGCCTACAATTAAAAGATCCCAGCCAGCTTGTTCCACGGTCCCAAGCTGCCACCTGGGAACCCCGGACTACTAGTCGACGTCCACGAAGAACCCACCTAGCTGCTCGGTGTCGTCCTCCTCTGAAATACAAATATAAAAGCAGCAAAGAGAGACTGAGTACAACGTACTCGCAAGTTTAGTAGGGCGATATAGACCAATGACTGACGGAGGCTCTAGAGCTGTATATGTAGTTATTTTGAATAAAGCTAATTTTCATAAACAAAACATAAATGACACATGACACCGTCTACTCAGAATATTTTTCATAAAAGAGGTAAGAGAGTAACATTTCATCTTCGGTTCTCGTCGAACCTACTTGTAGCCATAACCACCTCTCATCTCCACCAAAGGCACTCCCTCGAATCACCCTCGAGGAAATGAACCTTTATCACAAGTTGATTATGCAACCTTTAGCTGCCATATCAATTAGGTTAATGTTCTCTATGAGCTAATCCGCCTTTCCCAAGAGTTTGTCCATAACCGCGGACACGGCTTTTCGAAAAGATTTACCCTGCAGGGGTGTACTATTTTACCCATTGGTACCGTCCGGCTCACCTGAGTGGCCCTCTTCCGGGGAAGGCTGGCGAGCGGGCGCGGTTAAACCTTTACCTCGCGTGAGACTATCCAAGAGTCATCTGTGGCCACAGGGCAAGTTTACCCAGCCTATTTCAGCCCCTGCCCCATCGCCACGTCCTAAACACAAATCCTCATCAACATCTTCTTTTCCACTCACACGCAAATGGAAAACCGAACTAGAGGACCCTTGGATACGCCCGCACAAGTTATTCAGTTAGTAAGGCGCCCATACACCCACCAATGGCAGCACGCTCGGTTCTTGGTTCTAGCTAAAAGCACTTTCATCCTAGGCAGCAAGAATGAGGCAAAACACCATCCCCGATGGCAACTCATTCAAGCCTTTTAGCAAATTAATTATCCACCACAAGTAACCATCATGTCCGAACATTCCACCACCATTCATAATAATGGAATTAAATCACCGGACAAAAATATATCATTTGACTAAGCATGTCTAAGCATAGCTAAGCATATATAACAATAATTATATCTTTGTCTCCGGCCAACACATCAAACCTAGGGTTTATAGGAGGGAAGCATGTGATGGTTCAGGGGATAAACATGCATTCATAGGATACTCTACATCTTGATCAAAAGAGATATTGGAATCGCATGCAATATTATGGTGGATAAAATAAGTTTGTAAACAATTGGATGCTAGATGCCAAGAAGGTTAGGTTATCTCTCGCCTTGCTGCCGGGGCGTGTAGTACGGCTCGTCGGGGTAGATAGGGGAACCCTCGACTGCGGAATCTATCGATACCCAAAATATTACAAAAGAAACAATAAATCACACGAGGATAAGTGCAATGCTCAATCACATGATGACATGTCAATTTCAGGCAAGGATATTATATAAATTAAACAGCAAAATTAAATGGGGAGCCAAATAATTAGTGCAATTATTGAAAACAACCCCATATTCATCTTAGTGACCACATTATTTATAAATTATTAAATTATTAGACAAGTGGATCAACTATGCATGAACATAACATGAATGGTTAGGGTTTGCCCTTCCGATCATTTTGGTACCTTATTTGGAATTTTCTGAGTACCGAAGAATAAATAGCGAATTAAATAATTAATTGAATTTAATTCGTTTAAACAAATTATGAATAACATAAAATAAGAATTTTTTATCATGATGTGATATTGGCATGGTTTGGTTGCATTTGAAGCACTGATCAAATTGATATTCAATTCATAATTTTTGGATACCAATTTCACAAGTTATGAATTTTCCCGAATTTTGGTATTATTAAGCCATTTAGGGATTCGTAAATAACAACAAGATAAAAAGCTCCAAAAGATCATTTCAATGATTCTATATTGTAGAGTATGTCTTGCTGATCGATTTGGTATTTAATTTGCAATTTTTGAAGCATTAGTCAAAACGATATTAAATATTCAAATTGGTTTTAATTATAAAAAGGGAACACAATTCCCTGGCAGGCCGGCCTCAAGCCGGCCAGGCCGGGCTGCAGGCCGGGCACCAGCCCGAGAGGTCCGGCCTTTGGCCGGCCCAGGCTGGGCTCCCAGGCCGGGGCAGTGGCCGAAGCGTCCGGCCCATGGCCGGCCCAAGCCGTGAGCGAGGCGGGTCCAGGCCGGCACGCCGGGCACACACGCGGCGGTCGGCGGCGACCGGCGGCGGGAGTGAGAGAGGGAGAGCGGGGAAACGCGCGAAAGGGTGCGGTGCTCACCCTGAGACGATGGGTGTGGTCGGCACGGCGAGGGAGAGGCGGGAATCGCCAGAATCAAGGCTGGCGACGACGCGGCCGAGGCGAGGAAGTCGATGATGCGACCGTCGATTCCAGGAGGACCCGGCTCGATTCTTCACACCAGGAGGGAGAGGACGTCAACGCGGAGCCCGTGGTGCTGCTCGATCTGCTCGGGGACGACCGGAACGACACCGGCGAGTTCGGCAACCGCAGTGGCGACGGCGGGAGCTCGGAGGGGAGAGAGAGCGAGACGAGGGGGAACCGATGGGGGAAAAAGGAGCATGTGAGGGGAGCAGGTGCGTCGTGGCGTGCTTGACCACCAGGGGGCCAC
The DNA here is from genome assembly GCA_012064385.1 of Puccinellia tenuiflora. Lineage (NCBI taxonomy): Eukaryota > Viridiplantae > Streptophyta > Magnoliopsida > Poales > Poaceae > Puccinellia > Puccinellia tenuiflora. The sequence goes on along the minus strand of QRDG01000451.1, from coordinate 241,967 downwards.
GGGGACGACGCCCACGAGTGGGGCATCGGCGGCATGGCCGGCGGCATGGCGCCAGTGCCGTCGGCCACTGTGGAGAGGGAAGAACTTTTCTCGGAAAACCCCCTGCAACATTTAAATAATTTGCAAAAAGGTCCAGCAGCAGGTTTTAACAAATTAAATGAGGCACCAGGACATTTTTATAAAATGTGCAAAAATTCATATGGGATCCAATTGACCTTTAGGTGCTCCACAAAAATTGGTGAGGCAAAATAAAATGTTTTGGGCAACATTTGTTCACAGCTTTTAATTAGAAGTAATTTTGACAATTTCCAATTTGTATTTAATTGAAGCACTTAAACATTTCCAAAAAATAATGAAAATATTCATGGAGACTCTCACACTAACATTGAAGCTCCCCATGATTTTAGTTTGAATTTTTGGAATATTTAATTTGGTTTCAAAAATAGAAATTGAATTGAACCAATTTTAGTTCTCAAATTCATTTCTTATTTGACAATATTTAGAAATTTAGAATTGGTTTCAAAAAGTAAACTTGGAACTTCCTAAACCATTTGGAAGTCCAATAATGATTTGGTTTGCTAAGTTGAGCATTTGCATTGGTTTGGATGTTGGGAAGTTTGCCTCCCCATTTCAATTGCTTGCAATGGTTGTTTGTTAGAAGTAGCAATTTAAATATGCATGCCATGATGCAAACAAGAATGCAAAAGTGGAAAATTTCTTCGTATTTTTCAATACCAATTTGGGGCTGTTACAATTCTACCCCCCTTACAGGAATCTCGTCCCGAGATTCTAGGCTTGAGTGAAGAAGGCGGGATATTCCTGACGAAGACTAGTTTCTCGCTCCCATGTGGCTTCTTCCTCGGAATGGTTAGACCATTGGATTTTGAGGAACTTGATGGTCTTGTTGCGGGTTTTCCTCTCCGCTTCATCCAAGATGCGGATAGGATGCTCGTGATAGGTCAAATCCTCTTGAATGTCCAATGCCTCATGATCAACCCCACGGATTGGATCCTTGAAGCAACGACGGAGTTGGGAGACATGGAATACATCATGCACATCCGGGAAATTGGAAGGCAACCCAAGTTGATAGGAGAGATCTCCTCGCTTGGCTAGGACAGTGAAAGGGCCAACATAGCGAGGTGCCAATTTTCCCTTGATTCCGAAGCGACGAACGTCGCGGAGAGGAGAGACTCGAAGATAGGCCTTGTCACCAATTCCATAGTGGACCTCTTGATGATGCTTGTCATAGTAGCTTTTCTGCCGAGATTGAGCAGCCTTAAGATTATCCCGAATGATACGGACTTTCTCCTCGGCCTCATTGATCACATCAGGACCGAAGAGTGGCCTCTCTCCGGTTTCAGACCAATTGAGAGGAGTTCGGCATTTTCTCCCATAAAGGACCTCAAAGGGAGCCATTTGCAAACTGGCTTGGTAGCTATTGTTGTAGGAGAACTCGGCGAGAGGGAGGTACTTTTCCCAACCCTTGCCGAAGGAGATAACACAAGCCCGAAGCATATCCTCAAGAACTTGGTTCACCCTCTCCGTTTGACCGTCGGTTTGAGGATGATAGGCGGTGCTGAAGTTGAGGCGGGTTCCGAGAGCCTTTTGGAAGCTTTGCCAAAATTTGGACACAAACAGGCTTCCACGGTCTGAAATGATCCTCAAGGGAATCCCATGCAAGGGAACAATCCGGGCCATATACAGCTCCGCCAATTTAACGGAGTTGATATCCTCTCGAACCGGAAGGAAATGGGCTACTTTGGATAGACGGTCAATGACTACCCAAATAGCATTGTTACCCTTTTGTGATCTTGGAAATCCGGTGATGAAATCCATACCCACTTCATCCCACTTCCACTCGGGAATGGCTATGGGACGGAGGGTACCGGCTGGCCTTTGATGTTCAGCCTTCACTCGGCGACAGACGTCGCATTCAGCAACATACTCGGCGATCTCGCGCTTCATGCAAGACCACCAGAACTGAGGGCGAAGATCTTGGTACATCTTGGTGCTACCCGGATGAATAGAGAGGGGTGAATCAGGAGCTTATGAGAGGATCAACTCTTTTGTATTCCCACTCTTGGGCACCACTAGACGGTCACCAAAATAGACAACACCATTGTCATCAACCGAGAAACAATTGGCCTTCCCATTAGCTATCTTCTCTTTGATCTCGAGGATTTCAGCATCATTTTGCTGGGCGGCCTTGATATCATCCTCGAGAGTGGATTTGATCTCGAGGTTAGCTAGATATCCGGAGGGAACAATCTCTAGATTTAACCGAGCAAATTCCTCGTGGAGAGCTGGTTGTGCCTTTTTAACCATCACGGTGTTACAATAGGCCTTGCGACTCAAAGCATCAGCCACGACATTGGCCTTGCCGGGCTGATAGTTGAGGGTCACATCATAGTCTTTTATTAATTCCAACCATCTTCTCTGCCTCAAGTTCAGATCCGGTTGGGTGAAGAGATATTTTAGACTTTGATGGTCGGAGTAGATCTCGCAACGGTTGCCCAATAGGTAGGGCCTCCATTGCTTCAGAGCATGTACCACGGCGGCAAGCTCCAAATCATGAGTTGGGTAATTTTGCTCATGTGGCTTGAGTTGACGGGAAGCATAAGCGACAACATGGCCTTCTTGCATCAACACACAGCCCAAACCCTGGAGTGATGCATCACAATAGACGACAAAGTCCTTGTCGGTGTCGGAAGGACAAGCACCGGAGTGGTAGTGAGCTTGACCTTGAGAGTTTGGAAGCTCTCTTCAGCTTTGTCTGACCACACAAATTGTTTGTTCTTCTTGAGGAGGTCAGTCAATGCCTTGGCTATTTTGGAAAAGCCCTCGATGAATCGGCGGTAATAACCCGCCAATCCAAGGAAGCTTCGGATATCTTTGGCGGACTTGGGAGTTGGCCAATCCAGGATTGCTGAATTTTGTCTGGTATCACCGCTACTCCAGCAGCTGACACCACATGATCGAGAAAATGAGCTCCTTTAGCCAAAACTCACACTTGGAGAACTTGGCATAGAGGCGGTGATCTCGAAGCTTGGTCAGGACTAGTCAAAGATGCTCAGCATGTTCGTCTTCGGTTTTGGAGTAGACAAGGATGTCATCGATGTAAATGATGACAAACTTGTCGAGGTACTCGTGGAAGATGGAGTTCATCAGCCTCATGAATGTAGCCAGAGCATTGGTGAGGCCGAAGGACATGACGGTTGTACTCATATAACCCATAGCGGGTAGTGAAAGCCGTCTTCGGAATATCCTCCTTTCGGATTTTTATCTGATGGTAGCCTGACCTCAGATCCATCTTGGAGAATACCGTTGCACCAGCTAGCTGATCGAACAAGTCAGTTATTCGAGGAATGGGGTACTTGTTCTTGATGGTCACCACATTCAGAGGGCGGTAATCAACAACCAGTCGAGGAACATTTGTATCCCTCTTCTTGACAAAGATGACCGGGCAGCCCCAAGGTGAGCTACTCGGCCGGATGAATTCCTTTTCTAGCAGCTCATCAAGTTGCTTCTTTAATTCAGTTAGCTCTTCCGTTGGCATACGGTAGGGCCTCTTGGAAATTGGGGCGGTTCCCGGAACCAACTCAATCACAAACTCCACGCTGCGATCAGGTGGCATGCCGGGCAATTCCTCCGGAAAACATCGGGGAAATCACACACCACCGCAACTTCATGCATTTCTGGCGGTGTGGTTCCTTCCAGGAAACATAAGCTGATCTCCGGTGAGAGTGGAGTGGCAGCGGAGGGAATTGCGGACGAGGGTGACCAATAACTCACCAGCCCGACGGTTGGGTGGATCACGGTGACAGACTTGGCAGCACAGTCCAGGTTGGCCTGATATTTGACTAACCAATCCATCCCCAGAATTACATCTAGCCCATCTGACTTCAGTGCTATCAGCTGGAACGGGAAAGACCAATAGCCTATGGTAATCTGGACTTCCGGAGCAACCCATTTTGTGTGCCAACTAGAGCCTGGGGTCTTGACCACTAACGGGGAGTCCATGTTCACAAATGGAATTTGATGGTTGTGTGCAAAAGCTATTGATATGAATGAATGCGATGCTCCAGAATCAAACTAAGACTGAAGCAGGGTAATCATTGATTCGAAGCATACCCATGAGAACTCCGGGATCCTCTTCGACTCCTTCAGCCGAGACGTGGTTCAGGCGACCACGGCTGACGGTGGTAGCCTTGGCGGCTGGGGTAGAGGGTGCCGGTGCAGGTGCTGCGGGAGCCGGTGCCTTCTGGGGGCACTCCCTGGAGTAGTGCCCCGGCTGGCCACAAGCGAAGCAAGTGAGCCCCGGTGGTGCAGGCAGCTGAGGGCGAAAGCCACTTCCAGCCGCACCCAAGGTCGAGGTAGCTGGGCGAGGCGGAGGTGGCCTGAACCCTGAAGGCCTTGGCGCGAAGGGTGCCCGAGGCAACGGTGCTGAAGGGCACAAAGACCCCGCGCTTCTTGCCCTTAGAGTTAGAGGAATCTCTGGTTGTCAGTGGAGCTGGGCTCTTGGAAGCCTCCAGCTCCTTCCTACCCTGCTCCATAGTGAGAGCCTGGTTGTAGAGCTCTGGTAGGACTGGAACTTGAAGGGTAGGAGCTCGTATCGGAGGCGAGGTTCGAGCCCCTTGCGGAAGAGGTATGCTTGTCCTCATCGTTCGTCACATCACGAGGGGCATAACGCGAGAGGTGGTTGAACTCCCACCCATAGGCGTGGACATCCAAGTGTCCCTGGGTCAGGTCTAGGAACTCCCTCCTCTTGAGGTCCATGACGCGCTTGGGGATGTACGCCGCACGGAAAGCGGCGCGGAAATCCTCCCAAGTGAAGACATGGCCCGCGGCAAACATTGCCACGTGGCTCTCCCACCAGGAGCCGACGGCTCCATTCAGCAGGTAGGTGGCGAAGTTCACTTGTTCCGCCACTGGAACGTGCAGAGCAGCAAACTTGCGCTCAAGAGCCCGGAGCCAATCATCCGCATCAAGCGGCTCCTTAGCTTCGGTGAAAGTAGGAGGTTGGGACCACAAAAACTCGGTGAGAGTGTTGCAGTCGTTGTTCCTCCTGGCCCCTTGCTGCACCAGCTGCTCGAGCAGATGCTCATTTCGCAGCGGTTCTCCCGATGGCCATCAGGACCTCCGCCATTGAGGGTGGCGACGGTGCATCAGGGTCACCGAGGTTACCACGACGGGTGGGAGCCATTCTGAAGAGTTGAAACAAGGACATGGTTAGTAATCAACTCCGACAGTTAGGATAGATCATTTGAGTCCTAGCAGATATGGAGAATTTAGATAGCTCAAGCACAAAACAGATTTAGTCAACCACGGTGACATCACGTCATCGTGGCGATGTCATACGGATACAACGGACTCGTTACATAACTAGACGGTAAGAACCCAAACCCCGAGAACCTAAACTTTGACACCAAGCTCAAAACAAATAGAGATAAGAATCAGAGTAGAGAGAGTTGGATGAGGAGTAAAAAGAACCTAAGAAGGTTTTCACAACTCATTTTTAGGTCATAAATAATTTTTAACTAGACTCGACATCGACCAATAGAAAGGGTTTCCTACAGGCAGTCCTGCTCTGATACCAACTTGTAGCGCCCCGACCCCAGAACTATACAGTGAAGCGTTGTGCAACCGGTCATGCTACACAATCGAGGGTTACTGGGTTTACCAATCCCAGGCCAAAACTCATTGGCAGGTGTGCTCGGAATGGATCATCGGCACACAACACCTCGATCGTGCCATAAGCTCAGACATCGCTATCACGTATAGTAAAGAGACCGAGACTTGTGGAACAACTGGCACATTGCAGACTCTACGACACAAAAGCATATAGCAACTCATATAAGAGAAGATACAAATATTACACACAAAAGGATCACGGATCCAACAATACATCAAGCGGAAGCGGGTAGTGTTGTCTAACAACAAGATGCAAATATATGGCCTAAGAGGCCTACAATTAAAAGATCCCAGCCAGCTTGTTCCACGGTCCCAAGCTGCCACCTGGGAACCCCGGACTACTAGTCGACGTCCACGAAGAACCCACCTAGCTGCTCGGTGTGTCCTCCTCTGAAATACAAATATAAAGGCAGCAAAGAGAGACTGAGTATGACGTACTCGCAAGTTTAGTAGGGCGATATAGACCCAATGACTGACGGAGGCTCTAAAGCTGTATATGTAGTTATTTTTGCATAAAGCTAATTTTCATAAACAAAACATAAATGACACATGACACCGTCTACTCAGAATATTTTTCATAAAAGAGGTAAGAGAGTAACATTTCATCTTCGGTTCTCGTCGAACCTACTTGTAGTCATAACCACTCATCTCCACCAAAGGCACTCCCTCGAATCACCCTCGAGGAAATGAACCTTTATCACAAGTTGATTATGCAACCTTTAGCTGCCATATCAATTAGGTTAATGTTCTCTATGAGCTAATCCTCCTTTCCCAAGAGTTTGTCCATAATCGCGGACACGGCTTTTCGAAAAGATTTACCCTGCAGGGGTGTACTATTTTACCCATTGGTACCGTCCGGCTCACCTGAGTGGCCCTCTTCCGGGGAAGGCCGGCGAGGTGGGCGCGGTTAAACCTTTACCTCGCGTGAGACTATCCAAGAGTCATCTGTGGCCACAGGGCAAGTTTACCAGCCTATTCAGCCCCTGCCCCATCGCCACGTCCTAAACACAAATCCTCATCAACATCTTCTTTTCCACTCACACACAAATGGAAAACCGAACTAGAGGACCCTTGGATACGCCCGCACAAGTTATTCAGTTAGTAAGGCGCCCATACACCCACCAATGGCAGCACGCTCGGTTCTTGGTTCTAGCTAAAAGCACTTTCATCCTAGGCAGCAAGAATGAGGCAAAACACCATCCCCGATGGCAACTCATCCAAGCCTTTTAGCAAATTAATTATCCACCACAAGTAACCATCATGTCCGAACATTCCACCACCATTCATAATAATGGAATTAAATCACTGGACAAAAATATATCATTTGACTAAGCATGGCTAAGCATAGCTAAGCATATATAACAACAATTATATCTTTTTCTCCGGCCAACACATCAAACCTAGGGTTTATAGGAGGGGAAGCATGTGATGGTTCAGGGGATAAACATGCATTCATAGGATACTCTACATCTTGATCAAAAGAGACATTGGAATCGCATGCAATATTATGGTGGATAAAATAAGTTTGTAAAACAATTGGATGCTAGATGCCAAGAAGGTTAGGTTATCTCTTGCCTTGCTGCCGGGGCGTGTAGTACGGCTCGTCGGGGTAGATAGGGGAACCCTCGACTCCGGAATCTATCGATACCCAAAATAATACAAAAGAACCAATAAATCACACGAGGACAAGTGCAATGCTCAATCACATGATGACATGTCAATTTCATGCAAGGATATCATTATATAAATTAAACAGCAAAATTAAATGGGGAGCCAAATAATTAGTGCAATTATTTGAAAACAACCCCATATTTATCTTAGTGACCACATTCTTTATAAATTATTAAATTATTAGAGAAGTGGATCAACTATGCATGAACATAACATGAATGGTTAGGGTTTGCCCTTCCGATCATTTTGGTACCTTATTTGGAATTTTCTAAGTACCGAAGAATAAATAACGAATTAAATAAAAAAATTTAATTTAATTCGTTTAAACAAATTATGAATAACATAAAATAAGAATTTGCGATCATGATGTGATATTGGCATGGTTTGGTTGCATTTGAAGCACTGATCAAATTGATAGCCAATTCATAATTTTTGGATACCAATTTCACAAGTTATGAGTTTTCCCGAATTTTGGTATTATTAAGCCATTTAGGGATTCTTAAATAACAACAAGATAAAGAGTTCCAAAATATCATTTAAATGATTCTATATTGTAGAGTATGTCTTGCTGATCGATTTGGTATTTAATTTGCAATTTTTGAAGCATTATTCAAAAAGATATTAAATATTCAAATTGGTTTTAATTATAAAAGGGAACACAATTCCCTGGCAGGCCGGCCTCAAGCCGGCCAGGCCAGGCTGCAGGTCGGGCACCAGCCCGAGAGATCCGGCCTTTGGCTGGCCCAGGCTGGGCTCCCAGGCCGGGGTAGTGGCCGAAGCGTCCGGCCCGTGGCCGGCCCAAGCCGTGAGCGAGGCCGAGTCCAGGCCGGCACACCGGGCACGCACGCGGCGGTGGCGGTCGGCGGCGACCGGCGGCGGGAGTGAGAGAGGGAGAGCGGGGGAAATGCGCGAAAGGGTGCGGTGCTCACCCTGAGACGATGGGTGTGGTCGGCACGGCGAGGGAGAGCGGGAGAGCGGGGAAACGCGCGACGGCGGGAGCTCGGAGGGGAGAGAGAGCGAGACGAGGGGGAACCGAGGGGGAAAAAGGAGCAGGTGAGGGAGCAGGTGCGTCGTGGCGTGCTTGACCACCAGGGGGCCACGGGGACGACGGCCATGAGTGGGGCATCGGCGGCATGGCGCCAGTGCCGTCAGCCACTGTGGAGAGGGAAGAACTTTTCCCGGAAAACCCCCTGCAACATTTAAATAATTTGCAAAAAGGTCCAGCAGCAGGTTTTAACAAATTAAATGTGGCACCAGGACATTTTTATAAAATGTGCAAAAATTCATATGGGCTCCAATTGACCTTTAGGTGCTCCACAAAAATTGGTGAGGCAAAATTAAATTTTTTGGGCAACATTTGTTCACAGCTTTTAATTAGAAGTAATTTTGACAATTTCGAATTTGTATTTAATTGAAGCACTTAAACATTTCCAAAAATAACGAAAATATTCATGGAGACTCTCACACTAACATTGAAGCTCCCCATGATTTTAGTTTGAATTTTTGGAATGTTTAATTTGGTTTCAAAAATAGAAATTTAATTGAACCAATTTTAGTTCTCAAATTCATTTTTTATTTGACAATATTTAGAAATTGAGAATTGGTTTCAAAAAGTAAACTTGGAACTTCCTAAACCATTTGGAAGTCCAAGAATGATTTGGTTTGCTAAGTTGAGCATTTGCATTGGTTTGGATGTTGGGAAGTTTGCCTCCCGATTTCAATTGCTTGCAATGGTTGTTTGTTAGAAGTAGCAATTTAAATATGCATGCCATGATGCAAACAAGAATGCAAAAGTGGAAAATTTCTTCATATTTTTCAATACCAATTTGGGGCTGTTACAGTGAGCTGCACCTCTTGGGCGAAGAAGGGGGCTATTTATAGCCTCCCTCAAAAAACTGACCGTTGGAGCAGCGAGGGGCAGGAATTTCCGGGGTTAAGTACCGGAACTTCCGGCCTGGGGCCGGAACTTCCGATGCTTACACCGGAACTTCCGGTGCCCGGAAATATCCGAAGCAAAATTCCGGTGCAAAGATCCAGACCCCCTCTAGAGAGAAAACGCGAAAACGACTTAGCCAAATTTTCCTGGAACCGGAACTTCCGGACCAAGGGCCGGAATTTCCGGAGCCCCGGAAATTTCCGAGGAAACTTCCAGGGCAAATTTCCGGAACCCTCCATAGAGAATCGTCGAAAAGAATTAGCCAAAAAGCTCAGATGAAAATATGGTCCGGAACTTCCGGTTCTTGGGCCAGAACTTCCGGGGCCGGAATTTCCGGCCTAAAACCCGGAACTTCCGCCCCTCTGAAAACTAGCAGAAACTACAAAACGAAAACGGACATATCTTTTGCATCCGGACTCCGTTTTTGATGATCTTAGGCTCGTTGGAATCGTAACAACGAGCTCTACAAGAATATACAGAGAAACATCATAGTCCAATAAGGGCGGATAAAACCAAATGGAGAACGGTAAAACCTCTCTAAGAAAGACGAACCAATAAACCTCCAAAACCAAAAACGCAATAGGAGACGCATATGAAAATCGTTTTCGGTGAACTTGGCCTTGTCATGACAAGCACGACAAGCACCAAGACCACACCACGATAAGATCCAAATAAGAACCAATAAAGATGATTGCAAGGATGCAAGGATGCAAATGTTTGAGCTCTCCACGAACGATACGATCAAGATACTCAGTCGAGAGCCCCTCTTGATAGTACGGCTATCTATCCTATAACCCGGTCTTCTCTAACAACATGAGACCGGTAAAATAGAAATCCTATCAAGATCATACCTTTGCCTTACGCATTAATCCACTTGAGGTCGATGATGACGATCTTCATCTCCTCAAGTCGAACCACCTTTCTTGATTGCGCTTCGCTTGGTGAAGATTCACATGTTGCTCCCCCATACACCAATATGGGAGAAGCACCTCTTCGGCATATATCTTCACTTGGACTTGAGTGTTGATCAACTCGCACATAGCCTTGATCAACAAATATTCTTCTTCCCTTAGCCTTGACTCCAACAAATGGAGATCAAGCAAAGCAAATGGACACACCTACAAGTAGCTCAATATAAATATTAGTACATAGAGATTGTCATTAATACCAAAAGCACACATGGGGGCAACCATGCACTTTCAGGCGGGCTCTCCCTCTCCAAGGCCGGGCGTCCGCGAGCCCCGTCGCTCGACGGCGAAGACCGCCTGTTTCGACTTCACTCCTGCGGGCGTAGTACCTGGAGGCTACGACACGATCTGCCGGTGCGGTCCTCGATTCCCTGCTGACACGTCGTCGGATGCCGCCGGAATAGGCCACCGATGTGAGTCGTGGGAAAAAAGCCTGAGGGAGAAGGAGAAAAGAAAGAGAACGAACCGATCATTTTCATAAAAGATCTATACCTCTTATAAACCCCCCACTAAGTTCGTTTATAATTTTTCCATCTCAACATGTAAACTATTCACATCATCCACTTTTTAGCCTATCAATTGTCCATATCACCTCCACTAGTATTGATTAATCTTTGTATACAAAATTCACATCATCAATCTTTTTAGTTATTTAATTGTACATGCTAATAATTTTTGATACACATATTTTGTGTCGAATAAATTTAGCGACTATGGCAAACGGAATTTTGCATATTCGTATAGAGAATTTAATGTATCATATTTTCATATTTTTTTATTAAAAATATAAGTTTCTAAATAGATTCTGGCTGCAACGCCAACATTTGGGGCTTTTGTGCAGGAAACCACAACCCTAACTTTTTTTGCACATAACACCAATATTTGGGGTAAACATTGCACAAAACACAAATCTAGTACTTAGCAGATAATTAACCATTTGGCCCCACTCTCAGAATGCCACCGTGGCGGACAAATGCACTAAACTGACCGACTAATTCGAGAGAGCTACACATCTAACTCAAAGCGGTGGAGCGGTGGCTTGCTGGCGACGGGGTTCATGGACAGATCACCAGCGGTGACGACGCGCCGGTGGTGCGAGGTAGATCGACTGCTGATGGAGAGGCAATCCGGCAAGCTCCTCGAGGAGGTTTTCCACGGGCTCTGCTGCTTGTAGCAACGAAAAATTCAGAGGAAAGAGTTGCTGAATCCTCAAGCCTCTCGCCGATAGAAATAGATCGGCTCGATCCAGACTTCTAGAGCAAGAGCAAGCCAACTCCACGTCCTGGCTTGTTGCGTCCACATGTTCTGCTGCTGGGATAAGAAATCTAGTTGCTTCCTCCAGCTTGCTTCGTGCGTTCATTAGCTGCTCGCTAAATCGATCTTGTGCGCCGGCTCGCCGTTGGAGGAAGGGGAACGCGGCGTCGCTCAGGTGGCCATGTCGCCGCCGAGGACAGCAAGAGCATCCGGTCCCCCTCGCAACCAGCATGCTCGTCTCCCCGCCCAAGACGCTGCCAATGTCTCCGGATGACATTGGTGCGCTTCGCCACAGTTCTTGGCCTCCATGTCGAACCAGCAACTTCTGGGCCTCGCACCGGCAGTCGATCTACCTCGCACCACCGGCGCGCCGCTGCTGGCAATCTGTCCGCGGACCTCGTCGCCGGCGAGCCGCCGCCCTGCCGCTGTCAACCGGTCAGTTTAGTGCATTTGTCTGCCACTGTGGCATCCTGAGAGTGCAAATGGTTAATATTCTGCTAAGTACTGTATTTGTGTGTGCAACGTTCATCCCAAATAGGATTGTGGTTTGGTACAACAAAAGCTCCAACTGTTGGTGTTATGTACAATTTCCTCTTTTTTCATTTACCAGTGGTATGCCGTCAAGTGTCTTTGGCTTATGACTATCGGTGATTCTACTAGTTTAAAATATTAAAAAAAATCAGATTTGCTAACCTTCATGTGCTCGAGAATTTCTTAAATCTCAGCCACCCCAACACCAAAATATATGCATGACTTGCACATTTCTGAAAGAAATGTGCAATTGCACATTTCTGAAAGAAATGTGCAATTGCACATTTCTGACAGAAATGTGCAACTCTGTTTCAGTTATACTATTTTTTTGTACTACAGTTGCACTTTTCTAAGGTGACTGAGAAAAATCTTTTTACAAACTTTTTAAAAACTCGTAAATATTTATTGGGCTTCCCTATGTCTCAGCTGAAGTCAGCTGAACTACAGTTGCACTTTTCGCAGTCAGCTGAGACATAGGCAAACCCAATAAATATTTTATGAGTTTTTAAAACTTTATAATAAGATTTCAAATATACACGGAATGTGCAAAATATTAGTTTCAAATAATTTATATTCTAAGCTATCCAAAAATAACAAAATCTAATAAATTTAGAGATTTAAAAATTTGCATACTCAAATTCACACTTTTATCTTTTTGTGTACCTCATGATACATACTATTTGAAGCTGATTTCTTGCATGTTTGTGAAATACACAATTGGCTACATCAGAATTTTTTTTCAAATTTATTTGAAACTTGTAAATATATTTTTTAGTTTTTTTTAATCAGATCACTGGAGTTCGGGAGTACGGAATCTTCGCTCGACAAGTTTTGGTTGAACGCAACACAATAAAATTTGGGGTTGAACCAACTTTTGCTTTGTACTACGGAAATCTGTTGCGTTCGCTTAATCTTCTTTGGCCTGATAAGCCTTTGGTTCAAATTATAGCTTCCTAGTTGTAGAATCCCAATCAAACACAGTCCATTTTTTTCTTAAGAACCATCTGACATTTTTTCTTGAGAACCACCTGGCATAAGTGCTTCCAGTCGGTAAGCCTGTAACAGAGCTCGCAGTAAGAAGACGGAGCTTCTGATGCATGATACGTCTCCGACGTATCTATAATTTTTGATGTTCCATTCTTGATTATATACAGTGCCACATATTTTTACAATGTTTTTATATCATTTTGGCATGATTTATGGAACTAACCTATTAACAAGATGCCCAGTGCCAGTTCCTGTTTTCTGCTGTCTTTTTGTTTCAGAAAAGTTGTTCTGGGAAGTTTCTCGGATTGCTCTCATAATTTACGGGAATTATTTCCAATATGAAACGAAGACGGAACCCGAAGGACAGCCGGAGGGGAGGCACAGGGGCTCCAGACGCCACCTGGCCGCGCCCCCCTTGGCCGCGCGTGGGGCCCACCTAGGGCCCCTGTCCATCGCCTCGCGTCGCCCCTTCGCCTATAAATTCTCCTCTGACCTAAAAACAGAGGAGGCATGATCATAATCTCCAGAATACGTCCGAGGCCGTCGCCATCTCAAACCCTAGTTCGGGAGGGTTCAGAAGCTCTTCCCGACACCCTGCCGGAGAGGGGAATCGACGCCGGAGGCATCTACACCACCATGCCTGCCTCCGGAGTGATGCGTGAGTAGTCCACCACGGGACTACGGGTCCATAGCAGTAGCTAGATGGTTGTCTCTCCTCCTTGTACTCCATTGTTTAGATCTTGTGAGCTGCCTATCATGATCAAGATCATCTATTTGTAACTACTACATCATTGTGTTTGCATGGATCCGATGAATTGTGGAAGTCATTACTTTTGTTTAGTTATGTATTTCATCTATGATCTTGCATGCTCTCTGATGCTAGCGGTTGCTTTGGCCAAGTGATTGTTAGTGTTGTATGAGGGAGTATTTATGCCAGATAGTGGGTTTATGCCTCTCTTTGTCTCAGTTCGGTGACAGGAACGGTTAAGGCTAGAGATGTGCTGTTGCCACTAGGGAGAAAACAGCGGTGTGATTTCTTCGTGTTATCTACTTTGCTTACATTATGCACTTTGCTTATTGCAATGATTTGTTGCTTGCAACTTAATACTTTTGGGTGACATGCTGGATAGCGATCCCATAGTGGATTATTAGTCATAGATGCAGTTGGATGACGGTCTATGTATTTTGACATAATGCCCATATTAGATGAAGCGGTGAACTATATTGTTTTATGATAGCCTTGTTGTGCGCCTACAATTCTGTCAATTGCCATGCTGTAATTTGTTTAGCCGTCATGTATATCTTTTGGAGAGACACCTCTAGTAAACTGTGGACCCCGGTCCTATTTTCCTACATTGTTTACAACCATCTTCATAGCTTTTCATCATCATTTGCTTGCTGGTCATAATTCATCCTCATCATATTTTACATCCACACATTTAATTCTTTGTGTTTGGCAAGCCGGAGAGATTGACAACCTCTCTGTTTGTTGGGGCAAAGTAGTTTGTTGGTGATTGTGTGCAGGTCCACATCAATAATCGAGAAACGGCGCTATTGACACCTTGCTAAGCCTTCTCCAAGTCCTACTGGTTCGACAACCTTGGTTTTGTAATCAAGGGAAAATTTCCGCTACGCTGCTTCATACCTTCCTCTTGGGGTCTCCCAACAGCAGTCAGCAAGACGTTTTCTGGCGCCGTTGCCAGGGACTTGGAAGCTTCAGCTAGGGGAGTTTCACACATCCTTTCACTTTACTTTGTTATTGTCTTGCCTAGTATATTTTTTGTTAGCCTTGTTTTGCCTTTTGTTTGCTTTAAAACTGAAAAACACAAAAAATTTAAAAATTCCAGCACCTTGCCTATTTCGGTTTTACCTTGCTATCATGACTAGTCCTTCAGATATGACATCCTTGGGAGAGATCCTTACCTTTGAACAAAAGGTTGGAGAGAGTTTTAAAAAAGCTTGGGAAAGAATTACAGATTCTTACAAGAAAATGCAGCCCAGAATTGAATTGAGTGTTCTCCTAAAAATTTTCTACTTTGGTCTTACATCTGTGTATCAACACGCTTTAGATGTTATGGTAGGAGAAACCTTCTCTGAATTTGATGCAATTAAAGCCTTTAGAATTGTAAATGGGCTAGCTATTTTCCCTATGATGAATAAAACTGATAAGGTTATTGAAAAATTAGATAAAATGGAGAAAACTCTAAATGATCTTGCCACGAATGAGAATGAGAGAACCTTTGAAGTTAAGCAACCTCTTGCTATATTGAAAAATGATTGGGAACCTTTTATTGGAATTGAAATTGATCACCAAAACTTTCTAGCTTATTGTGATCTAGGTTCCACTGCTTCAATCATGCCAAAAGTGGTGTATGATTCTCTTTCCTACAAGAATATGATAGATTACCCATTTTATCACTCTCATGCTAATGGGACTAACTCTAAAATTTTGGGGAGAGCCAATGGAATCCCTGTTGTATTCCGAAATAAAATGTCCCCCATTGACTTTATTATCTTAGAAAAATCCTAAGGGAATATAGTTTTAGGGAGGTCTTTCCTTAAGGTTGCTGAGTGCTTTATTAATGTTAAGTATGGATTTATTAAGATAAATTCTACCATTAACCGTAAGTTTTTTCCCTTGTAAGGTAAAAGATGAGCTCATTGAAGGAGGTAATGATTTTCATCTTGATACTATTGATAAAACTTGAATTTGCCCTTTCTGCCTAGCTAAAAGGCGTTAAAGAAAAGCGCTTATGGGAGGCAACCCATTTTATTTTACCTTCTATTTGTTTTTGATTTCTTTAAGTTTTGGGTGATGTTTCTTCTGTAACAACTCCCTTGTATCTTTTTGTTTTGCTTTTTGGTGCCAAGAATTACCTCTAAAGAGAGGAAGACTAATTTGTGAGTTTGCTGTCCAGAAACAGATTTCTGTTCTTCACTGTTTGAAAATACAGAAATTCACAAAACGTCATCTGTGGCTGCAAATTTTTGACAGCAAGCATCCGGGTTTTTTCTACCTTTTTCTAGTTTTACGTTTTGTGATTTGAGGTACAGAAGTGCCTCGAAAAAATTCATCTTTACAGTCTGTTCTATTTTTGACAGATTCTGTCCTCAGTTTTGCATTGCTTCTTTCGCGGGCAAAGTGAAGCTTTTTGGGGATGCTGATACGTCTCCAACATATCTATAATTTTTGATGTTTCATGCTTGATTATATATCAGTGACACATGTTTTTATATCATTTTGGCATGATTTATGGAACTAACCTTTTAACAAGATGCATGCTGCTGTATTAAAATAAGTTGGGTGGTGCCCCCAAGCGAAGGCGGAATTGCAGCTAGTACCAGTTTTCCCTCGTTTAACGAACCGAGGTTTATCGAACCAGTAGGACTTTGAAATCAACAACGAGATGAATGTTGAAGATCTTTGGTGTTTGACCTTCAACAGACGTGGACCTGCACACACTCAACCAAAATACTTTGCCCCCAACGGCGGAAAGGTTGTCAATCTTTCCGGTCTCGCAGAAAACAAAGTGGTTAATTGTATGATGAAATAGATGAAATATGAAAAGTGACCAGAGGAGTAATGATGATTAAAAGCAAGTAAATGAGGTTGTAAACATGTAAAAGATGGATCGGGGGCCATGGGTTCACTAGTGGAGTCTCTCAAGTAAATAAAATATGCATGTGATGCGTGAACGAATTACAGCTAGGTGATGACCCACAAGTATAGGGGATCTATCGTAGTCCTTTTGATAAGTAAGAGTGTCGAACCCAACGAGGAGCAGAAGGTGTTGACAAGTGGTTTTCAGCAAGGTTTCACTACAAGCACTAAAAGAGAAATGTTTTTGGATTTTTGATTTAATGAACAAATAAAGAACAAGTAAATAAAAGAGTGCTACGATAATTGCAGCAAATAGCCCAATCCTTTTAAGCTCAAAGGACAGGCCGGTTGTGTTACTTATGAAGATTAAAACGTTCTCGAGGACACATGGGAGTTTCTGCCTAGCCAGTTTCATTGCACGCCGGTGATTAACCTTCAATGTTTTGATAAAGTGTTGTATGGGTGGACCTATGCTAATGCACCGCCCTTACTTGGACAAATACATACTTGTGATTAAACCCCTTGCAAGCATCCACAACTGCAAGAAAGTAATTAAGATAAAAAACTAACCATAACCTTAAACTCCGAGACCCTACACTCCCTAGTGCACTAGTTCACAAATTGGGGTTTAGGTTTCTGTCACTCCTGCAACCCTACCATAAGCAAACTAAATACACTATGCATTCCCCTAGGCCCTTTGAAAGGTGAAGTATCATGTAGTCGACGTTCACACGATACCACTAGAGGAATAACACCACAACATAAATTAAACCATTAAATATTACTCAACATTATGCAATTACTAGCAACTAGGCTTTCCCCATGTCCTCAAGAACCTAATGAACTACTCACAAGACATCATATAGATCATGATCAGAGGTGATATGAATAAGGGAAACAATCTGATTGTAATGATAATTCACCGATAAAAACTCTCAAACATCAACAACAAGTGGTAATCAACGCCCGGGATACGATTCCGATGAACTAATAGCAACACAATGATAATCGTTACAGCGAGATGAGATGGGATGACGGCGGTGATGATGGTGCTGATGGTGGGGATGATGTTGATGATGATCCCGATGATGCTTGGCATGATGGCGATGACAATGGCCGCGATTCCCCCTCCGGGAGGGAAATTCCCCAACAGATTTCTCCCTGCCGGAGCCCTTCTTCTCTCTGTCTGGTTTCCGCCTCGTGGAGGCGGCGAAAAAATTCCTCGTCGATGCCCCCGATGTTTTTAGGTCAGGGGTGAGTAATACACCGAAGGGGAGCCGGAGGGGGGCCACAGGGGCCAGGGGCGGGCCCCTGCCGCGGCCAAGGGTGGGCCCGCGGGTGCAGGCCGCCCTGCCCCCTGGAGCTCCACTTCGTGCCCCCTTTCGGCTCCGTGACTTATTCTTAAAAATATTGACTTCATAATTTTTCTGAAATTTTCTGAGCTTCCTACGTCAGGTATCTTGACAGGTACTTTTTCAGCTGATTTCCGGCTCCGGCAGATCCATCCCCAATAATGCCAAACATGCAAAATAAGACAAAATAACATAAGTATTGCATCATAATATGAAATATATCAATGAATGAAGATAAATTATGATGTAAAATAGTGATGCAAAATGGACGTATCACTAGGCAATTGACAAGATCATGACACAAACCCAATTTAGCTATGACAAAAAGGACATGATAATATTTATGGAGGCATCACGACAAGGAACAAAGACCATTGAGTCCAACTGTGTCTTTGTCTAAAAAGTCCACCGTGGGATCGCTATCCAGCCTGTCACCCAACGGTATTAAGTTGCAAGCAACAGACAATTGCATTAAGTAAAGTGCATGAAGTAAGCAATACTAATATCAAAAGAGACATTAACACCGTTGTTTTACCCTTAGTAGCAACAACACACCCTCGCCCTTAGACGTTTCTGTCACTCGTGCCCAGGAACAAAAGGGGCATGAACCCACTATCTAGCATAAATACCCTCTCTTGGAGATACACACAATCACTTGGCCAAAGTAACTACGCACATCGGAGAGCATGCAAGAACATAAATTACTCATATAAGAATCATGCACAATCTGAACATAACTTCATAATCCATCGGATCCCAGCAAACACATCACATAGCATTACAATAATCGATCTTGATCATGTTAGGCAGCTCACAAGATCATAAGACATAAAGCACAAGAGAGAGAGACTACCAACTAGCTACTGCCATGGACCCATAGTCCAAGGTGAGACTACTCACAACTCATCCTGGAGGAAGGCATGACGATGAAGAGCCCTCCGGGATTGATCTCCCCTCCGGCAGAGTGCCGGAATCAGCTTCAGATTGGACCCCGAACTAGGGTTTTTGGTGACAGCGCGTCGGGGTCGAGTTTCTGGAAAATAATGGCCGCCTTAACGTTTTTAGGTCAATTGTGATTTTATAGGCGTCGGAGGAGGCCGAGGAGGTGCCCCACGGGCAGGGGCGGGCCCCACCCACGGGTGGCCCTCAGGCCGCGGCAGGAGACCGCCCCTGGCCTGTGGGTGGCCCCAGGGTTGCCCTTTGGTGTCCAGGTGCCTTCCGTCGAGTAAAAATTCCTCGTAAATTTTCGTTCAATTCCGAGAATATTTCCAGAAGTAAATTTCTGAAACAAAAAGACACAAAAACAGGGAACTGGCACTGGGCATCTTGTCAATAGGTTAGTCCGACAAAATGCATAAAAATGATATAAATGACAGTAAAAACGTGTGACAATATCACAAAACTAGCATGGATCACTCAAAAATTATAGATACGTTTGAGACGTATCAATGCCCAGTGTCAGTTCCAGTTTTCTGCTGTCTTTTTGTTTCAGAAAAGTTGTTCTGGGAAGTTTCTCGGAATGCGCTGAAAATTTACGGGAATTGTTTCCAATATAAAACAAAGACGGAACCTGAAGGACAGCCGGAGGGGAGGCACAGGGGCTCCAGATGCCACCTGGCCACGGCCCCCCTTGGCCGCGCGTGGGGCCCACCTGGGGCCCCTGTCCATCGACTCGCGTCGCCCCTTTGCCTATAAATTCTGCTCTGACCTAAAAACAGAGGAGGCGGGATCATAATCTCCAGAATAAGTCCGAGGCCGCCTGAAAGTGCATGGTTGATCCCATGCATGGTTTTGGTAATTAATGACAATCTCTATGGACTAAAATTTGCATTGAGCTCTATGTGTAGGTTGTCCTTTAGCTTGTGTCAAGATCATTTGTTGATCAAGGCCGAGCTTGCTTGTCTCCATTGGTTGGAGTCAAGGTCAAGGCCAGAAGATCATTTGTTGATCAAGGCCAAGCTTGTCTCCATGTGTTCGAGTCAAGGTGCTTTGCTTGATCTCCATTTATTGGAGTCAAGCTCAAGGGAAGAAAAGGTTTGTGTTGATCAAAGCTAAGTGCGGGTTGATCGACACTCAAGTCCAAGTGAAGATATGCCGAAGAGTACTTTCCCCATCTTGGTGTATGGGGAAGTGTCATGTGAATCTTCACCAAGCGAAGCGCAATGAAGAAAGGTGGTGCGTCTTGAGGAGTCGAAGATCGTCTTCATCGACCTCAAGTGGTTTAAGCGCAAGGCAAAGGTATGATCTTGCTAGGGTTTCTATTTTACTGGTCTCATTATGTTTAGTGAGAGACCGGGTTATAGGATAGATAGCCGTACTATCAAGAGGGGCTCTCGACCGAGTATCATGATCGTATCGTTCGTGGAGAGATCAAACCTTTGCATCCATGCAATCATCTTTATTGGTTCTTATTTGGCTTTTATCCATGTGAGAATTTAGAGCTTGTGTTCATCTCCATACCAAGCTCTAGTTCATCAAAAACGGATCTCATGAATATCTTCTTCCGTTTTTGATATCGGAGGTTTTACCGGTTTGTCTCTTCTACGAGAGGTCAAACTCTCTCCTTATGATTTCCTCCTCACATGATAGACTATGATGTGTATATGCATGATCTTGTAGGGCTTGTGATTATCTTCGAAACAAGCCCAAGATCATAGAAAACGGAGTCTTGATGAAAAACTTGTGCGTTTTCGGTGTTGGAGATTTTGCCGGTTCATCCGCTTGGAAAGGTCTCACCATTCCATCCCTTTGCACAATCTCCCTGGCTTGTTTCAATATTTTGTAGTGTAAGCTCTTGTCGTCCTCTTTCCAACAAAATTGGATTCACTCGATTCGGAGTTTCCACGCAAAAGTTATTCAGTTTCAGGGTTCTGCTGTTTTTCAGTTACCGGAAGTACCGGCCAATCGGACGGTACTACCGCTCGGAACTTCCGGAGGTACTTCCGGAGCCCAGTACCGCTTACGAAAGTTGGGTACTGGACTCAAACGGAAGTACCACCAGAAGTAGCACCGGAACTACCGCTAAACCGGAAGTACCGGTGCTCCCAGCGGTACTACCGCCCGGAACTTCCGGGGTTACTTCCGGAGCCCAGTGCCGCTTACGAAAGTTGGGTACTGGACTCTTAACGAAAGTAGCACCGGAAGTAGTACCGGTACTACCGCTAAACCGGAACTACCGGTCCGTTTCTCTTCTAGCCGTTGGCAGGCTGTTTTTGGGTGGGCCGGAAGTACCGCCCTTTGGGCCGGTACTACCGGTCCTGCGGGTTTTCGCTTCCAAAGAGAGCCGTTGGGGCTGTTTTCACGTGGGGCGGTAGTACCGCCCCTTGGGCCGGTACTTCCGCTCCTGTGGGATTCTGTGCCCAACGGCCAGATTTCCCAGGGCACCTATTTAAGTGCCCCTTCTTCCCCAACGGTTCTAAGCTTCTTGGTGAACCTTTTGCTCTCTCTCCTCCATTGTTGCACATATTTGAGAGCTTGATTCCTCCACTTCCCTCCAATGATTCTTGCCCATCTTTAGGGAAATAAGAGAGGAGATCTAGATGTACCATTCCACCAATCAAATTCTCCTCTAAGTGAGGGGAACCTAGTGGATCTAGATTTGGGGTTGCTTTGTGCTCATCCCCTTTGTTCTTCCTCTCTTATTCCCCCAAAGCATTTGTTGCTTGGTTGGAATTTGAGAGTGAAGGACTTGACCACTTCGTGTGTTCTTGCCTCTTACATTAGTTGCATGGGGTTGCTCTCTCCACGGTGATACGTGAAGTTGAAGGTTGAAGAGCTTGTTACTCTTGGGTGCATTGTGTTCCCAAGAGCTTGTTGCCTCTTGGGTGCATTGTGTACCCTAGACGGTCGGAGGTGCCGTGAAGACTTCGAGTTGTGAAGCTTCGGCACGAGTTTGGGAGCCCCCAATTGAGTTGTGGGTGTGTGCCCCAAGAGAAGTTGTAAAGGGCTCCGGAATCCGCCCCGAAGGATTCCGATAGTGGAAGGTGAACCAATCCCTTGGGTGAGGTTCATCGGAGAATAGGGTGAGGCCTTTGTGGCATCTTGAGTAGGCCTTTCGTGGCGAGCTCACACCCCTCCAACGAGACGTACTCCCTTAACAAGGAGGAACTCGGGAATACATCCTCGTCTCCGCGTGCCTCGGTTATCTCTATACCCGAGCTTTTACTTATGCACTTTACATTGTAATAGCCTTCGTGCTTGAAGTTTATATCTTGCTACCACCTTGTTGCTTGTATTGCTTAGCATAAGTTGTTGGTGCACATAGGTGAGCCTAGTAATTAGGTTGTTGGCTTGTTAATTTAAACACATAGTTTTATTCCGCAATTATCAAGCCCCTAATTAGGAAAAGTGTTAATCGCCTATTCACCCCCCCTCTAGGCGACATCTCGGGCATAGTTGTTTTTTCACCGCCGCCATCTCAAACCCTAGTTCGGGAGGGTTCAGAAGCTCTTCCCGGCACCCTGCCGGAGAGGGGAATCGACGCCGGAGGCATCTACACCACCATGCCTACCTCCGGAGTGATGCGTGACTAGTCCACCACGGGACTACGGGTCCATAGCAGTAGCTAGATGGTTGCCTCTCCTCATTGTACTCCATTGTTTAGATCTTGTGAGCTGCCTATCATGATCAATATCATCTATTTGTAACTGCTATATGATTGTATTTGGATGAATCCGATGAATTGTGGAAGTCATTACTTTTGTTCAGTTATGTGTTTCATCTATGATCTTACATGCTCTCCGATGCTAGTGGTTGCTTTGGCCAAGTGATTGTTAGTGTTGTATAATGTAGCACCCTCACTTTGAAAAGCAAGAATACTTTGTGAAATTGCTAGGCCCTGGATCGAGTATGGCTAGCATTCACCAACAGTATGTAATATCATGCATAAATATTAAACGTTATTACATCGCACGTACGAATGATCCAGAAAGAAAGTACTTTATTACAACTTTGCATAGCTGAGGCTAGCATAAAATAAATAAAGTTCCACACTATTATTCAGAGTTCAAGCAGCAATAATAAATAACATTGAGCTCCATCATCTTCATGAGCCACTGGCGACCATGTTGGTTGTAAGCTCGAAATAAACAAACGTCCTTACTCCTCATCTGAACAACCTGCAACATTAACATTGCAGCCCAGGGAATTTGGTCAATACCTTGTGACAGGCTGGCAAGTGTCATACTATGGTGGTTTATAAATGGCAAAGACTATTCTACATGCATATTTGGCTGGTGGATTTCATGGCTCTTGCGCAAAGCAAATTTTATCCTACACTTGTAAAACATTTCTTTTAAAACCAGCTATTAATGAGATAAACATGGCATGAAAACCAATATCTCTTCTACCCTTGTTCACCCATCAAATTTTATTCTGAAATTAGAATGAATGAGATTTTTCCGTCGACCACCTTGCTTAGTTACTCAAATTGTCCATAACCGGGGACACGGCTAAGATCTTAGTTTTAAATACTCTCGAGAGTTTGTGGCACTTTCCCCACTAGACTCAACTAACCCAAACTTCCAAATCACTCATTTAGTGAAAAGGAAAGGAGAGAGTCGAGACGAGATCTTTCAGAAGAGCTTTCCCATACACACGTCCGAACAATACCCACCTACATCCCCTACATCTGCTTGTTCGTCCGGTCTGGTCCACTCAACATACTTAATCAAGACAGAGCCCATATGACTAGTGGCTGCACTGGAACTAAGCTAGACATGGAGTGACATGAAATCTCAAGACCCTGGGTGGCTAGCACAAGTGCACATACTTAGGTACCCGTAGAAATGGGTCTGAGCAGCCACTCAACTTTGAACCACCAATAGAGCAACCCCAAATCCACCCAGGTGTTTCATTAATTTAGTAGATTTTCCTTAACTCATATACAACAAAACAATTCATTTTTGCAGCAAGCCAATCTACTAAATTAATATAGGTCACTAGTCATCTAAATCATGTGGCTAGCCTAACAGGTTTGCATAGCATATAGATTTAATAAAAACAGCCTATCATGCATGCTACTGGAAAATAGTCTACAATGCAATATAAAAATAGTAATAGGTCATTCATGAATGTGTGTATGCACTTGCCTTGACAGTTGTTCAGGTTGTTGCAGCACTCACAGCACTCCTGGCACTCTTCACAATCTAAACAAACAATTTGCATAAAATCAATACACAGACAAAATGACAATACAATAAAACATGCATGCATGATGATTTGTTAAGCCAACACAAATCAAGTTAGCAATTAATAAAGTTAATACTTTCTGTTAATTACTATATGCATGATGCTCATGACTCATATTTTAAGTGGTTTTTATAAAGTAAAACAATTACTCTAGCCAAAATACCACTAATTGAGTTTCTACAAAAACATTGTTAATGCATGATGCACAAGTGCCAACTAAAATATCTACTGGACAGAGGACACTAAATGAGACATTTTTGCAGAAGAAAACAATCTAAAATAATTTATGGATTTAAAGGTATGCCAAAATTACTCAAATAACTCATTTGAAATTTGAATAATTTTCACACTGCAATTATGAAAACTATCAGTGGCATAAAATACTACAGGTTAAGAGCTTTTCAAAAATATAATGTTTGTTAAATTTGGCAGAGCCATAAAAAAGTTATAAAGGTTTAAAGTTTCTGGGGCTTTTCTGCAAAACTGCCAATTTGGGAATATTCCAGAAAATAGGTAGTCCACGTGGCGCTGATGCGGCGTTGACGGTGCAGCTGACTCGGCATCCACGCGGCGGGATCTAACTGGTCGGTACCGATTCGGTTATGGAAATAAAAGCGGGCCGTTGGATCGGGATCCAACGGTCCAGATCTAAACGATCAAAAGGCCGGCGACTAGGGTTTCGGTGGACGGCGGCGACGGTACGGCATGGTGCATTCCCGGCGTTCTACGGTGTTCCCAAACGCACGGATCTTACCCTGATGATCAGCGTGACGAGGCGGTCCAGGTGGCGAGGTGGCGTGCTCCGTGGTGGTCTCCTCCTCCGTGGATTGCTCGTCGGAGTCACGGACGGCGGCGGCTTCGTTCGGTCGTGCATGTACGCGTCGATCTGGTGACGATAAAAATAGAAGATGATGTCCAGGAGATGCGCACGAGCGAAACAAAGCAAGAGGGGGAAGAAAGAGGAGCTGGGGTCGTCGGTGAGCGGCCGGAGCTCCAGTTCTTACCGGCGGCAAGCGGCACACGGCGAGCTCAAGCTTGGGTGGCACGGCGGCTTGGAAACTAGGGTTTTTGGGGGCGTTTAGGAGCGGACGAGGAGGGGTTTATATGGGCGGGTGCGGAAGCAACGAATTTGGTCGAATTCGGTTAGGATTCGATCGAGTCCTTATTGGCCACGTCGTCAGACGAGAGAGAGAAAAGAAAGAAGGAAGGAAAGGAAGAGAGAGAGAGGGGCCGGCACTGGGAGTTGCTGGGCTGGTCCTGGGCCGGTTGGCTGGGCTGGCTCGGGGCTGCGGCCTCTTTTTTTTTTTTGACAAAACCTTTTCTCCTTTTTCTTTTCTGTGTTTTCAAAACTGAATTTAAAACTAGACCAAACCGTTTTTAAAAAAATTGTAAAAATACTTTTCAGAGAGCTTATCTCATATAGCATCTAATGGCACTTGTCTGGCCATCAAGAAAAATAAAAATATTTGAAAATTTGGCTAAGGTTGCTTAGCACCTTTTATACCAATTTAAAAACAAATAATAGATTTTGAAATTAAATCACCAAAATGCAGCAAGCAAATGATGATGATGAATGCCATGCATGAATTTGAATTTTTAAAAATTTGGGATGTTATTTATGAGGGAGTATTTATGCTAGATAGTGGGTTCATGCCTCTCTTTGTCTAAGTTTGGTGACAGGAACGGTTAAGGCTAGAGATGTGCTGTTTCCACTAGGGAGAAAACAGCGGTGTGATTTCTTTGTGTTATCTACATTCCTTACATTATGCACTTTGCTTATTGCAATGATCTGTTGCTTGTAACTTAATACTTTTGGGTGACATGCTGGATAGCGATCCTAGAGTGGATTATTAGTCATAGATGCAGTTGGATGACGGTCTATGTATTTTAACGTAATGTCCATATTAGATGAAGCGGTGAACTATATTGTTTTATGATAGCCTTGTTGTGCGCCTACAAATCTGTCAGTTGCCATGCTATAATTTGTTTACCCATCATGTATATCTATTGGAGAGACACCTCTAGTGAACTGTGGATCCCGGTCCTATTTTCCTACATTGTTTACAACCATCTTCATAGCTTTTCATCATTTGCTCGCTGGTCATATTTCATCCTCATCATATTTTACATCCACACATTTAATTCATTGTGTTTGGCAAGCCGGAGAGATTGACAACCTGTCTGTTTTGTTGGGACAAATTAGTTTGTTGCTGATTGTGTGCAGGTCCACGTCAATAATCGAGAAACAGCGCTATTGACACCTTGCTAAGCCTTCTCCAAGTCCTACTGGTTCGACAACCTTGGTTTTGTAATCAAGGGAAAATTTCCACTACGCTTCTTCATACCTTCCTCTTGGGGTCTCCCAACAGCAGTCAGCAATGCATCAAAGCTTTGAATACTCGTGCTATATGTCGAAAGAGAATCTTTATGTCTAAATAGTTTATCTGGAATATTCTATTTCTAACAAAAATTAAGTTGGTAAACACTGTTTTTGTGTTCCTTTCGGAATTATTACTAAAGATAACGCGCGCTATGTGTGACCTCCAAGCGACCGACTCAGCGCCGTCAGGTAATTCAGGGTAAAACGGCTAACATGACCTACGACTCTCGTCTCATTTAATTCCTCCTTATCCACTTCACTTCGGCAGGATCGTCCCTCTACCTTCCGGGTATCTCGTGCGGGGGGCTCCGAAGGCGCCAAAAAAAAACCCTAGGAACAACCACCAAATCAGGCCACCTAGGCCGCTACTGCCGGCGCCGGCGGCGGTGGCGGGCCCTGTATTCAAAGATGGGGGGGAGGCGAGGAGGCGGACCCCGAAGCCCTCCCTTCGCACGGAGTGGAGGCCCTCCGGTGGTCGAGCAGGGAGCGCCGCTGCGGAGCTTCACGGCGGCGAGGAGGCGGCAGGACAAGGCGGTGCATCACGGGGACGGGGCCAGGAGGCGCAGAGGCACGATGAGGACGACGATGGCGGGAGCGGCTGTCGGCGTCCTGGCGGCTAACCGGGCCTGATCTGGGCCGATGGGCCGCATTCGTTGTGTTTCGGGCGTGGTGATGACGCGGGCGGCATCGCACAACGCTGGTGGCCAGGTGTTGGCCGGCCGCGGATGCGCGCCGATGCTGCCGTTGCTGCCGGTTGGAGGAAGCTAATGCATTCGGCGGGAGGGTGGTTGTGTGTGCGCTGCTTTGTCTTGGCCTTGTGGGAAAGACAAAGCAGCGTTGCATCCTTCAAATGGTGGTTCGGAAAGCCCGGTATTGCTGCGGTTGGAAGACGTGTTGGTGGTGGCTGGTGGGAAAAGAATGGCGCCGCCGCGGTTGTTGCATCCTCCGCGGGAGATGAATAGCTAGCAGACATTGCATCCTCAAGGGGACGAATGACGTCGTGCTTGGTTGCATCCTTCTGATGGGAGAAGACCAGCGTCGCTACGGGGGTTGCATCCTCCATCCAGTGGGGGACACGGTTGCGAGGTGGAAGCGTGTCGAGTTTGCCGGGGAAGTGCGGTTGGCTGTGGAGGCAGTGTAGTGGTTTGGTGTGTGGGCTGTTTGGATCCGGGGTTTGGGCTATGCAGGGGAGACTGCCGGCAAAAGCCGTACTCCGGTTGTGGCCGGAGTCGTCGATGGCGACGCCTATGGGTGTCGCTCCCTCGTTGAAGGCATCGATGTATTTGCTCCCACCTTGCCTTTCCCAACACGCTTCGGAGAAACCCTTGTTTTAGTCTTCTAGATCGGACGATGACGGCGCGTTTTCTCTTGGGGGCATCATCTTGGAGGTGGATCCCGTATGTAGTGCTGTGTTGTAGCCGAAAGGCTCATCTGTACGGTTTTTGGATATGGTTTATTCCATAAATTGAACCAATTTTCTCATTGTTCAATAAATATACCAGTTCTCCTGTTAACATTAAAAGAAAAACTCTCGTCTTATTTGCCTCCGGCGTAGCCTGTAGCATGGACACACTTTGTATTAGTCTATCTATGTAACAGCCCCAGCTTGTAATGAAAAATACGAAGAATTTTTCCACTTTTTGCATTCTTGTTTGCATCATGGCATCCATATGAAATTGCTATGTCTAACCATTTCACTATGAAACCAATTACAATGTGGAAGCAAACCTTCTCAAGATTTCACACCAAATCCAAAATGTTAGCTTGTCAACCAATGTGTTCTTGGACTTCCAAATTGTCAGGAAGTTCCAATTGACATGATGGAACCAATTCTCAAAATTCCAAGTTTTGCCAAATAAGAAATAAACTTGAGAATTCAAAATCTGATTAATTCAAATTCTATTTTGAAACTAAGCTAAACCTTTCCAAAAATTCAAACTAAAATCATGGGGAGCTTCATTTTCATACTGGGAGCTTCCCTGATTAATTTCACTATTTTTGGAAATATTTAAGTGCTCCAAATAAATACATTTTTGCAATTTATCAAAATAATCATAATGCAACACTATGAACAAATCTCGATCTAAACAAGTTATTTTGGGGAACCAAATTTTGTGGAGGTACTAAGTGTTATGGGGAGCCTCTGTGAATTTTCCCAGATTTTATAAAAATTGTTTAGTGCCTGAATAAAATCAATACATTGCTCCTGGTTTTGTATTCGAAAAAGAAAAGGGAAAAGTTTAAATCCCTGATAGCAGGCCCCCCTGGTCAGCTCCCTCTCTCTCTCTCTCTCTTCCCACAGTGGCGCGCGGCGCTGGCGCCATGCCGCGCTGCTGGCCGAGCTGCTCTGCCCCATGCCGCTGCCGGGCCCTCCTTGCCGAGCCCCGTGGTCAAAGACGCCCTGCGCCACCTGCTCCCTCGCTCGATCGCCTCACTCCTCCCGCACCGGAAACCCTAAATCTAGAGCGTTCGAAGCCGCCGCTCGCCACCGTCACGCTCGCCGTCGTCTCCGTCGACTCCGGGACGAGCCGACCGCGCCGGAAGCTCCGCCTCGCCGTGCTGCTCCTCCCTGCCGAAGGAATCGGCACGGGGCAGCCAAATCGACGCCCTCATCCTCGTCTCCCTCCGCTCTGGTCACCGCTCGCCGTGCTCAAATTCGACGTCGTTCGAGCTCCTCCGCCTCCACCGGTAGCTCCATCACGCTCAGGGTGAGATGCTACTCCTCCTGGACACTCCCTCTTTCCTCCTCCCCCTCCGCATCCTCGCCTCCGTGCGAGATGCCGCCGTCCGTCCGCCGGTGCCGTGCGTTGTCGATCACGCACGCGCCGCAGTTCGACCTTCCTTCCACCTCCGAATACGCGCACGGTCAAGGCCACCCCACCGCACGGGTTTTTCCCTTCTCTGCATGCCACGGAGCGCCGCCATATTGAGGTCGTCGCCGGCCATCGCTCTCCGGCGTCACCGCCCCGTGCGCCCGGCCTAGGACCCCGGCCTGTCCGGCCTGAGGCCGGATGGCTCGGGCCAGTGCCTGGCCTGGACGCCCGGCCTGGCTCAGCTTGGGCCGGCACGAGGCCGGTGGCTTCGGCCACCCCCCGGCCCCCTCGCCCAGCCTGGGCCGGCCAAAGGCCGAACCCTTCGGGTCACACCCCGGCCTGCAGCCCGGCCTGGCCGGCTTGAGGCCGGCCTGTCTGGGAAATGTTTTTCCCTTTTTAGATTTAAAACAAATTTGATTAATTCATATCTTTTTAAATAATGCTTCAAATTCAACAAATCAAATTTCAAAATGATCAGGAAAACAAACTCTACTAGTTAGAATCATTGTAATTTTATTTTAAATTATATTCTTGCTATTTATTTAGGAATTCCTGAAATGGTATAAATAGAACCTAATTTGGGAAAATCATAATTCGATAAATATTAAACCAAAATTTGTGAATAAAATATCAATGTGATCAGCACTTCTAATGCAATCAAACCATGCTAATATCACATCATGATCTCAATTATTTATTTGATGTTATTCATAAATTGGTTAAAAGAATTAAATTCAATTAATTATTTTAATTCACAATTTATTCATCGAAACTCGGAAAAATTACAAATAAGGTACCAAAATGATCGGAAGAACAAAACCTATTTAATTATGTCATGTTCATGCATATTTGAGCCACATATTTTGGTAATGTAATAAATTATACATAATGTGGCCACTAAGATAAATATGGGGTTGTTTCTAAATAATTGCACTAATTATTTGGAACTCCATTTAAATTGTTAGATAAATTAAATGATGCTATATTTGCATAAACTTGTCATGTCATCATGTGATTGTGCATTGCACCTTTTCTTCGGCTGATTTATTTGTTCTTTTGTATTTATTTGGGTATCGATAGATTCCGGAGTCGAGGGTCCCTCTACCTACCCCGACGAGCCGTACTACACGCCCCGGCAGCAAGGCAAGAGATAACCTAACCTTCTTGGCATCTAGCACCCTATTGTTTTATAAACTTATTTTATCCACCATAATATTGCATGCGATTCCAATATCAATTTTGGTCAATATTAGAGTATCCTATGAATGCATGTTTATCCCCTGAACCATCACATGTTACCCCTCCTAAAAACCCTAGGTTTGGTGTGTGGGCCGGATACAAGATATATCTTTGTTGTTATATGCTTAGCTATGCTTAGCCATGCTTAGTAGTTTATCTATTTATGTCCGTTGATTAAATTCCATATTGATGAATGATGATGGAATGTTCGGACATGGTGGTTGTTGTTGGTACTTAATTAATTTGCTTAAAAGGCTTGGGTGAGTTGCCATCGGGGATGGTGTTTTGCCTCACTCTTGCCCCTAAGTGCGAGTTCTTGTCTCTAGAACCAAGGTTTGAGCGTGCTGCCATTGGTGGGGACATATGGAATCCCCTTTAACTGAATAACTTATGCGGGCGTATCCAAGGGTCTTCTAGTTCGAGTTTCCATTTGCGTGTGAGTGGAAAGAAAATGTTGATGAGGATTTGTGTTTAGGGCGTGGCGATGGGGGCAGGGGCTGAAATAGGCTAGGTAAACTTGCCCTGTCACCACAGATGACTCTTTGATAGTCTCACGCGAGGTAAAGGTTTAACCGCGCCCACTCGCCGGCCTTCCCCGGAAGAGGGCCAATCTGGTGAGCCGGACGGTACCGGTGGGTAAATTAGTACACCCCTGCAGGGTAAATCTTTTCGAAAAGCCGTGTCCGCGGTTATGAACGCCTTGGGAATGGATTACGAGATCGTAGAGAACCTTAACCTTAATTAATTAATTTGGCAGCAAAAGGTTGCAACTCAACGTGTGTTTAAAAGGTTCATTTTCTCGAGGGTGATTCGAGGGAGTGCCTTGCTGGAGATGAGAGATGTGTTGGCTACAAGTTGGTTCGATGTGAACCGAAGATGAAAGAGTTACTCTCTTATCCCCTTTCGAAAAACATTCTGAGTAGACGATGCCATTTGTGTCACTTATGTCTTTTATAAAGGAAAAACTAGCTTTATGCAAAATAGCTACATACAGCTTTAGAGCCTCCGTCAGCATTGGGCCTATATCGCCCTACTAAACTTGCGAGTACGTCGTACTCAGTCTCTCTTTGCTGCCTTTATACTTTGTTTTAGATGAGGACGACACCGACCAGCTAGGTGGGTTCTTCGTGGACGTCGACGAGTAGTTCGGGGTTTCCAGGTGGCAGCTTGGGACCGTGGAACAAGCTGGCTTGGTTTACGTTTATTGTAGGCCTCTTAGGCCATATATTTGGATCTTGTTGTATTAGACAACGCTACTTCGCTTCCGCCTGTTGTACTGAAGGATCTGTGATCCCTTTTGTGTGTAATATTTGTATCTTTCTCGTTATATGAGTTGCTATATGAATCTTTGTGTCGTAGAGTCTGTGATGTGCCAGTTGTTCTACAAGTCTTGATCTCTTAACTATACATGATAGCTATGTCTGAGCTTATGGCATGATCGAGGTGTTGTGTGTCGATGATCCATTCCGAGCACACCTGCCAAAGGTTTTGGCCTGGGATTGGTAAACCCAGTAACCTTCGATTGTGTAGCATGACCGGTTGCACAAATCTTCACTGTATAGTTCTGGGATCGGGGCGCTACAATCTATAAGGTCAGACAAACTTCGCCAAACTTCGCTGACGATAAATCGGGTCAGGAGTAAAAGTTCAATTTTCCCTGGGGAGCAACAACCAGGAATCGGCCAATCCAATATGTCCATTTTTTTCTCCTTTCCGGCCGAGAGTCCACAAACGAAGGAAAACACTGAGGTTCTTTCCTCTCTCCTCTCGAAGTCTCTCCGCTCTTCCGCCTCTTTGAGAGTCGTCTCAGGGCTGTCGGGCCGTCCCGATGCCCTCCTCGCCAGAGTAGCTGGCCGGAGATGGCAAAGGAAGGGCGCCGGTTTTAGATCTGTAGATAGTAGTTTTAAGAGTAGGATTAGGTTTTGGGCTCTGTCCCGGTTTCCCCAAGTGGTGGTCTGGAGCCTGGTGGTGGCGCTTGGCGGCGGCGTCGTCTCCTCCCCGGTTCCTCTGCGAGCGGCGGCCATGGTGGCCGGAGTTTGTGGGGATGGGGGCCGGTGTGGTCTCCTTCAATAAAGCTGCGGGTGATTTCGTTTTGGTTTGTTTGGTGATTTCTCTGCTTCCTCTTGGTCATCACGGTGGTGGAGAGGAGGAGGTGGAGTCTGAGCTGGGCCGGCGGCAGATCTGGGTGATTTTCTTTTACTTCTCCTCTGATGTTGAGATGCAGTTGCAGATGCAGTGGAGGCCCTCAATTCCAGATCGTGTGTGTTCTTCTCCGAGCATATTCTCGCCGGATGCTGTCACTGAGCGACGCCGCTCGCCTGGAGTTTCTCTCTGTGGCGATGGAGAGGCGGTCTCGGCCACTCCGGCGACTGTTCTGGCCGAAGGGCGGCCGTGTGTGGCTACGGTTTGTTTCGGCCACTACTCTTTCCTCCCGGTCTCTGTGCCTATGGGGAGGCAGTTTCAGCTGCAGTCTGGTGGCTATGGTGTGCGTGCTCTGCACCCATGGCGATTTCGTCACGCCAAGTGGTGTGTCCCCGGCGGTGGCGAGGTGCGATCCCGACGGCGGCTGTCTTGGACTCGATCGCGTTTCTTACTTTGTGTTAGGGGTCCTTTCTGTAAAAGTCAGGGACCTGAATGTATTTTCTTTTTTATTTTGTACCCTGATGTAAAATGTGCTTTGATGCCTATCTAATGAATAAAATCTAGCTTTGTTAAAAAAAAAAAAAATCCCTGGGTGTACGTCGAAGTCGCTCATTCAGGACAGACTGACAGAGTTTGCGATGAAATATTGGTGACGGGAGAGACTTCCAGTTTCTAGGCAATTTGAATATTTACAAGTAGTTTCACTTCTTTATTTGTGCCTGCCTCGAGATTGGCCGGGAACCAACTACGAGGCCAGCCCAAGCACCTCCCAAGCATCGATCGTATAAAAATTAGCCGCTTATCTGATCCCCTTCACAAGAAACCAGCACACAAGACATGAAACACGAGCTGACGCTACGATACAGAATGATTATTTGAAGCCCTCGGTTTATGTACAGAACACACTCATCATCCATGGCTTTATGTATTTGAAACAGAACAGCAGCCTTAGGCAGCTGTACGTGGTCGTAAGAACAGACCAGATGATAGATGGTTCATCACACTCACACACAACACCTGCCGCTTCGCATTAGGTTGCTGCCACTAAAGTCTACAGAGAAGTACAGGGGGAGAAGAAACACAGAGAGGAGAGATCTCTCTCTGTCTGAAACTGAAGATGCTACTGAAAGACACTGATTTCGTCGTCGCACGCGCAAGTCCAACTGATAGACCTGCAAAAGCAATGAGGTTTCTTAGTCAGGAGTAGTTAGATTCAGCCCATAAAACTGGCTATGAAACAAACCAACAACTCAAACCAAGCTAGTCAAAGGCGAAGACAATGGGTAGCACTAGCAGCACACTGCTTTAGTTTACAGTCGTTGAACACTTAACTCCCGAGTGTCTCAAGATATATATCACTGTCGTGCATGATAGGAGTTTGTGTTAGTTTTGGCAAGATGCAAAGACGACTGATTGAGGGGTCGCTTTCTTCACTAATCGCATTAGGCAACATGCTTAGATATGACGGAGAGCAAAACAAAAGCAGATAGAAGATGCAAACTAGTGTTCTTCAGTTATGACGTCTATGACATTTCCTAATCAATATATGTTTTCATCATCTAGCGGCTGCAGATTTGTGATCAAGATGGCACGCATTGGCTCAGGAACATGACCAAGAAGCATTAATCTATAGAACTTCTCAAACTTGAGACAAAACAGTAGCTAATTCATACCTCGTAGGTGCAGCTACGATGCAGCAGGGCACCGCATCGATCAGTCTTTGAAGATGACGGTGTCGGCGATGGCCATGAGCGGGCCAAGACAGTCGGGCGCGAACTTGCGCGCGAACATGTGCTCGTGTGTGGAGCTATTGGACTGGCGCAGGTCGGCGATGAGCCGCGGCGACACCTCCGGCGCAGCGTACGTGTGCGGGTGGCCGTCGACGCTGTCGGTCCAGTTGACGCGGGTGAGCGTGTAGCGCGCGCATCCGGCGGGGTCGGCCATGTCGAGCAGCGTGGGGAAGTAGTGCTCCTCCGGGTAGCACGAGTCCTGCGACTCGGGCAGGCAGGGCTCCCGGAACTTGCGCCAGAGCCGACGCTCGCGGACGACGAGCACGGCGTGGCGGCGGGCGAGCGTGAAGAACTGGGAGCCGATGCGGAAGCGGTGGAAGGGCACCTCCGGGAGCATGACGTCCTCCCCGCGCGCGACGTAGCGCGCGGGCATCTGGGGCTCGCCGGTGAGCACCTCGATGTAGCTCGGGAGGCGGTGGTGGTGCGCGGCCTTGGGAGGGAAGAGCGTGTCGTAGACTCGCGGGAAGGAGTGGAGCGGGACGCAGTGCTGGGAGAGCAGCGCGAAGTAGGCGTTGGCGGGGTCGTCGAGCAGCGCGGCGGCGAGGAGGCGCCTCGCCGCGGAGATGAGGCTCGGGTCCCCGCGCCGCGTGGGCTTGGCCGCCACGAAGCGGCGGCGGAAGGACGGCGTGGGGGGCAGCCTCAGCCGCGCCGCCGGGTCGGCGTGCACGTAGACGTTGAAGCGGTCGGCGTGGCCCGCGAAGAAGCGCTCCCAGAGCGGCGCGAAGGTGAGGTCGGAGTTGGTGAGGAAGAGGAACGCCACCTTGGGCGGCGCGGCCACCGCGGACCCCTCACCGGCTTCCAGCGTGACGCGCCTGAACAGAGCGAGATCCTCCGGTCCCTCCCCTACTACGGAAGACGCGCCTCGTAATCCGCCGCTCGCCGCGACACCAGCAGCCGCGGCGGGCTGCTTCACCTCGCCGCCCCGAACCACGAGCTTCTGCAGCGGCGGCGACACGAGCGGGCCCAGGGCGAGGAGCGCCGTGAGCGAGACGCAGAGCAGGAGGGAGATCACCATGGGCGAGGACATGGCGAGCAGATTGATCCCGCACACCAAATCGGGGGAAATTAGTAGGCGGCGTCGGTCGGGTTTGGATGGAATCGAATCGCTCAAATCCGGGGACAGAATCTCATCCCGGCGAGGGAAATCCGGGGTTTCTATGTATTATCTGGGAGTGGAAAGGAAAGAAGGAAGCCGAATGGAGTGGCGCTAGTCTGCTCTCGCGTCCGCCTCTGCTCTTCTGCTGCTCTCGCTTTCCCTTTTCATTCATTCTCAGGTCTCAGCTCGGTGGGGGCAGGCCGACACTGACGTGGCAGGAATATCAACAGCGGCACGGCACGGGTGTGACATGTGGGCTCGTGGAAGGGTGGGGTTTACGTGGCAGTGAGGGTGGAGCGAGGGGATCGGTTTCTGGTGGTGCCGACGACGGATGGACGGCTGTCGGCGGCGTGCGATGGGTAAGGATGAGCATGGGCCGTCGGATGCGTGCCAAGATGCTTGTCCCGTAGTGCGGTTTGATAATCGGGCGTGCTAGTGCGGAATCCGATCCTGATGACCAGTTGCCATGTTTGGGACCGTCAGTTTCGCTTTCATCCAGAAAAGTTTCCGCATTAAGATTAAAATAATCTAGTTTTTCATTTCTTTCTTGCATGACAATGCAAATGCTCTTGTTTCCCGACAGTAATTTTTATAGCTCAGATACTCTAGATGCTGACTCAATATTACCAAAAGATTCCAAGAGAACATAAGTCAAGTTAGTTTTTTTCTTGAACAAGGGGTCGGGTCCTTTTTGCACCCAGAAGCTTTTCATTCCTGGAACAAATTACAAACAGAACCCTCCATGAAGTAAAAATTACATCATGGTCCTCATCAATTCTAAAAAGGATCATCAAAGAAAAGTAAAACATGATCTGGTCCTTATCCACATGTTATGAAAGCAGTGGTCGCCAACCACGCCACTGGGGGCTTGGTTGATGATATGCACTCGATCTTCCGAGTAGACACACCGGTCTATGGAAGAGGAACCTTCAGAACAACGAGCTCTGAGGCCTGAAGCCCCCCCCCCCCTCCTCCAAGTATAGCGGTAGCTTGTCGTCGCTGAAGATCTTCGCAAGTAGAAGATTCGAAGAGAACCCAAGAATCAACAGATCCCGTCGTCCCACTCCCCGCCCGCATCCACAGCGGCTGAAACCAGCTACACCGTCACATATCTTATATTCACCGAGAGCACACAGCTTTATTGGAGGGGAGGAGGAGGGACACCGTCACTCGCCTGCGGCTCAAGCCTTTTCGGAGCACCACAAGCAGCGTCGGAGACAACCCGAAAGCTCCAGCCAGCAAAGCCCCATCGGCATAATGCTACACCGAGATACAACCCGAACCCAAGAGGAGGACGACCTCTTGTCCTCATCCACTTCTGTAGGAGAAGCCCCCGAAGGAGAGGGGGAGAAGGGCTGAGACGACGGACTCGACTCAAACTTAGAATAGGAAGAGAGAGAAAGGAGAGACGAGAATGAGCCCCCATAAGTCATGTTAGTGGGTCTCGATATCTAGCGACCGAGGTGACAACACTATGGGCAACTCCAATGCTCCCAAATTGTGCTTGTATTTTTTGTTCGTTTGGGGGCGACAGACTGTCCACCCACTTCAACCAACAACACCCCAAAATGATTAAGGACATCTCTCGTTTGGCTCAATTTTCTTTATTTATGCTCTCTTTTTTTGACACAAATTATTGCTAGCTAAACTTAACACCGATTTTTTTGTGCAAGAATTAAAATATTCAATTGTCATAGTTCACACCATAACTCAAATAAAAAAAGGATAATCCTAAAATTCAATGAATTGGCTAACACAAGACATCAAATATAAGAACTAATTGTTTCCTTTGTGGATCCATATGCTCAACCAAATAATTTTGAAATTGAAAATGAACAACACAGCCAAAGATTTTATGATGCATTTGAAGATAATCTTCAAACTCGCATACTTCATGCCGGGGCACAATCAAAGGGCCCTAAAAGTCCCAGCTTGCTAGATTATAGATTCCTCTATCAAGTTTTATCATGTTGTGCATGACCGATGTACCAGTTAAGACCGAGCACCTAATGAGTCAATATTGGCCGACTAAACTTGGGCAGTGCATTTTGAACTTTTGATGGTTGATTATGTGATTCCATTCCTATCAATCTAGTGATTTGTTACTCTGAAAATTTGTGTTTATGTTCTTGGACGAATTTCGGTAAATTCGTCGCACATGTGAATTGTGTTTTTTTTTTTCAAATCCTATTGTTTCTCACAACTATCATGTTGTAAATTTCTCCATTTTTTACATTCGGTACTTATTCGATTTGTATCTCCCAGCTTTAAAGTGTTTATGTGTTTGTGTGCTCCTCTCTCTCTCTCTCTCTCTCTCTCTCTCTCTCTCTCTCTCTCTTTTAAAATCTTAATCATGTACTGGTTTGTCAGTCCATTATATCAAGATGAGATCGACCTAAAAATGATGCACATCCAATTTCAACAATTGATTCTGAGTTTCTTTGTAACAGTTTAAGTTTGGATAATTTGTGTCACGGTCGATCATTCTGAATCTCCTTTAACCAATAGATTCATCATCTCGTTTGCCTGCACAACTTGTAAGTTTTTAAATTCGACGATCATAGACAACCGTGAAATTTCTCAAATCCAACAGAGTTTTAAAAAAATCTTGGTTTTTTAAACTTAATTAATTCACAACATGTGTTTGGTTCCTAGTTAAATTTGGTGCCCTGCTTACTGAATTTGTTAACCAGGTCCGCACCTACTTATTCCAAGTGTGGTCGTTTTTTTTTTGTACAAGGGGAGGGGTCAGAAGACCCCCGTGCTGCAATTTCATATAACAACGTGGCAGGTACAACTTACAAAAAAGCCCTTTTCAAATCTTGCCCTAATAGACCTAAAATTCGAAGAAAGGGCTTTCAATTTTACAAAGAACACCCTAGAACTAGAAATAGGAACGCAATCAGGTCCTTGAGTGTCTCTGCCACCTCTCGCCGGCGATCTCCAGGCAACGACGCCGAGACCATCAGAGCTCAGATGCTCGGACTCTCCCTTCCAGCGAGCTACTGCAAGCGCCAGCAAACGAGAGACTGCCGGGGACGAACCACTTGGCAGCTTCACGTCGCCGAGCACCGGCGCTTGAGTGTAAAGGCCTCCGCCATGGAGGTTGAACAACGGCCACCGACTTGGCCATAGATACGCGGCGGCGAGCTTGTCCACCGCGTGAGGAACTCCAGAGCGCAGCACAAACCACTTCACCGAGCAGCAGATCATCTTCCTCTCCTCACCACCACGGTCAACCAGAAGAAGACGATTCCACTCCACAGCTAGATGGGTGATACGGCATGCGGGATTATTGAACTCACCCTGCCCTTCCTCCGATTTGCAAGAGATCCACCGGCGATCCCACCTGCAAGAGAGAAAGATGCCGCCTCCGGTGCCGCTGCGATTCACCGGAGCACAGGCGAGAGGAAGAAGAAAAGAAGCCATATAGGCTAACATCAGCACCAAGGCTAACCTACCAGATCTACCACTACTATGCACAGATCCTAAGCCGGCGCCGTTCCTAGTCCATCTCCGGCCAGCTATTCCGGCGGGGAGGACTCCGGGAAGGCCCGGAGCGGCGGAGGCGACTCTCAACGGTGAGGGTGGGAGCGGAGCTAGCAAAGAGGGGAAAAGAGATCCATGTTTTGCTAAGTGTGGTCGTTTGAGATAACTTTTACCGTATAGAGAAGAGGCGGGAGCAAGCATCATCATTATGCTCGCAACCAAACATCCGAACCGTGCATTGTGGGAAATTACACAATACGTACGGACAACAACAACATGCATAATCGAAGGAGGAGCCTACATGTAAGTAAAAGAGGTATATACATTTTTTGTCCCACAGCTTATACGGTAGGAACAGATTACTCCCATATCTTACAAAGAGTGTAAAACTAGTCCCACAATTTACATAGTTATGACTAATTAGTTAAATTTCACTATTTTTTTTACCAAATTTAGACAAGATGCACGCTTTTGCAAAATACCCTTATATATTTTTCTCTGGCATATGTAATCTAGGTGTTGTATTACATCTGGTCCCACCTATCAGCTGTAGAAATATTTAAAACTAAATGCGCTGAGACAGAATTCGAACTCACGTCTAAAGGTTCAGCCCACACTGTGATGTACGGTGGGACTTTACTATTTTATATCAATCCACACTAGTAGAAAACGGACCTTTCGTCCAGAGGCCCTGCGACATTTAGTCCCGGTCTCCTTACAAATCGGGACTAATGGGAGCATTAGTCCCGGTTTACATGGCTAGGGCGGTAGCACACCTTTAGTCCCGGTTCAAACGGAACCTTTAGTCCTGGTTGGAGATACAAACCGGGACTAAAGGCTGCGGCACGTTTAGTACCGGTTGGTATAGACCTTTAGTCCCGGTTGGAGCCACCAACCCGGACTAAAGGTTGTTGGAAAAAATCAGATTTTTTGCCTCCCATGCCTACCCCCCTCCGCGCGCGGTAAAAACGTTCAAAACGAATAAACAAAAATGATAAAAAACTTCAAATTTTAAAATCCTTTGACGTGCATGTACCTCACGCAACCTATTTTTAGGGAAAATTGAAAACTTTGAATTTTTTTTACAAAGTCTCAGTAAAATGGCAATAACTTTTACATACGAACTCGGAAAAAATTGTTTAATATATCAAAACGTTCAGCGCGAAAATCCGCATCCGCTCGCAACCGGGTTTACCCGTTTGGGATTTTTTTAGATTTTTAAAATTCCAAAGGGAACTATGAAAGTAGGAAGATTTAAGTTTTTTCCGGAAATTCAATTTTTTTGGAATTAATAATTGATTTGTGCATAAATATTAGTATTAATTAATCATTGTTGTTTACGTTAATATAGGTTTGAAATTCAAAAAATAATATCATGTGCCATCGTGCAGGAAGGTTTAAGTTTTTGCCGGAAATTCAATTTTTTTTGGAATTAATAATTGATTTATGCATAAAAATTACTATTACTTAATCATTGTTGTTTATGTTAATATAGATTTGGAATTCAAAAAATAATATCATGTACCATCCAAGTGTATGAGATAATAAGATTGATAGCATAGTATTATCAAGATGTACTCAATGCAATCTTGGAAGCTAGTTGGGAAGGAACTCAAAATTTAAGCGTGCTGTGTGAGGATGGGTGACCGATCGGGAAGTTTGCCTATAAGTATGCACGGTGCGGTGAGATTAGGGTGATTCGAGATCTTGAGATTAGGGATGATTGGAAATTAAACTGACAAATAATTTAAAGATTTGAAAAATTCAAAAAAAAATCGAAAAAATTCAATTTTTTTTCGAAAAACCGGGGCTAAAGGTCCTCCAGCCCCAGCGCCCGAGCGCGCCCACGTGGAGGGACCTTTAGTCCCGGTTCGTAACACAACCGGGACTAAAGGGTTGGACCTTTAGTCCCAATTGAGCAGTCCCGATTGCATAACCGGGACTAAAGGCCATTTGGACCCGGGACTAATGGCTAGTTTTCCACTAGTGCCACATTGAACCATTGCGAGCTGTCATGCCTGCAACGGTCCAGTAGACGTGCACGCCTACAATGCCATTGCAGGCTCTGTCGGCGTTGCCCACCACAGTCCCTGCGACCATGACATACAGGAAATCGACAAGAACCGCACGTTGTTGAGCATACCATGCCGGACATCGCCGCGGACATCGTCACCCACGCCGCCACGCACACCGTGCAGGACCTCGGTGCGCAGTAAATCGTCGATGTCGTGACCTTACCGTGCAGAACTTGGAGGGCATGCATGTGGTTACGCTGACCAGGTTGTCTTGGATCTCGAGCCACGTGAGCGCCGGTACCATCATCACATACTAATGTAGGGTGGACACCCTGGAGCACCGGGAATGCGAGCGACATGGTCATGCAGGCGCTCTGCGTTGCCAGAGCACTGCTACGTACCATATGCATACAGGCGCCCAAGCCTGGCCATCTTGCCATGGCCACCGTCATAGATGAAGTAGTGCCCCTTCTCTATTACTTTCTTGGCTTGATATAATCTTCGTAATTTAGTAAACGAGCGGGTGCCCAGCTGAGCATGGCGTACATGTCATGCGACAGGAGCTCCCGTGATGTGTGTGTATATGTGCTAAGTGTGTATAATAATCTAACATGTAGAACATACTATGAATCGTTCTACGGTGTAGTGGTATGCGGGAGTTGTGCCACAAGATCTAGTTTGGACGTGAGTTCGAATCCCGTCTAAGGATGGCAATGGGTAGGGTATGGGCAGGATAGAGCAATACCATACCCATACACATATAGTCCATGGGTATAAATTTATACCCATACCCTTACCCGTGGGGATGAAAGTATACCCATACCCGGTGGATACCCATACCCATTGGGTACTCATTGGGTAGATCAAATAGTATATAAATTGTTCGCAGTTTCACATTCGTTGGTAGCACATTTGATAAAAAAAAACAATTATCTCAACTTAATAATAAGTAGATGAACATATGACACTTATCTAACTTCGAAAATTACAATCTCATGGTCATATCTAGTAAGTTAATCGAGTAGGGTCCATATGTCAGTATAAACGGGTAGGATATGGGTATACCCATGGATACAGAGTTGTACCCATACCCTAACTACGACTTGACGGGTAGGGTATGGGTACTACCCATGGGTATAAAAATGTGCCCATACCCTCCCCATACGGGTACGGTACCCGCGGGTACCGGTACCCATGGGTAAAATTACCATCCTTAATCCCGTCTTAGCTCTTTTAATTTATTTATTTCTTCACCTCACTACGGGAAACAGGCCGTTTGCCGTAGGTCTTTCAATTTGCCGTGAGGATTTCTTCGGGGCCTACGGCAAATGAATATTTTACCGCAGTCCATCCAAAACGCCTACGGCAAACAAAAAGCTCACGGCAAATCTAAAGAAAAGCTCACGGCAAAATAGTACTCACGGCAAATAAAAAAAAAGCTCACGGCAAACTAATACTCACGGCAAATAGTTAGACACGTGTCAACACCATCCATGTTTGACGGCGAGGAAACGGAGCCATCAATTTGCTTTGAGTTATTGAGAAAGCTCACGGCAAATCCTTGGCATGTCGGACCAGCAGTTTCCCGCGATGCATTTTTCTTTAGCGCCTAACGATTTCGGTTTTGGCTGAGCGCGAGAAGAAATTTTGGGCCGGCGGGAGATGAAAATTGCCCTAGTTCAACCCGCACCCGCGCGGACGGCAGACCACCTTCCTCTTATTCTTCCCCCTCCCAGCGACACCACCTACCTCTCCTCCAGATCCCCTTTGCACCCTCTCCGTCGCCGGCAGATCCCGGTCGATTCCGGCGAGTCCCGGCGCTGCACAGCACCGCTGCAACACCTCTCGTCCTTCTCCTCTACCGATTCCATTCCGTAGACAACCGAATCGCAGCCCCACCACAAACCCTAGCCTCCCAGATCGACCCCCCTCTTTGCAGCAACTCGACCAGCCGCTCCTCCCCTGCTGCTCGTCTAGTTCCTCACCAACAAGACTCCCGGGTGCCGTCTCCTCCAGCGGCGGGAAAGGAGGGGAGATGCAGAGGAAATGTACCTTCTTTTGGGGCGGTTCCAGCGGCGCCACGGCACGGGGAGATGTGGCTGCAGCACCTCTACTCCGAGCATGTGAAGGAGGGCTAGACTGGGTGGTGGTGCTGCAGCGCAGGGGGTTCTGGTGTGCCACGTT
Source organism: Puccinellia tenuiflora (assembly GCA_012064385.1). Classification (NCBI taxonomy): domain Eukaryota; kingdom Viridiplantae; phylum Streptophyta; class Magnoliopsida; order Poales; family Poaceae; genus Puccinellia; species Puccinellia tenuiflora. The sequence goes on along the minus strand of QRDG01000451.1, from coordinate 198,639 downwards.
CGTGGTCATCCACGTACGCAGCGGAGTCCGTTCAGGTACGTAGTCCTTTCTGGCGGTAGCAAATGTGATGCTGTTCCGATTTGTAGAAGATGATTTGCAATCAGCTGCAATACTAGACACTACCTATGTTCTACAGAGTATAGTTTCGATCCGGAGCTAGTAGTACATGCGCTAGCTGGAGTAGTATTAGGCAAGAATCCAGCGCCTTAATTAATTGTAGAAGGCACCAGGACGATCGATGTGTGTAGTGCTACATGTGTTTTTCTTACTCTTATTTGATTCTCGCGGATGGGAGTTTGTATGTACACTGTAGGGCAAGGAAAAATGAATTTGGTCTGCACCTTGCAGGTACACTGGAGGGCAACATCCAGATCCCGTTCAAGATACCCAAGCAGTGCCTCATGTGAGGCACATTGGTGCCTCGGCGGACCTTCAAGCCTCGGTGATCTGAGGCTCTACTAGTGGCCTTGTCCACGGGCGCAGCAGTAAGCCCTCATGCTTGAGGGGCTGGCTTGTGCGTGGCAGCCAACTTGCAATTGCGACTGCACGTTTGGACAACAGGTGCGTCTCAAATTCGTTCGATTAGTTATGCAATGTCCTACTGATTTGTTTTGTTTGTTTTGTGAATGACATGTATGTTGGTCTCTTGAGTTAGCTACATGCAATCAGTACTTTTATTTGGCACTAGAGACAACTCTGATTAAACCCATATGGGCGAGGGCACCAACAGGAGCATTTGCAAAAATAAAATTATATCTTTAACAGGGGAACAATGGGTTGTGCTCCATTGAACAGGCTTTGTTATGAAAGAAGGTAAAGAATTACAGTTTCGATCAAACCTGAGGGCTAGAGTTGCAGCATAGAAAATCTTACGGCCAGATACAGATCTGTTACTTTCATTTTATAAGTTATAACATGTTACTCTGAAGATTTTCTTTCAGTCCGAGATATGGTCTCGCTTTCAACATCGTAAATGTACTGTATGGTGTACAGTGTGCACTGCTTTCTGTTTTATTTTGCTTGTCAAATTTAGTGGAAATTGAGTGAATGCTATATGGGGTACTTGGGGCGGAACTTGTAAAGTACATTTTACAGGGTATCAATTATTTATGCCTCCACTTGCACATGGCCTATATTCATGCATGCTGCCCTTGTAGTTTCGAGAACTCTGAATATGTAATGACCAAAGAGGTAGTATTATTTATACATGACTTAGCATATGAAATCTCCAACTTTGGATAGCTTAGTATTAGGATCTGGTTCGAATTGGTGTTGGCTGTTTGCTGGTGGTTGTACTGCTATAGCTATGTAAGTGTTGCACCCTACAGCCATCACATATTAATAGAGCACCCCAAGCCATCACTTGTTAATAGAGCACCCTCCAGCCATCACATCTTACTAGTATATGAAGCTATATACACAAAATCCTCATTTTTTGAACATTCTTTTCAACACATACATGTTGATGCCTGGCCGAGCTTAGTATATCTTGTTTGTGCTGTTCGTGGAGGTTGAACTTTTCTTGGTTTATTGTCGTGCAGGTGATGGACGGTCGAGCTGAGCTTTTCAACCGGATGCGATGGTGGAGTGGTACATGGAACATTCAGCAGATTGCCGTGGCGCTCGCTCGTGAAGGGGAGGAGTGGAGCCGGAGGTTGCCAGGAGGGAGCCATGGCCAACTGCCATGCTTTCTTTGCGTACTCCCTCTGATCACAATTGATTGTCACCAGCCATATACCGTTTTGTACTGCCGTAGTCATTTGTCACGCCAATCATTCCTGGCCGGAGGTAGTATTTTTTTTCGACTGTTGTTGCAGCCAGTTACGGTACTAGTGGTCGGAACTGTGTATTGTATTTTGCTGTGCAATGCGTGTATTTTACTAGTCAGAACTGTGTACTAGTGTCTGGGAGCATACTGGTTGTGCAATGCTTGTATTTCCCTTATTTTCTTCGACCTGGCGGTATATGTTTGGTATTGGACCTGGCTGTGCTATGCTTGTATCTGCAGCCAATATATATTTTGAATTGCAGATTTTTTGTAAAAAATAAACCAAAAAATCTAAATACGTGCTGTAATTTGCTGTGAGCATTTTAAAAGCTCACGTCAAACTGGACACGTGGTGCAAACCTGTGAGTCAGTTTTGCATACCGGCTGGTGCCTAAAAATGGGTAGTTTGCCGATGGTATTTTGTAAGCTCACGGCAAATAACTGACGTGGACCCATCTGTCAGAGCTGCCGTCACCGTCTCCCCTCCGTCTCCATGTTATGTTTGCCGTAAGCACAACTTTGGCTCTCGGCAAAAGTTTGCTGTAGGCCCCGATGAAATACTCTCGGCAAATCAAGGGTTTACCGAGATGTTATTTGCCGGCTGGGTTTGCCGTGAGCATACCTACGGCAAACTATTTGCCGTGAGTATTGCTGCCTTTGCCGTGTGTCCTAGGCCTACGGCAAACGGCCAGTTTCCTGTAGTGCCTGCAGAACAAGTAGGACCTGCATATAAGACAACACCGAGGTCGCATATCCCAGAGAAAAATTTATATAGGGGTCTTTTCATAGTAATTACAACCACGTGTCAAGTTTTCGGGTTAGCGAGAGTCTAAGTGGTTTTCTGCAAAAGCGTACGTCCAATCCAAATTTCGTAAAAAAAAAAGTGAAATTAGACTAATTAGTCCTAGCTATGCAAGTTGTGGGACTAGTTTTGCACTCATTGCAAGGTGTGAAACTAATCTACTCCTGCCATGTAAGTTGTAAGACTAAAAGTGTATATAACTCTAAATCTGAATAAAAGCTGGTCACTGCTGCGAACAGATTAATGAGCAGTGTAGGTAGTACATGCAATGATGTAAAGCTCGCTGCGAACAGACTCGACGCATGCATGCAGGCCGGTTCCCTGCCAGCGTGGCTAGCTGAGGAGAAGTGGAGAAGGCACACATGTGGCACAACTCGTAGTCGGCTAGCAGTACATGTACATGCGTCGGTCGGCTTCCTCCGCATTGCCTGCGTGTCCCGATCATAGAGTCTGCTCGAAAGTCGATCGCGCGTACGTGTTGAGCATGCAGAGCCTCCTTGGTGCCATGCTGTGTCATGAACTCGATCGATCATGGCGTTCCGAAAAAGGCCCATACCTGAGATGTGTCGCTCTTAGCTTTCTCCGTCGCATGTGATCGCCTGATCGGTCACATGACGATGTTGGGGGCAAAATAGGAAATGCATGTAACGGGGTTAAATCTATCTGCTACAACCATCCATATTTTTTTTATGAAGGACATCCGAAGGCATCTTATATCTGATATTTATTAAGAGAAAAATGACTAGAACTAGTACAGAGTAGATATAACTCGATGCAACATAGTCAATATAAAATGAAACTCATACTGGTTCTCTTCTTATTTCAATCGGTCGACGGCTACAGGAAGTTGAAACGTACACTGAACAAGCAGCATAGAACTGGGCCACCCGTAAACGGCATCGCCAACCAGGATTTTCAATACCGCAATAGCCACCCATCACGTGCGACGAGAGAGAATAAACGCAGATGGTACATCGGTTGGGGACACACCCAAACAACACAGGCTTGCAATCCTCCACCACCAATTCAGAGGATTGAAAAAATCGGACCTTATCATAGACCCAAACAACGAAGAGATCGAAAATGTCCCGACATAGATCAGCAAACAGGTTCCCATAGAAGACACACCAACTGTCAAGATTGATGGGAGACCAACAGGTCTGACAGCTGCCATGTATTTAGGTTCACCATCATTTTTTATCCGCATGGTTTGACTCTCCCACGGAGTGTTTTTTTTTTTTTTTTTTTTTTGAGAAAATGAGAGCTGCATTAAAACATGAAGGAAAATGATACAACCGACGCAACACACGCACACCTTACAACCCGGATTCGACGAACAACAAAACAGCTAGATGCTGAAGAAGAAAGCAGATCAACCCTCACGCCTGTTTGGGGAAGAGAGAGCCTCCAAAGTTTGAGCCTGGAGCCACCCGCTGCGACCAACGGGATCTTGATCGATGAACGCACATGGCGAGACCCATCACTCCTCCCGATCCAGCACGAACAGCACCAGATCTTCCACCTCCAAGCCGCCCCTCCGTCTGCATCAATCCCCAGCGCGAGCTGCCGGCCGACGCCAAACTCCGACCACCGCATCACCCCAGATCCATTAGATCCCGCCTCCAACAAGCCGCCATGGCCGCCGGAAAAAGCAGATCGACACGGATCTGGGCCGCTGTCGCGCTTATTGACCTCACCATCACCGGAGCAAGAAGATCCAGCGAGCCACCACCTCGATGACCACGCAAGGACCAGCTCCAGCGGCTTGCTCCGCCGCGCACCAACCGCAGCAAGCCAGGCGACACCGGCATAACGCCACACCGCCACCAGGGCAACAAAGCTAGATCTAAACCTACACCTACTATATACACAGAGAAGCCTACCACCTACTCCATTCACCCACCGGCCAGCGTGCCCGCCGGAGAGGGAAGGGAAAAGGGGCGGCGGAGAGGCCTCGGAGTCGACTCTCAAGAGGAAGAGGGAGGAAGAGGAGAGAAAGTAGAAGCTTCGTTGTCCTTAGGGATGGCAATATTATCCACGGATCCGGATATCCGTGGATATCCAACCCGTTGGGTAAGGGTTTGGGGGCATATTCTACTCATGGATTTTCGCGGGTGGATATCCACGAACTTGTAGGTTAGGCATGGATTTAAAACTGGCTCCATGGATACCCATCAGAAATCCATTTGAAAAGTAAGACCCACATGTATGTGATCTTTTTATTTATGTTGTCTTATTATTGTAAACTTGCAACTTCGTATTATGTCGTGCCAATCGTTAGTGTGCTGTATCTAAAATTAATATTTGCAGTGTTTATTTTGTTATGTGACCTTTATTTTTATTGTTGATGTCCTCATGTACACATTGTTATGGACGGTGTTTATATTGCTTCATGGATCTGGATATCCATGGATAGCTGGATATCCAACAGGTATGGGCACGAGTAGCATCTGTGACCCATGGATAGTTTCGCGGGTGGGCAATGGATGAGCTCGTGGATATGGGCATGGATTTGGTTACGCTCGACCCATCCAAACCCGCCCCATTGCCATTCCTAGTTGTCCTCCCACGGAGTGTTTGAAAATAGGAAATGCATGTGAAACGGATAACGGAGATTAAATCTACCTGCTACAACCATCCGTGTTTCGTCACCTTTTTTGGCAACACTTGACACTATTTTTATTCCATATAAAATAATATAATATTCCTACCATAACAGCTGAATTTTCACGTGTAATATTTCCTGTGGATTCATAGGGCCTTGTTCTATTTAGCCTAACAAATCCTGAAAATTTTAAAGACCCATTCACAGTCTAGTAGTACTCCTGCTAGATTGAAATTATCAGGATTGGATTATAAGATGCGCCAATAACAATATGTGCGGGAGCTAGATGGCTCTGACGCGTATGGTGTGTGATAGATCATACCCTCTAGTGTTTCCCAGCCGACCTTATATATGAAGCCAGTTAGGGATGAGAGAGGAGGCATCGAACAGAGGAGACACACCCAGGGAGAGAAAAGCCCCGTCGCCCTTCTCATCCCGCCGTCGTCCATATCCCCAGTCGATCTAGGGTTAGGTCCCTAGGAGGGGGGGGGGGGGACGACGGGCGGGGCTCCAGGGGAGAGGGAGAGACGGTAGGGAGGGAGGGTTACCTGGGCCGCCGGTGCTGCTGTTTGCTCGGCGAGCTCCATGTCGAGCTCGTCCGCCTCTGGCTTCTGTTTGCGAGCGTGATGGGAGGACGGGAACGGTTCGCGACTTCAATTCCCTGCGTTTCTACGGTGACCCAACACACCACTTCATGGTGTAGTGTGCAAGTCGTTGACATAACACTCACAGAAGGACCTATCCGTGAATATTACATCCCTCAGAGTGGTACAACAGAATCATAGCAGGTCCAAGGCAACACTATAGGATTACAACACTATTTATTACAAACTCTGAGAACTTCCTCGATACATAGAGGATAATCCCATGCAAATGAAATCCAGAAAAGATCCAATTCGTAGCACTAAGCTGGAGATTAACTCTATCTCTAATTCCTACTCCACTACTGCTATTGTCACAGGCTTAATCTACTCCATCTGGAATATCTTTATCCAGGATTGTACTCGTCCTTCTGATAGACGTGGTCTCCTCCATTGGCAGTGTGATCTCCTTGACATCGTTTTCATTGCTCTTGCGTTGCCATAGTTGTCGTCGTTCTTCTATTGGTGAAGTAGCGGTTAATGAAGGGGTCGCAGCATAGAAAACAAAAAAATTCCTACGCGGCAAGCGGAATAAACCCCAAGGATCTAGATCTACTAGATGAAGATAGCGAAGGTGAGATCCAATCTCTTACCCTTGAAGATCAACAAACACGTTTTGTCGGTGCAGGGGTTGGCTAGTCGATCCCCGCAACTAGACTCGTCTAGTCGCGAGGAGATGTATTATCCTCGAGATCCAATCCGGTGAAGTGCAGCAACGGGCAGCACCTCCGCGGCGTCCACACGTACGGCTCGATGAAGACGTCGACTCCTTGATCCCGCAATCGAGAGGACGTGGCCTTGATGATCTCAGCAGCACGACAATAGTGCCGGTGATGATGACGATCTCCGCGAGCAGGGCTTCGCCAAGCCAAGCAAGGGGAGAGGGAGAGGAGGAGGTGGCGCAGCAGCCCTTCGGGGAGAGGTGATGCGGCAGCTCTAGATGGAGGAGAGGCGATGGCAGCCCTTCGGGGTAAGGGGTGGCGCGGCTAGGGTTTAGGGTTGAAGGGGTGGTGCGGCTAGGGTGTGTGGGGCGGCAGCCTCAAGGGTGTGCCGCACCCCTCCCTCCCCCCCTATTTATAGGTGGCGGCTAGGGCTAGGGCAGGGACCGGCCGGCCCCCTCTTGCCTTGCCCCCCAAGTTGGAGTCCATCTAGGACTCCTCCTTGGGCCCCTTTCCTAAAGGGTGGAGGGCCCAACTCCTAGTCCAACTAGGAGTGGGTTTCCCCCCCTATGCTGCATGCCCATGTGGGCCATTGGGTGGTGCGGCTGGCCCAAGTGGCCAGCTGCACCCCTTTGGTCCATGTGGGCACCATACAATATGTGGTCCCATCTCTAGAACCTTCTAGAACATTCCGGAACCTTCTGGTACCCTATAAATAATTTCCGGAACCTTTCCGAAACCTCCGGAAACCACTTTCCATATATGAATCTTATTCTCCGGACTCCTCCGGAACCTCTCGTGACGTCCGGGATCCCATCCGAGACTCCGAATCACCATTCGTTCGTTTCATCATTTAATTCATCGCAAAACCTAATTTCATCGGAACGTTAAGTGTGTGACCCTACGGGTTCGAGAATGCATAGACATGATCATATCAATAATTAATAGCGGGACCGAGATGCCCATATTAATTCGTATACACTCAACGAAAACCTTTTCTCGATTGAACCACGATGCCGGAGATTCAATTAATCTCATATATGATTCCCTTTGTCTCACGATATTTTACTTGCCCGAGATATAATCGTTGACATCCCCATGTCTAGTTTAATCTCGTTACCGGCAAGTTCTCTTTACTCGTCCATAATATAGGATCCCGGTGATTACAACCTAATCACATGTTTGCAGACTTTTGATGCTATATTACCGAGAAGGCCTGGAGATATCTTCTCCGTCACATGGAGGGACAAATCCCACTCTTGATTCATATCACCCAACAACCCACCATCGGAGATACCTGAAAGCCACCTTTATAATCACCCAGTTACGAAGTGACGTTTGATGTCCACACAGTATTCCTCCGGTGAACGGGAGTGATATAATCTCATGGTCTAAGGAAACTATATTTGGCATATTAAAAGTGTTGACAACAAAACTTCTGTGACACGATTAATTGCAACTCTTTATTTGGGTCATGTCCATCACACCATTACTCCTAATGATATGACTCCGTTATCAAGTGACTATAACAAGTCCATAGTTAGGAAACTCTAACTATCTCTTGATCAACGAACTAGTCCTGTAGAGGCTCACTAGGGACTCCGGGTGTTTATATTCCACACATGTATTATGTTTCCATTTAATACAATTTTAGCATGGATAATAAACTATTATCATAAACGTGAATATGCTTAATAAACCATTTTATTATTGCCTCTAGGGCATATTCCCAACAGTCTCCCACTTGCACTAGAGTCAATAATCTAGTTTACATTTCCGCGATCCAACACCCATGGAGTCTCACTCATGAAGTCTCAGTGCTGATCATGTTTGCTTGTGGAAGAGGTTCTGTCCGTGCTTGTACTTTACAGCTCTTTATGTCCTTTGCAAAATTTGTAACTGTCACCTAATTTGACATTACTTTATCATCACATGATAAACTTCCTATCATCCCATGATAAAACTCATTATCATATAATGTATATAATATGTTTGGTTATAGAGTGAGATATTCATATCCTTTTATGCCTATATGTATGATCAGTCAAAAGGACTTTCTCATAACATATGCATTCGGAACTCACTCGATCTTGAAACAACTTTCTCAAACCAAAATATTATATCTTATTTCAATCCTTGAATTAATCATATACTCCTATATGTTGTAGACTTAACAAATCGACAGTGTAACTTTGCACTTCGATATTTCCGATCATGCTTTCGCTGCGCTGCTTTGACTCTAAAAGATCTCCAATTTAGTCTGGCTTTATGACTTCAACCAAGTCTACCATTTTCTAAATTTATCTCAATTCCATGAAAAATGACTCCTCATTTAACATGTTCTTACAATTAAGAACTTGGGTCACATATCGTCATATACAAACACATGGTTCTTATATGTTGAGACCTATGAACAATTCATATTGAATTCCAACATATCCTTCAACCATCAATTTTGTACTGAGTTCTCAAACTCAATGTTTCACCTATATGTTACAACGAGATGAACCATTCTTCTCTTGTTTCCATTTTGAACTCCTTCAAAACTTGTTTAGGTAAAACATCCTGACTTTAATATTTATCAAACTTATCTATCCTTCATAGATACATTCATCTACATGAATATTTGACGTTCAAACTAACTTCATAAGTTATGCATTGGTCCATGACAACATTTACAACATTTATGAAAACTCCATTTCATTCAAACACGATGTTGTAAACTCCCACTCAAATATACACCATACACATATTAAATTGTGAAGCCACTATGGCTCCCACTCAGAAATATGTTATCTTTATATTTGACCATGATTAACTAGTTCCCACTCAAACATATGTCACCACATATTTTGATTATGGAAATTAATTTCTGCTCTATCTTAAGATATGTCACCACATATCTTAATTAGATCTCACTCAGTTTCTTATGCACTTTCTCGACACTTTGGACTCCTCCAAAATTCTTAACTCTTAAGATTCGAGAACTCGTATACGAAACGCCAGCACCTTGCCAGCTCTAAGTTTTATTTATTCCACGCAAACTCTTTTGCAAAATAAATATGTGAAACATTCTTTTCACAAAATCAAGTAACGATTACTTTATGATTTAAACTTAAAGTAGAATGACTTTTAGTCACTTTCGTATTTTAAAGTTTCTATTTCTTCTTTTGTAGTTTTGTAGGTATGTCTTGTTTCTCAAACATGACAAGTAAATCATGAATATTATTTTGCAACTTTTGACAAATTTCATATTCTTGAAACCTACATCTCTTTAGACAAGTTAAACCAAAATTCAATGATCACCATCATTAAAACCTTTATGTGTCAAGCCTTAACCAACATAGCACTTTACATATGTGCCACTTGATACATAAACATGCAAGGTTTAAGCTTTCTAAATTTATTCCAACAAATCTTTTATCCATGAAACCATTTCACGATAAAACCACTAAAATACATAACACAACCAAACACATTGGTTTGTCCCTTTTAGTCTCACATTGTGGAATCTCTATTCATAATCTCATATGAACATTCTACAAAAACCCATTTGCTTTGGTCTTTTAATTATCTCATAATTATTGAAACCACTATTTCACATAACTCATATGTGAAATGCAAATCATTAAATAGATCCTTTATTTGAAAACAGAATGTTATCAAAATAAATCTAAATGATACAAATAAACCCTTAAAACCAAAACCCTTCTTTATGACCACATAATATCAAATATAATGTGACTACAATACTTTAGGTTTATCAAAACACTTTTGAATAATCTCTAAATATTGTAATTTGTGATAACACTTGTCACAAGTCTTCATACTAAACAATAACTCAAATATTTTGTCTCTTTTGATCAAATCGAAAAGACTCAATTATCTTGTTAACTCAATATCCTCTACTTCCAAGGTCTCATCATGACATGAATAAATACTCCTATTTACTCATTCACAATAAGATAATGATGTCTCTTATTCACTGGAAAAATTCCACCAACACTTGTGTTTATTTTCCAGCTACTCATGGCATTTTCAGAAAATGGCATTTTTAATTATGCTACTTGGTGATGCGCATCAGAATACTCACCAACACTATAGCACAACTAAAAACAAATCTCATCATTAAGTATTGGATATTTTAGCATGTCTTTATTTTATAAGTGTTTAACTAATTATCGTTTAAATCCAACAAAGGACAACAATCTCATAACCGAAACGTGATCTCCAAAAAGGATTACTCATGAAAACAGAACAACCACTTGTCTTTAACATGAACGACCGTCTCACAAACCGAGACACACTAATTTAAGATCACACTTAATTCGATTACAAAACTCATTCAAATCCTCTAATTTAAAACGATAAATGTAGAACATCGCCAGCATCAACTCCTTGATTGCCATCTTCCCACGAAATCCACTCAGTCCCTCCATGCACTTCTCAAACGGCTGGCCCTGTTTTCATAAAACAGCACAAGTATCAAATACTTAGCTCACCACAAGTGTAAATGGGACATTTAAACATTTATAACTAGTATATCAAAATATACCTTCTGCGTTGACTACTTCTCCTGCTATGGGTTCCACTTTAACTTGACGCAGCCGGGAAATAAACTCACAGAAAGTGATCGAATCCCTTCCCATGATATAGTTCCTGACATAATCCTTATAGCTGGGGGGAAGCGAGCGCAACACCCCATCTATTGCCATCTCGTCAGTTATTTCATGGTTCCAAACATCCACCATAGTATAATACAGCCGGTGCATCTTACTCAGGTGTTGTTCCAAGCAAGTGTTTTCTTCCATCTTAGTTGAAAGAAAATCATCCAAGCATTCAAACCTTGCAACTCTAACTTGTGCTATGAACCTTCGTTTCAGCTCATCGACAATCTCCATTGCGCTCAAGTTTCCAAATTGTCTACCAAGGTTAGAATCCATGAAGGTGCATATCAGCCACTCGACTCTCAAGTAGGTGGTCTTTTGATCGTACCACTCCATATACCCTTCATAGTCAGCAGTAACATCAGGGCGTTTTTCTAAAGGTTCATCTATCACGTAGAGCTCGTCATTGGCGTGTAGGATTCTCTCAGACGCATGTACCACTCAGCAAAGTTTGACCCATCGAGACGCAGCTCCTCAGCAAGAAACATACTACTGTAGTCGCCCATGATCTACAAGGATTTTGCAAAGACATTTTAGGACACTTGTTTATGACAATTTTAGTTCAACTTAATCAAATTAATGAACTCCCACTAAACTCAACATCTCTCTGGTTGTTCAGTGACACACGATCCAAATCCACTACACCACCACCGATCATCACGTGAGATGATGTAGCTTCAATGGTGAACAACTCAATGTTGATTATATCATTCATATGACTCGTGTTTAACCTTTCGGTTCCGTGTTCCCGAGGCCATGTCTGTACATGCTAGGCTCGTCAAGACAACCGTAGTATTTTCGCATGTGCAAACTGGCTTGCACCCGTTGTATGTGAACGTTGAATCTATCACACCCGATCATCACGTGATGCTTCGAAACGACGAACTTTCGCAACGGCGCATACTAGGGGAGAACACTTAATTATCTTGATATTAACATGAGAGATCACCTTATCATGCTACCGTCGCGATCACATCTAAGCATAACAATAAGGTGCACAAAAGGGATTAACATCACATGCAATTCAAAAATTGTGATATGATATGGCCTTTCTTCTTATGCTCTTAGATCTCCATCTTCAAAGCACCGGCAAGATCTCCATCTCCGGCATGATCTCCATCATCGTGGCGCCATCACCATGGTTGTCCACCAACTATTGCAACTACCACTAATGCTACTCTTAGCAATAAAGTAAAGCAATTACATGGTGATTCATTGACACGCAGGTCACATAAAATAAAAGACAACCATATGGCTCCTGCCGGTTGCCGTACTCGTCGACATGCAAGTCGCGAAATATTACAAACATGATCATTGCATACATTATCACAAATCACATTGGCCATATCACATCACTTGACCCCTTCTGCAAAAACAAGTTAGACGTCCTCTACTTTGTTTATGCAAATTTTACGTGGCTTGGGTCAACGAGATAGAACCGTTCTAATCTACGCAAAACCACAACGGTGATATAATAATTGCTTATTTACTCATCCTTTTGAAAGGCCTTCCATTGAAAATTGCATCCTCACTAAAGCAAAAGAAACAGACACCCGCCATCCACTTATGCAAAACAAGTTGCATGTCAGTCGTGGAACCGGTCTCTCGTGCGTGGACGAGTAAAGTTGGTCCGGGCCGCTTCAATCTCACAATACCGCAAAGATGCAAAGTGCACGCGAGAAGGTAGCAACATAAAATATCAACGCCCACAACTCCTTGTGTTCTAATCGCACCAACATCTACGAATAGATCTAGGCTCTGATACCACTGAAGGGGTTGTAGCATAGAAAAAAAAAATTTCCTACGCGGCAAGCGGAATAAACCCCAAGGATCTAGATCTACTAGATGAAGATAGCGAAGGTGAGATCCAATATCTTACCCTTGAAGATCAACAAACACGTTTTGTCGGTGCAGGGGTTGGCTAGTCGATCCCCGCAACTAGACTCGTCTAGTCGCGAGGAGATGTATTATCCTCGAGATCCAATCCGGTGAAGTGCAGCAACGAGCAGCACCTCCGCGGAGTCCACACGTATGGCTCGATGAAGACGTCGACTCCTTGATCCCGCAAGCGAGAGGACGTGGCCTTGATGATCTCAGCAGCACGACGATAATGCCGGTGATGATGACGATCTCCGCGAGCAGGGCTTCGCCAAGCCAAGCAAGGGGAGAGGGAGAGGAGGAGGTGGCACAGCAGCCCTTCGGGGAGAGGTGATGCGGCAGCTCTAGATGGAGGAGAGGCGGCGGCAGCCCTTCGGGGTAAGGGGTGGCGCGTCTAGGGTTTAGGGTTGGAGGGGTGGTGCGGCTAGGGTGTGTGGGGCGGCAGCCTCAAGGGTGTGCCGCACCCTTCCCTCCCCCCCTATTTATAGGTGGCGGCTAGGGCTAGGGCAGGGGCTGGCCGGCCCCCTCTTGCCTTGCCCCCCAAGTTGGAGTCCATCTAGGACTCCTCCTTGGGCCCCTTTCCTAAAGGGTGGAGGGCCCAACTCCTAGTCCAACTAGGAGTGGGTTTCCCCCCCTATGCCGCATGCCCATGTGGGCCATTGGGTGGTGCGGCTGGCCCAAGTGGCCAGCTGCACCCCTTTGGTCCATGTGGGCGCCATACAATATGTGGTCCCACTTCTAGAACCTTCTAGAACATTCCGGAACCTTCCGGTACCCTATAAATAATTTCCGGAACCTTTCCGAAACCTCCGGAAACCACTTTCCATATATGAATCTTATTCTCCGGACTCCTCCGGAACCTCTCGTGATGTCCGGGATCCCATCCGAGACTCCGAATCACCATTCGTTCGTTTCATCATTTAATTCATCGCAAAACCTAATTTCATCGGAACGTTAAGTGTGTGACCCTACGGGTTCGAGAATGCATAGACATGATCATATCAATAATTAATAGCGGGACCGGGATGCCCATATTAATTCCTATACACTCAACGAAAACCTTTTCTCGATTGAACCACGATGCCGGAGATTCAATTAATCTCATATATGATTCCCTTTGTCTCACGATATTTTACTTGCCCGAGATATAATCGTTGACATCCCCATGTCTAGTTTAATCTCGTTACCGGCAAGTTCTCTTTACTCGTCCATAATATAGGATCCCGGTGATTACAACCTAATCACATGTCTGCAGACTTTTGATGCTATATTACCGAGAAGGCCTGGAGATATCTTCTCCGTCACATGGAGGGACAAATCCCACTCTTGATTCATATCACCCAACAACCCACCATCGGAGATACCTGAAAGCCACCTTTATAATCACCCAGTTACGAAGTGACGTTTGATGTCCACAAAGTATTCCTCCGGTGAACGGGAGTGATATAATCTCATGGTCTAAGGAAACTATATTTGGCATATTAAAAGTGTTGACAACAAAACTTCTGTGACACGATTAATTGCAACTCTTTATTTGGGTCATGTCCATCACACCATTACTCCTAATGATATGACTCCGTTATCAAGTGACTATAACAAGTCCATAGTTAGGAAACTCTAACTATCTCTTGATCAACGAACTAGTCCTGTAGAGGTTCACTAGGGACTCCGGGTGTTTATATTCCACACATGTATTATGTTTTCATTTAATACAATTATAGCATGGATAATAAACTATTATCATAAACGTGAATATGCTTAATAAACCATTTTATTATTGCCTCTAGGGCATATTCCCAACAGTTAACTCCTTGATGAAGATCTTGATGTCGTGATGGACCACCGTCAACTCCTTTCATGGCTCCAAAATTCTAAGCAGGGGGTCAAATGGGGAAAGGGTGAGTAACCAACGTTACCCAGCAAGTTCATTATGTACGGTGGGAAGTATGATGCACTAACTACTGCTTTAGACTCAAAAGAGTCACAAGCTAATGCAGGTTTTTGCAAACATTTCTTCAAGAGGTTTATTTTATTCTGAAAACTATGCCCGTCATCCTTCACAGGTGCTAGAACTTCATGGAATTCCTTTCCTGCACCGTTCGCAGCTCCTTCCCGGAACAGGGAGTAACATGTTACAATTTTTTACACTCTGCAGAGGTGTGTTACTTTACCCATAAGAGATCAAGACCTTGTTGCACAACCAGGCGTACTTACCTGTCCACACTTCCTTTGGTGTGGGACCCAGTTTTTGATCCAAGACATTCATTGTGCTTCTCCACCACCCCGCATGCCCACCCAATTCATGCATAGCGAGAGCACCCCTGATATTCAACCCCGCAAGGAAGAACTATCTAGGCTCCCCTTGCAGACCATCATAGACACCAGAGTCCGTGGGGATTAAGGGATCCCACCCATGTGCATGTAGTCCCGCAAGATCTACAACGTACGGCACTGGCTGCTCGTTGACATGCGAACGGAAGAAGATCACAGATGACATTTTCCATCCCATTCCAAGCCTTATGGTTAACGCGTCTTTACGGCACAAGAATTCTGACGGCATTGGATATTAAGCCTAGGTAATACTTTCCCTTGCAAATGGAACCTCCGGACCTATTCATCTTACCATGGTCCCATTTGCCAGCCATAATAGGATATCACCAATCAGGTAGATAGCCAAATAGTCATATTATTATGAAAATAGGATTTATGCTTCTTTTGAATAAAGGTGATAGTATAATAGTATTTTGCAAATAGTTTCTTAATAAATATTTCAAGAGGTATGAGCAAGTGATGAACTTGCCTGCGATAGATATGACAATTCATGTCCTTCGGGGTTCTACGGTTGCGTCAGAACCCAGAGATGTGAAAATAGCAATGTAGTCCGGGTAAGGACTATTGGAAACACTTGCAAGATGCTATTATGCATAAATATGAGATGCATCGTAAATAACCCAAAAATACCCAAACTCACAAGTGTGGCTTCGCTTTACTGAATACTTTGTTAACTAAAGTGATTAGGGTTAAAGGATTAGTTAGGTTCATAATTTACTAAATTGGTAAATTACTTTGAATTGTTATAACATTCAGACTTAAGTGTTTGCTATGATTATTAAAGTAATAATCTACGTGATTAATAATCAACTTACAGATGCTTATTTAGGCATTGCATTCATTCTATAGTTTTAATTAATCTAACCACTTTGATTTTATATTGGACTCATCTTTGTGTGTTTTACCCAGGATGAGTAACAGGACAGTCATTTACAAAATGGTAATTGAGTTCAAATTTTACATTTTGAACTATATCCCAAATTGTCTTTATTTTAGAAAATAATTGTCTTTTGAAAATAATTCATAGTTGTTAAGATAGAAATGATTTTATTTGATAATTTACCTCAAGGAGCTTTGTTTTAATGACACAATTTTAGTTGAGTTATTGTATTTAGGAAAATCATAAATATTATATTTTGTTGTATTGGAACTAATGGTTATATTTTCCTTAATTTAAAAATAATTATTTATTTAGTTTTTATTTGAATAAATGGTCATTTCCCATATTCATCCAAAAATGGCATTTTATTAATTCAAAATAATTTTTATTTTAGTTGGTTGGAGAAGTATGAATTTGATATAATTAAATAGGTTGCATTTTCCTAAACATTTTGGTATATTATTTGTAATTTTCTGAGTTATAGATCAAAAGTTATGAATTTTACAAGTTTGGTTTATTTTCTGGAAGTTTTGGAAAAGATGAAAATTCTGACAACGAAGTCCACATGTCAGGGTTTTATTAATTTTCAAAATCATTTCTAAAATGTTAAGAATCTGACAAGTCGGCCACATGGTGACGTCAGCTGACGTCACCCATGGCAGGCACGGCTCTGCCTGCCACGCCGGCCGATTCCGGCCATCGATCCTGGGCGACGCGACCACGCGCATAAGAGGCGCGGGGCTGAGGCGGATTGTATGGTGGCGGCGCCGCCCGTTTATGGTCGCTCCGACGACCATGGCAACTGTACGTGGTGGTGGTGCACGGTGGCTCAACTCGAATCCGTCAAACCGGATGCAATCGACGAAGCTGAAAGATGCAATCGAGAGAGGAGCTCACCGCGAGGGCAGTGGACAAGGTTTGGGCGCCGGGATGCAACGACGGCGACGGAAACTTGATTGGCGGTGGCGGCCGGCGTTCGGGGCATCGGTCGCGTTCTTCGTCTTCAGGCCCTCCCAGCAAGCGCGGCTTCCACCCGGAGGACGAGCGTGATGAGGCGACGCTGATGGACAACACGGCGGAGCTCTACGTGGCGCAGACCGATGGCGATTTGGAGAGGACGATGGTGGCTGAACAAAGCTGGGGTTAGGGTTTCCGGTCAATTTCGTGAGAGAGGAAGAGAGAGAAAGCAAACGAGGGAGAGAGAGGAGAGAGTGAGCGAGATGGGGACGTCTCCCCGGGTCTTATCCTCAACAGCAAGCAAGTAAGCAGAAGGTGGCACGGCGGCTGTCGACGTCATCCTTCTGGCGTGAGAGGAAGAAGAAAAGGAAAGAAAATAATTTTGTACAAACCCCCTGGACTTGTTTGTTATTACTAAAAACTTTTAAAACAGAAACTTCCAATATTTTTTAGGGCTTTTAGACAAGTCCAGAAATTATGGAAAAATTCATGGGGACTCATAATATTATAGAGAAGCTCCACGTGTTTTTGTTTTGAATTTTAGAAATACCCTAGTCACATTTAAAAATAGAGATATGTTTTAGTCATTTAAATGTATTCACCTTTTATTTTAGATGCAACCAAGTTCTTGTGTTCAAAAGCGTACATGCCATGAACATGATCAACTATTAATCATTTATTATAGAGTTGGGATGTCATACTAACTGTGTGTGGTCGTGAGGTGTTATGCTAGCTTTGCTTGTGAACTTAATATTCACTGCTGAACATATTTTCTTGGATTTGTACCCATGTATAAATCTGTTAAGCTAAATATATTTTGCTTGTGAATAACTCTCCTATGAGGTAAGCCTATCCCTCTTATGTTTGATATAATCCTTTTGTAGGATTTATTCTTGGACATGCTGATGGCCTTGAACTTAGCTTAGGTTGAGACTCCAAGCGCAGAGTGTGTAGTATATGAAAGACGGTTTCCCCACGAGGGGTGACTTGAGGGTTTAATATCGACCTCTCGGGGAATCATTAGTGAAAGATTATCCTTCTCTTGAAAACCTGCAAAACAAAGTAAATTGTTTTGTGCCCTCAACCTCACCAAGTGGTTGTCAAGCACAAGGTGTGAGAATGATATGAAAATATAACAAATTCAAAACAAGAAATAAATATGCAATGATGATAAATAAATATGCAAGGATGGTGGAAACAATGATGGGTAATATTTTTGGGTTTTGTATTGTGAATGCAAGATATAAAAGTGTTTTTGTATTTTTGGATTTTTAAATGGCAGAAAATAGAAAATGCTTATAAGTTGTTGGAAATGTGTTTCTTATGATTAAAAAATGGACCGGGTTTCATGGTTTCACAAATGCATTCTCTCTTTAATAAAGTGGTAGATAATGGAACACTAGAATTGACATATGAGATTGCAACAAAAAGGTTTCATGACAAGTTACTAATTATATGGGCATCACGTCCTAACATAGAGATCTTTTGTTTATTAATCTCTCTTATACTCCACCAAGATGTGAACTAAATCTTAGCACCTCAGTAATTAAGATAAATCAGAGTATAGCTTTAAGTCTTATGACATGAAGTTAAAATAAGAACATGCTAGATCTAGTCATGGAGAAGTGGCAATGGTCACACCCACACCTCCGGTAGCATGGTATTTTTCTTTATCCCTAGTGAGGCAACAAAGTAAGGTAAAAATACCCAAGTGGATCGCGGAACTTCTCTCACTTTCACCGCACTAGCCACCCCCTCATTACTCCAACTAATGCACACGTTCCCCCACACACGCTCTCATAAACATGCTTGATCAAAACAAGTAGACAAGAACGGGGTACATAATATGCATCTACTTTCATAACTGAAACAAAACAATTGCAATCTCAAACATATATTAACTCATAAAGAGATCCACCACAAAGGTGTTACATAGATGACCGTAATCATGTTCGGCAGCTCATACGGTGCTAATTAGTGAAGCTCAAGAGAGAGGAGAGATACATAAGTTACTTCCACAAACCCATAGTCCAGGGGTGGACTACTCCCTCTTCATCATGGAGACGGTGGAGATGGAGACCACGCCGGCAGCACTCTGCCGGAGTTTTCCCCCTCCAATCTGCAGCTCCAGATCTCTGTTTCGGTGTTTCTGTGTTTTCGGCCGCCTCCCCTCCGAAGGGCGTCAGGGACTATTTTTATAGTCGGTTTTAGGTCAAGACGAAGGTTCTGGAGAAAAGATCGACGGCAATGGAGCCTCGAGGCCCCATATGGTGGGTCCCACGCGGCCAAGGAATCTGGCCGCGTGGGCCACCCTCTTCTGGCCCTCGGGCCTCCGTTTGTTCTCTTCCTTCGCTCCTATGCTTTGTTCCTTCCAAAAACTGATGCTCGTAAATTTTCAGGTCATTTGGACATCGTTTGGGTCCCTGAAACATCAAAATATAGAAAATAGGGTTTTCTGCCAGTGCAGGGTTAATTCCAGAAAAATAGGAAAACTATGAAATCTTCCCAAAATCATTATAAAACAATGATATAACCCTTATATGATGCAAATATGAGTATTATAATGCAAAGTTCATGTATGCATTTTACATGCATCAACATCCCCAAGCTTAACCTATACTCGTCCTCGAGTATAAAGGTGATAAAACCAACATGGACTTTGCATTTTAAGACTATCAATGGATATCAAAGATGATTACTATTGCTACATAAAGTCAAATGATTCATTCTTCAAAGGAGTAGCAATATGCAAGATAGATTATGAAGTGATATCAAATATTCAATGTAAGGATGTTCAATGATAATTCACAAAGTGCAACATAGAAGAAAGTACTATGGACCAAATGTATGCATAATGAAAAGTAAAAACATCCTATGATGGTCATAGAGTACTCTTGTAAATCTGAATATAAAAGGTGGACACTTTGGAAAGATATATAAATGAGTAGAGGTAAAACATGAATAAGTTTCATCTAACTTCCAAATGATTCTACTTAAGTTAATGTTTGCAATGTGGTATTCATTGGTGTCAAGCTCTCATTACCCCCATCATAACATCTTGAATGGTTAAAGTTTAAAAGTGAAAGCAAATATGAGTAGTGTGCTTGACAAAGTATGGGTTGAAAGCTTCATGCCCCGTGAATACGAGTACCTACACCATGGTGTTACTCAATTTGGGCTACCAAGCAAGTTCAAGTTAAAGTCATTGTAAAAATAGCGTCATCAAGAGGGTCAACTGGGGTACCTCTTGTCCCAGGACATGGAACAAGCCCATGTCAAAATGACAAGACAAATAAACATAGTGAACAATCTCAACACCCTTTTTATTTACTATTGATATAGCTTTTTTATTATGAGGTGCATCACTGAAGGTTCACAATAGCATATAAGTAAATTTCCACCATGAATGATGCATGGCTTAGATTAGCGGCCCAGGTGTCTCTCTAGCCATTTGTACAAACTACTTAAACTTACTTAGTTTCCACATTTATTTGGCACTATGATAGGCATCCATAAACAAAAGTACATGATATCAACTAAATATAATTAAGAACATGTTGAAAGCTTGCCATGTGACAGCACATATGGGCTAACCCCCAACCAAGACTCTTTTCAAGCTCACAGCTTCATAATTTTAATCACAATGGTTCATGTTTATTAGGTGCAATAAATGTAAGGTGTGAGAGCTGTTTAACCAACTTTCCCCATAACAATCAATAACATAAGCATTAAAATTCAGAGGTATAGACAATACAAAATAACATGATAAACATACTCAGAATAGCATAAAGCTAATAGGTAGATATGGTGGACTCACTGGAAAAACTTTGGTTGAAGATGTTGGAAAACAAGTTTTTACTTGTTGGAATTTTTGGGCTAGCAAAAGGGAGAAACTTGACCGTCTAAATGCATGAACAAGTGTCCATAGAACTAACCAATCCATGTTAAACAAAGTAAAGTTACATTCAGCATCAAAACATGAATAAGATATAGCTCTTGATAAAACACTTTCAAATTAACACTCATTAAAAAGCACATGAATCATGCAACTATATGTATCTTTTTAAATCAACTCAAACATCCCTTTCCCAATATTTTTAATAGCATCCAACTTAATTCAACCCAAATTTCTAGTATCTCTCTCATATGAAAATGATAGTGGTGGTCTCAAAACAAAAAATCAAACCAAAATAAAAAGCAAATGAAAGACGCTCCAAGTTTATGCGATAAAGTGCATTGATCGAAAAACAGAAGTTAGACGTGTGCAAACTGAGAGTGTGTTGGTCCAGTGGGGTTGTCTTCACATCCCCAAGATTATGGTATTCACCATCCTTGGATAGCTCTTGGTGCATCTCCTCTAATCCCTGTGAAAAAACTTCAAAACACTGTTTCTCCCATTTCTTTTCTGTGGGGTGACATTAGTAGTGATAGACAAATGAATTGCTTGCTGCATAAAATCCTTAAACAAAAATTCATATGAATGTCCAGAAAGTGTATAATGTTGTATTCCTAGTTATAAACTTAATTGGGTCAAAAAGATTCAAGTTAAAAGTTCAAAGAATGCATCAAACAAAATGGGACAGAATCTTTCCAGAATAATAGCAGCTGCGAAACGCATTTTTCTACCCACCTTAAGAATGTCGAAAAATTCTGAGAAAATTCATACATACAGAGGATGAAAAACTGAAGTTACAGTAAAAATTTCAGCTCTTTCGTAGTTACAGAATAGGAATGAAAAAATCAAACCATGCACAGATTCGTGCTAGAATAGACTCTCCGAATGCAAATAGCAACTTTTTCAAACCAAAATGGGTAAAACTTGTTACTTTATTAAAAATTGCAGAAACAAAACTAAAAACTAAGTCTCTTGTTACAGCAAGAGGACACAAAGAAAATCAAAAAATAAAAACAACCGGGTTGCCTCCCGTAAAGCGCTTTCTTTATAGCCATATAGCTAGGCTTCTTACTTCATATTTATGATGGACAAAGCTCATGAGGGAGCTTGAACTTTTGTATGTCCCTCTTCCTTGGGAAGTGTTCCATGCACTTCTTGTGTGGAAAGTGAAACTTCACATTCCCTTCTTTTGAATCAATGATTGCACCTGTGGTACGAAGAAAAGGTCTTTCAAGAATAATTGGACTAGAGGTTTTATTCCCCATATCCATGATTAGAAAGTCAACAGGTACAAATGTCATATGCAACTCTACCATAACATCACTTACTTTTCGTAAAGCATGTTAATGGAGTCATTAGCAAGTGCAAGTTCAATAGAGCATTTTTCAAGATTCTTTAATTCAACAACTTCATATAATTCTTTAGATAAAACAGAGACACTAGATCCTAGATCTAATATGGCATGGTGTGTCTCTTTTCCAATGGTTAGTAGTACTTTGGGAATCCATACATCCCCAAGCTTAGGTGGTATCATAGCTTCTTAGTTGTACCTAGCAATCTTTTCTTTTAAAACATGATTAGCAATATAAGAACCAAAACCTGCTTGGTTAGAGTTGATGGAAGGATCACTTGCAAATTTTTGTAAGATAGATATTAATTCATGCAAGCTACAATCATCTAAGTCAAGTAGTGGTTCCTTGACTTCACTAAGAATTTTAGCTTCCTCAACTTTTCTCTCTTTCATTGCCATAATAGTTTCCTTAGCAACTCTCTCTTGCTCATGAATGTGTTCCCAAGATTTATTTATAACCTCTTGGCAATATTTAATTGTTTCCACATATTTTTGAGCTGTAATGGTGTTCTTTAATGAGGAAACTTCCTTAGTGAGCTGATCTACCCTTTCAAACAAAGAGTCTTGTTTTTCGAACTTAGATATAAATTCCTTATTAAGCTCCTTTTGAGTAGATATAAATGACCTAATGGTATTTTCCAAGTCACTAGAAACATTGCTACTAGTGGTATATTTGTTTGGCACATATGGGGGTTTATTATAGGGATTATAATTTTTATTACCATACCCATTATTACCATAGTTTCTAATGAAGTTAACATCAACATTTTCAGGATTATTACCCACTAGTTCTTCCAAAGGGACATTTTCAATATTTTGTTTATTAATGAAAGCAAGAATAGTGTCCATTTTAGATGACAAATCATTTATTTCTTCTATGGAGTTTACTTTCTTAGATGGATTAGGTGCTCTTTCAGTATTCCATTGACTATAGTTTTGCAAAATACTTTCTAAGATGTTCTTAGCTTCTACTATAGTTTTTCCCATAAAAGCCCCTCCAGGAGCGGAATCAAGAATATTTCTAGACATGTAATTTAGACCATTGTAGAAGGAGTGTAATATGGTCCATTCGTTGACCCCATGTGATGGACAAGTTCTAAGCATAAGTTTTATCCTATCCCAAGCCATGGCAACATGTTAATTTTCATTTTGCCTAAAAGAAAGAATATTGTTTCTATTTTGCAAAATTTTAACAGGAGGATAATATTTCTTAATGAAAGCTTCTTTTAGATCATCCCAAGAATTAATACTATCAGTAGGTAGTAAATGCAACCACTCTTTAGCTTTTCCTCTAAGTGAGAAAGGAAATAACTTCAGTTTTAGAATATCACTTTCCACATTTTTAAAATTTTGCATGTCACATATTTCAACAAAATCATGAGATGCATAGAGGCATCCTCCATAGCACTACCGCCAAATTGTTCCCTAGTTATCAAGTTCAATAAACTAGGACTTACTTCATAACTACCAGCTGTTATCTTAGGTGTGGCAATGGGCCTAGCAATAAATTGATCATTTGGAGTGTTTGTGTAGTCACACAACTTAGTTCTATCACCCATTTTTGCAAGTTTTTATGTGTTTTTAATTTTTAAATGCAAAACTGAAAATAAAATGACACTAAACAATGCAAACCGAAATAACAAATGCAACACAAAATGCAAAACTGAAAATAAAATATGCAAACCGAAATACAAATATGATATGCAAGACAATAACAAAACAAAATAAAATGCTTTGAAGGTAAAGATGGATAAGATGATGCTCACGTAGGTGCAACCTCCCCAAGCTTAGGTGTTTGCACAAGTTGGTGATGAAGTTGACTTTGTTGTGAGATACTCCTTTGGACAAATCTTTATAACAATGATTCCCCGGCAACGGCGCCAGAAAACGTCTTTGATGGCCTTGAACTTAGCTTAGGTTGAGACTCCAAGCGCAGAGTTGAAAGAACAAACGATGTCCCGATGTCGCCTAGAGGGGGGGGGGGGTGAATAGGCAATTAACACCTTTTCTATTTAGGGGCTTGATAATTGCGGAATAAAAGTAGGTGTTTAAATTAACAAGCCAACAACCTAAAATTCTAGGTTTACCTAAAGTGCACCAACAAGTTATGCTAAACAAGGCAAGCAAAAAGGTGATAGCTAGATATAAACTTCAAGCACGAAGGCTATCACAATGTAAATTGCATGAGTAAAAGCTCGGGTATAGAGATAACCGAGGCACGTGGAGACAAGGATGTATTCCCGAGTTCCTCCTTGTTAAGGGAGTACGTCTCGTTGGAGGGGTGTGAGCTCGCCACAAAAGGCCTACTCAACATGCCACAAAGGCCCCACCCTATTCTCCGATGAACCGCACCCAAAGGTTTGGTTCACCTTCCACTATTGGAATCCTTCGAGGCGGAATCCGGAGCCTTTACACCACTAAGCTTGGGGCACGCATCCACAACCGAATTGGAGGCTCCCAAGAATCACCACAACACCGTCTAGGGTCCAATGACCCAAGAGTAACAAGCTCCCAACCTTCAATCCCATGAATCACCGTGGGGAGCACAACCCGATGCACCTAATGCAAAAGGGGAAGATCACACCAAGTGGTCAAATCCTTCTCCCCAAAATCCAACCAAAACAACTAATGCTATGGAGGGATTTAGGAGGAAGAACGAAGGAGAAACACCAAGAACTCCAAAATCTAGATCCAACGAGTTCCCCTCACTTAGAGGAGATTTTGTTTGGTGGAGTAGTGGATCTAGATCTCCTCTCTTGTTTCCCTAAATTTGGGCAAGAATCATCGGAGGGATTAGGAGGAATCGAGCTCTCAAGTTTTGCAACAATGGAGGAGAGAGAGGGGAAAAAACTAGTTGAAACAATGGGGAAGAAGCCCCTTTTATATGGGGCCTCAAAAAGTGGCCGTTGGGGGCTGAAAATGCTCCCAGCCCCGACAGCCCGGCCTGGGGCCGGCCTAGGCCCGGCCTGGCCGGCCAGGAGCCAGAAGCGGCCGGCCTGGGCCCGGCCTGAGCCCGACCTGGGCTGGCCAAACTGCAAAAAAACATCCAACACGAAAACGAACATATCTTTTTCATCCGAACTCCGTTTTTGATGTTCTTAGGCTCGTTGGAATCGCAACAAAAGACTCTACACGAATATGCATAGAAACATCATAGTCCAAGAATATATTATACAAATAAATGGGGAAAGTAAAAGGTCCCATTTGCAAATCGGAAATGCAATAACTTTCACCCACGAACTCCATTTTCGATAATCTTGGACTCGTTGGAATCGTCACAACGAGCACAAGAAGATTATGCAGAGAAACATCATAGTCCAAGAAAATGTTATAAAAACAAATGGGGAAAGTTTAAACCTCTATTTTAAAAACCGGAAATGCCGAATCTTTTGCAAATGAAGTCCAAATGAAATAAAACCAATTTTGTTGGAAATAGGGCGACAAATGCTACCTTTGAAAATGGCAAGCAAGCAATGGAGATTTTGCAAAGAAATGTAAGAGATAAATCTCCCGCACGGATGAACCGGCAAAATCTCCAATACCGAAACCGCAAAAGAAGAAGCATATGAAAACCGTTTTCGGTGAATTTGGCTTTGTCATGACAAGCACGACAAGCACCAAGACCACACCACGATAAGAGACAAATAATAACCAATAAAGATGATTGCATGGATGCAAAGGTTTGTGCTCTCTAGGGCGATACGATCAAGATATTCGGTCAAGAGCCCCTCTTGATAGTACGGTTATCTATCCTATAATCCGGTCTCTCACTAAACAATATGAGACCGGTAAAATAGAAACCCTATCAAGATCATACCTTTGCCTTGCGCATAAATCCACTTGAGGTCGATGAAGACGATCTTCATCTCCTCAAGACGCACCACCTTCCTCGATTGCGCTTCAGTGAAGATTCACTTGATGCTCCCCCATACACCAAGATGGGAGACGCTCTCTTCGGCATATCTTCACTTGTCCTTGAGTGATGATCAACCCGCACAAAGCCTTGATAAACACAAACTTTTCTTCTTCCCTTAACCTTGACTCCAACAAATGGAGAACAAGCAAGCTAATGGACAACCTACAAATATAGCTCAATACAAATATTAGTCCATAGCGATTGTCATTAATTACCAAAACCATGCACGGGGGCGACCATGCACTTTCAAGAGTGTGTAGTATAGGAAAGACGGTTTCCCCACGAGGGGTGACTCGAGGGTTTAATATCGAACTCTCGGGGAA
Source organism: Puccinellia tenuiflora (assembly GCA_012064385.1). NCBI lineage: Eukaryota > Viridiplantae > Streptophyta > Magnoliopsida > Poales > Poaceae > Puccinellia > Puccinellia tenuiflora. Next base: position 171,966 of record QRDG01000451.1, on the reverse strand, counting down.
TCAGTAGTGAAAGATTTATCTTCTTATCCTTCTCTTGAAAACCTGTAAAACAAAGTAAATTGTATTGTGCCCTCAACCTCACCAAGTGGTTGTCAAGCACAAGGTGTCAAGGTGTGAGAATGATATGAAAATATAACAAATTCAAAACAAGAAATAAATATGCAATGATGATAAATAAATATGCAAGGATGGCGGAAACAATGATGGATGATATTTTTGGGTTTTGTATTGTGAATGCAAGATATAAAAGTGTTTTTGTATTTTCGGATTTTTAAATGGCGAAAATGGAAAATTCTTATAAGTTGTTGGAAAGGTGTTTCTTATGATTAAAAAACGGACCGGGGTTCATGGTTTCACAAATGCACTCTCTCTTTAATAAAGTGGTAGATAATGGAACACTAGAATTGACATATGAGATTGCAACAAAAGGGTTTCATGACAAGTTACTAATTATATGGGCATCACGTCCTAACATAGAGATATTTTGTTTATTAATCTCTCTTATACTCCACCAAGATGTGAACTAAATCTTAGCACCTCAGTAATTAAGATAAATCAGAGTATAGCTTTAAGTCTTATGACATGAAGTTAAAATAAGAACATGCTAGATCTAGTCATGGAGAAGTGGCAATGGTCACACCCACACCTCCGGTAGCATGGTATTTTTCTTTATCCCTAGTGAGGCAACAAAGTAAGGTAAAAATACCCAAGTGGATCGCGGAACTTCTCTCACTTTCACCGCACTAGCCACCCCCTCATTACTCCAACTAATGCACACATTCCCCCACACACGCTCTCATAAACATGCTTGATCAAAACAAGTAGACAAGAACGGGGTACATAATATGCATCTACTTTCATAACTGAAACAAAACAATTGCAATCTCAAACATATATTAACTCATAAAGAGATCCACCATAAAGGTATTACATAGATGACCGTAATCATGTTCGGCAGCTCATATGGTGCTAATTAGTGAAGCTCAAGAGAGAGGAGAGATACATAAGTTACTTCCACAAACCCATAGTCCAGGGGTGGACTACTCCCTCTTCATCATGGAGACGGTGGAGATGTCGTTGGGGGAGATGGAGACCACGCCGGCAGCACTCTGCCGGAGTTTTCCCCCTCCAATCTGCAGCTCCAGATCTCTGTTTTGGTGTTTCTATGTTTTCGGCCGCCTCCCCTCCGAAGGGCGTCGGGGACTATTTTTATAGTCGGTTTTAGGTCAAGACGAAGGTTCTGGAGAAAAGATCGACGGCAACGGAGCCTCGAGGCCCTAGATGGTGGGTCCCATGCGGCCAAGGAATCTGGCCACGTGGGCCACCCTCTTCTGGCCCTCGGGCCTCCGTTTGTTCGCTTCCTTCGCTCCTACGCTTTGTTCCTTCCAAAAACTGATGCTCATAAATTTTCAGGTCATTTGGACGTCGTTTGGGTCCCTGAAACATCAAAATATAGAAAATAGGGTTTTCTGCCAGTGCATGGTTAATTCCATAAAAATAGGAAAACTGTGAAATCTTCCCAAAATCATTATAAAACAATGATATAACCCTTATATGATGCAAATATGATTGAAATATGAGTATTATAATGCAAAGTTCATGTATGCATTTTACATGCATCACATGCCTAGTAGTTTGTGTTATTAGATGGCTTGTGGCTTTTATCTTATGTGGAATTTGAATAATATGAGTGGTGATGACCAAGTGGCTTTGCAATAATCATATTTGTGGTCCTTATCATTTGGCCAATTTTCTTCCTTGAGATTTAATTCCATTGGAGAAATATTTGAATGTGGGCTTTCTTAGATAGGCACTTGATTAGGTTAAAGAGATTGATAATTTTCCTTCTTGATAACTGTCTTAATGTTGCCTCTTGTCCCTTCTTTTGTATGAATCAAATGTTGCTCCTCATCCTTGTTACCTACTTGACTCCAGATGATCCAAGTGATCCAAGTCTGATCAATAATCCCTTGTTGCCTTTGAATTAAAATTGATCCCTCATTCCATCAATGTGAGGTTAGGGCAAGTTCCTAATATCCATTAGTTAAGTTCCAAAATTAAGTTGCGTCACCCTTGTGGTGAAGGCAAACATTTTATTCAAAAGACACTCTCCTTTTGACCATGTTTATTTTTATTTGAAATTCAATTGCTTTTGTGCATACAAAGAAAATCTGTTAACAAGGTAGCTAATCTTGTTACTAAACTACTTTTATATAACACAAAGCCTTTTAATTTCACCCAAGTTTCTTTCATATATAGCTTTGTCTTACAAGAATAAAATTAAGAAGATTTGAAGATAAGAAGCTAAGATCAGATGAAAATATCAAGTTTAGTTTAGGATATAAGCTTACTGAAGTCTTTGCATTTTCTTTTTATGGTTGAGGCAATGTAAAGACAATGTTTTGATGTACTCAACCAATTAAAATATTTGCTTTGTCCTGATAACTCTTTGAATTGTGATAGGTGTTAACAAAAATTTAATCTGGTATTTATTTATGAATTGTTTGCTTAAATGTATAAGCACGTATAACTTTATTATTCATTTTTAACAAGTGTTCCAATTCAATATCATTTGTATATTCAAATTGGATCCGAATTCCCTCAATGAGTGAAATGCCTAGAGGTCATCTCGAAGTTTATAGCATTCACCTAAAATAAGCTGAATCCTAATTCATGAAGGTGAATGAACTCCGATCAATCAAGGATTTTATTTTGCGAAAATTTTATTCGGATTTCCAGATGCATGCATGTAGATGCACAAATTCCTACTTCTACCCTTCGTTAGTTGCTAAAAGTTGGGGTATTACAGTCTTCCTGTTGGCACCCGTTTTTGGCAGGTACCAGGTTCAAGAGCCTTCGGGAGGGAATGGCGACTCGTTGGTGACCCAGCAGGACGCCGACTCAATATATCCAGGAGTCGGCCTAGTGATAACCCGGACCACAGGTTCAAGTGCTTACTCGGAAGGAAAGATGACACGAAGAGAACCCGGCATAGCCAGAACCCGGCATAGCCAGAACCCGGTTCAGCAGAACCCGGTGCGGCCGGCATAGAGTTTCCTGAAGATTCCAGAAATGTGCCGAAGAAGCCAGATGCGAGGTTGCTTAATGCTTGCAAAGGCCAAAACAGAAGTCGGCGGATGATGAAACGAGTTCGGGTTCAACCCGGAAGACAATAGGTGACTTTCCAAGAGCCGGAGATGTCCAGCACGAATCCGACCGGGAGTCCTACCTAGTTTAGAAGTAGAAACCGACTTAGTCCATGAGTTGTAATCCTTGTAGAAGTCCAATGCTTGTACGGGAAAGTCCAGCCGCCTCGCTATATATGTAGGAGGTGACGGCCGATTGAAATTAAGCAAACAATCGACAAGCAATACAAACCCTCATTTTTTACCCTCAAACCCTTGTTCCTGCTTCCGTTATTCGGCGACTTCGCACGAGTTCATCGAATATCGACAACCGAGTTGAGAGCGGTCAAATCCGGCTTAGCTCAGCCAATTGTCGCCGGCCACCTCCGACGGGGTCCCTCCTGAGGTGCTGGGGTGTCTGGTTCTAAACGCATTGAGTCACTGTCTTGCGTATCGCGCTGTGACCCGGCCTCCCGCGGGGCGAGTTGCGGAGTATCTCCCCCGGCACTGCGGGTACACAAGGACGTGTTCATGTGATGTGTTTCTATCGCAACACACTTTTTGGCGACTCCGCTGGGGAAATTTCTAACCTAAAATCGGGCAACAATGACCGGTTCTAAGGCTACAGATCTGTCCGGCATCACCACCGACAACATCATCAAGCCTACTCTCAAGGACTTGTCGGAGGCTCAACGCCAAGGCCTGGATGAGTGGAAGAAGAAGAGAAGCGAGGAGTTCGAGGCACTGCGACTCAAGCGGGAGCAAGAAGACGAGGAGTTGTACTTAGCCAGCTTCAAGTTAGATCGGCAAGGTGTAACCGCGCCGATCAAGGAGCCGGAATATGTACCTCTGAACGTTGGCACCGACACACCCGGTGTAAGTAATAGTGTCTTTTCTTCTGAACAATTAGCCGAGATCCAGTATCATGTTTCACAGGGTACGAACACTGTCTATAATGCTATGTTGGAACATGAGGGGGCTAAGAAAAACACCATTCAAGGCCAAGCATCGGACACACAACCGATGAACCGAACAGGGAAAACCGGGTTGTTAGCGCATTACCTTGTCCGACTCCGATCCGAAGTTCACCCTACCCGGCAGGTCAGACGGGACCAGCGGTGCAATTTCCGGGTCGCGAGTCAATGCCGAATCCAAATTCGGCTCTTTGGACACAACCCGGCCCTGCGGCCAATTCTGTTCCTAGTCCGAGTCAATCGGCCAATATGGATGATTTGGTAGTAGAATTCAATAAGAAATTGGAACAGATAGCATATGGCAAGCTCGGGGTTAGGCTGAGACCTAGAACCTACACTAAACCCTATCCCGAGTAGTTTGATCTACAACCCTACCCACATGGCTATAGAGTTCCCGAGTTTCTAAGTTTAATGGGGTGGATAAAAAATCGACATGGGAGCATATTAGTCAATATTTGGCTCAATTAGGCGAGGCTAATCATGATCATATCAAAGTTCGTCTGTTCTCTTTGTCGCTAACTAGAGTTGCGTTTTCTTGGTTTTCGGCTTTACCTCCTAATTCCATACACACTTGGTTTCACCTAGAGCAAAAGTTTCATGAGCACTTCTATGCCGGAGAAATCGAGTTAAAGTTGTCCCATCTTACATCGGTTAGGCAGAAGCATGATGAATCGGTATCCGATTATATCAAGAGATTTAGAAACACTAGAAATCGATGTTATAGCTTGGTGATAACTGAGAGGGATATGGCCGACTTAGTTTTTAACGGGTTAAGGACGTATCTCAAAGAAAAGCTAGAAGGACACAAGTTCTCCTCTGTCGGGCAGGTGCAGGAGAGAGCTCTGGCTCATGAAAGCCGAGTTAACGAGTCCAAAGACTCGCATCGGACGAGCAGGAGTCGGCTTAACACTATCGAATATGATGCCGACTCCGGTGATGAAACCAATGTCTACATAGCCGAGTTTGTTTGGCCGAGTAAGGCCAAACCCTTTGTTTGTGATGACTTAAAGCCGGTTCGTAAAAACCGGGATGATGAGGTAAAGTGCACTTTTGACGTAGGAAAATCTGATAGAATATTTGACGCCTTGTTAAAAGATAAAGTGATCTAAGTTAACCATGTTATGCCGACTCCCGATGAGTTAAGGCGACGTGCTTATTGCAAATATCACAACTCTTTCTCTCATGCTACTAATGATTGCAATGTCTTTCGTCGACAGATTCAATCGGCCCTCAATGATGGACGATTAAGATTTGCCGGCATGGCCATTGACACACAGCCGTTCCCAATGAACGTGCTAGATCTCGAGGGAAAGAAAGTTCTTCTTCGGCCAGAAGCGGCCGAAGCCGCTAACAAATCTAACGTGGTTATTGGTGAGCCCAGGAAAGAAGCCGGCGTCAAGGAAGCAAGGAGAGAGATCACGTTGACTCGGCAACCCGATGGAAAAGAGGTTATCAAGATCACCGTCAAGAACTCCACACTCGGGGGGCAGCAACCACAAGCAAGAGAATCCGGAAACCGGAATCCGGAACTCGGGGGGCAACCTCGGTTCATGAAGCCCAAGAACCCGGAAGTCGGCAAATGGAAAACGAATCAAGTTGAATACAAGCCAAAGAAGATCAAGCCGACTTTCGATATGTTGCTGAACAAGTATGTGCGCCAGGCCGGGTCTAAGGTAACCCGGCAATATGGGAAGCGACCGAGGTCACCATCTACCGAGAGAGGCTACCAGCATCAAGAGTCGGCTGAGGCGTCCAAGCGTCAAGTAACCCGGCAAACTGTGCAAAGCCGACTCGTATATCCTGGTGACTCCTCATATTGGCGAGTCAAGGAGCAGGGAGCCCAGATAGCTGACATAGAGAGGAGGATGATCCCGGGCAACTCATTAGTCATTGGGACGCATGTGTTGAAACTGAAGGACCCGGTTATAGAGCCGACGAATGACAAGCCGATACTTGCTATCGTGCCCAAAGTGACATCCCGTGACCATAAAGCCGGATCCAGCCAAACCGAGGTAGCTAAACCCCGGGATCCAAAATATACTCAGCCGAAGTGGTGTCCGCCGGGTATAACGAAGACACAGAAGCGGAAACTGCAAAGGGCAAGGAACCGGGAGATGGCAGAGAAGGAGGCCGAGCAAACCAGAGATGCCAAGTTCAACGCCGAAAGGCCAATAGTGTCAGCTCAAGTATGGATACCAAAGCCGACTCCTGTAGCAACTCCTTTGATGATTGCGCCGAGTCCTGCCGTGAACAACGAAACGAAGCCGGTTTCTGTACCGGCCATTACTTATTCGTCATGGGCAGATGAAGTAGAAGCAGCGGACTTGGAAGCAGAGGACAAGCCGGCAGGAGAAGAGTCAGAAACACTGGAGTCGGCAATGGACGAGTCGGACAGCGAGTCGGCAAATAAGAACCCGACAGACGATTCAGCAGAAGACGAGTCGGAAAATCAAATAGATGAAGAGTTACTGGACTACGAGAGTACGCCGACTCGGGTAAGTATGGATATTAACATGGTATATTATTTTCCTGCTGAATTCCGTGCTGTAGAAGAAGAAGCCGAAGTAGCGCAGATTAACTTCGGACCCAAGAATGCCATCTTCGAGAAACCTGAGGGACCAGTCAAGCACCTCAAACCTTTGTACATCAGAGGGCATATCAACAGGAAGCCGGTCATTAGGATGATGGTTGATGGAGGAGCCGTGGTAAACCTTATGCCTTATTCTGTCTTCAAGAAGTTACAACTAGAGGATGCAGATCTCATGAAGACGAACATGATACTGAATGGGTTCGAAGGAGGAGAAGGAGTTGAGGCCAAAGGAGTCATTAGTCTGGAGCTGACCGTGGGAAGCAAGACTTTGGCCACTACGTTCTTTGTTGCTGAGATGCAGGGAAATTACAATGTGCTACTCGGACGAGATTGGCTCAATGCAAATCAGTGTGTGCCATCCACCATGCACCAGCAACTCGCACAATGGATTTACGATGAGATTGAAGTCGTTCATGCTGATAACTCGGCATGCATTGCCTTGGCCGAGTCCATTGTTGATTGGCAACACTCAAATGCTATGTTCCTGTCAGGGCGTGATCTATCCGGGTTCGATTTCCTGAGTGCTACCAGGGACGGATTCGTGCCAGTATCTTTAAAGCCGGTTGGAAGCAATCGGCTGCAATTCAAATAAATGGATCCCAACGATGAGTGGCTGCAAAAACGTCTGGACAAGTATCAGGCAGAGAGGAACGATATGTGCGAGGCAATTGAAGAACCAGACGACATGGATAAGTTGGGACAAGGTTTTACGTCGGCCGACCCGCTCGAAGAGGTGGATATCGGGGATGGCACTGTTCCCAGGCCGACATTTGTAAGTCAGAATCTAGAAGCCGATTATAAATCCGAGTTAATCACGCTAGTCAAGGAGTATGTGGACTGCTTTTCTTGGGAGTACCACGAGATGCCCGGGTTAAGCCGAGAGCTCGTTGAGCATCGGTTACCGGTAAAAGCCGGCTTCAGACCACATAAACAGCCGGCTCGCAAATTCAACCCGACAATATATGATCGGATCAAGGAAGAGATTGGCCGGCTCCTGAAAGCTAACTTCATTCGGCCTTACAAGTATGCTGAATGGATTTCCAACATTGTGCCGGTCGAGAAGAAAGGATCTGGCAAAATCAGAGCATGCATAGATTTCCGAGATCAAAACCGAGCTACACCCAAAGATGAGTATCTATGCCAATAGCCGACATGCTTATCAATGACGCCTCAGGACACCGAGTCATCAGCTTTCTAGATGGAAACGTGGGGTACAATCAAATATTCATGGCTGACGGGGACTCGGCCAAGACGGTGTTTCACTGCCCCGGGTTCGTTGGATTATTCGAGTGGACGGTAATGACTTTTGGGTTGAAGAATGCCGGAGCCACGTATCAGAGAGCGATGAACTTGATATTTCATGATCTTCTTGGAGTCGTACTGGAGGTGTACATTGATGACGTAGTGGTCAAGTCGGACGGCGAGTTAAATCATTTGGCCGACTTACGACTCGCGTTTAAGAGAATGAGGAAGTACGGGCTCAAGATGAATACTTTGAAGTGTGCCTTTGGTGTGTCGGCTGGAAAGTTCCTTGGTTTCATCATACATGAAGCCGGCATAGAAATCGACCCGGCAAAGATTGAAGCTATTCAGAAAGTGCAGACGCCGACTTGTAAAAAGGACATGCAGAAATTCCTAGGCAAGGTAAACTATTTGAGGAGATTTATTACTAACTTGTCAGGGAAAGTTGATGCATTCACACAGATCCTTCGACTCAAGAATGAAGACGAGTTCACCTGGGGGGCAATACAGCAAGAGTCATTCGATAGAATAAAAGTCTGTTTGTCTAAACCTCCAGTTCTGAGGAAGCCGACTCGTGGTCTACCGTTTCGGCTTTATATTGCCATCGAGGAAAGGGTGATTGGAGCCGCCTTAACTCAAGAAGCCGAAGGACATGAGTACGTCATTACATATCTGAGTCGGTGATTGCTAGATGCCGAGTCCAGGTACAGCTTTGTAGAAAGGTTGTGCCTATCTCTTTATTTTGCTTGCACCAAATTGCGCCATTATCTTTTATCTGGCGAGTGCAAAGTTTTTAGTCAAACCGATGTCATTAAGCACATGATACATAGGCCGATTCTCAGTGGACGAATCGGCAAATGGGCGTACGGGTTGATCGAATATGACTTGGCCTATGAACCTCTCAAATCGGTAAAAAGGCCAGGTTGTAGCCGACTTCATCGTTGAACATCGGATTGACCTAGAGCAAGAAGCCGACTTAAATGTTGTGTCGGCTGTACCGTGGAAACTTTATTTTGACGGCTCAGTTTGCAGTAGTAGACAAGGAGTCAGCATTGTGTATTTTTCACCCCACGGTACTATCTTTGAAGCCTCTTGTCGTCTCAATTACTTTTGCACTAACAATCAAGCCGAATACGAAACTCTTATATTCGGTTTGGAGATCTTAAGGGATGCAGGGGTAACCCATGTTGAGGCATATGGCGATTCACTGCTTATCGTCCAGCAAGTGACCAGGATCTTCCAATGCAATAGTGGATCACTCAACACATATCTCGACAGGTGCCTGGATATCATATCAACTTTGGATTATTTTTCTATATCTCATGTTTCCAGGCAGGACAACTGGCTCGCCAACGAGTTGGCACAGCAGGCATCGGGTTATCATGTCAGTAGAGGAGTATTTTTCACAGCAGAAAAGCCGATGCTAGCTGTCGTCAATGACTCGGAAGCTGGAGGAAAAACCGAGTCACCTAACTCGGAAGCCAGAGGAAAAGCCGAGTCACCTAACTCGGGAGCTGGAGGAAAAACCGAGTCACCTAACTCGGAAGCCGGAGGAAAAGCCGGGTTATCTAATTCGGCTCCAGAAGAAACTGGTGAGACTCGGCCAGCTGATTGGAAGACACCCATTATCGATTATCTGAAGAATCCGAGTCAGAAAACCGAGAGGGCTGTTCGGCGGCTTGCTTTCAAATATACTCTGGTAGATGACGAGTTGTATCGCCGAACACCTGATGGTCTTCTTCTCAAATGTCTGAATGAAGATCAATCTCGGGTTGCCATGGGAGAAGTACATGACGGGTTGTGCGGGACACATCAATCGGCCCACAAGATGAAGTGGATGCTCAGACGAGCCGGATTCTATTGGCCGACGATGACTAACGACTGCTTCCGATACTACAAAGGGTGTGAAGCGTGCCAGAGATTCGGAGATATTCAGTTAGTGCCGGCTTCACTTCTTAACCCGGTAATAAAGCCGTGGCCTTTTAGAGGATGGGCATTGGATTTCATTGGCATGATTAACCCGGCTTCATCCAAAGGGCATCGGTTCGTGTTAGTTGCTACTGATTATTTCACCAAGTGGTCCGAAGCAGTACCCCTCCGGAATATGACCCACAAAGAGGTAATCCAATTTATTACAGAGCATATTGTTCACAGATTCGGTATTCCGCAGACTCTCACTACAGATCAAGGCACCTCCTTCATGGCCAAAGAGGTGAAACAGTTTGCCGAATCACTCGGGATCAAGATGCTTAGTTCATCTCCATATTACGCTCAAGCCAATGGACAAGCCGAGTCAAGCAACAAAATTCTGATCAAGTTGATTAAGAAGAAAATACATGACTACCCGAGGAGGTGGCATGAGGTACTGTCCGAGGCATTGTGGGCTCACCGGATCTCAAGACACGGTGCAACCAAGGTAACTCCTTTTGAGTTAGTTTATGGACAAGAAGCCGTTTTACCGATAGAAGTAAATCTGGCTGCTTTAAGGTTCGCTAAGCAAAATGATTTGTTGGCTGAGGATTATCACAACTTGATGATGGACAACATCGACGAAGTAGCCGACAAACGTATCAAGGCACTAAAGGACATTGAAAAGGAGAAATTGCGGGTAGCAAAAGCTTATAACAAGAAAGTCCGGCTTAAGGATTTTCAAATTGGCGACTTAGTCTGGAAAGTTATATTGCCGATCGGATCAAGAAGCCGGAGATTCGGCAAATGGTCACCAAGTTGGGAAGGACCACTGCGAGTCGTAAGGATTGTACCCGGCAACTCATATCTGGTGGAGACATTGGAAGGCGGCATACTGCCCCGAGCTATCAATGGGAAGTACTTAAAGAAATTCCACCCGAGCGTGTGGCAAACTGCGTGAGCTACGCACATGGCCGATGAGCTTGAGCATCGCCCTTAGACAAATCTTCTACATCGAATATTTTCTAGTACGCAAGCTTTACTAGAAAACAGGGGGGCATGTGTTGGCACCCGTTTTTGGCAGGTACCAGGTTCAAGAGCCTTCAGGAGGGAATGGCGACTCGTTGGTGACCCAGCAGGACGCCGACTCAATATATCCAGGAGTCGGCTTAGTGATAACCCGGACCACAGGTTCAAGTGCTTACTCGGAAGGAAAGATGACTCGAAGAGAACCCGGCATAGCCAGAACCCGGTTCAGCAGAACCCGGTGCGGCCGGCATAGAGTTTCCTGAAGATTCCAGAAATGTGCCGAAGAAGCCAGATGCGAGGTTGCTTAATGCTTGCAAAGGCCAAAACAGAAGTCGGCGGATGATGAAACGAGTTCGGGTTCAACCCGGAAGACAACAGGTGACTTTCCAAGAGCCGGAGATGTCCAGCACGAATCCGACCGGGAGTCCTACCTAGTTTAGAAGTAGAAACCGACTTAGTCCATGAGTTGTAATCCTTGTAGAAGTCCAATGCTTGTACGGGAAAGTCCAGCCGCCTCGCTATATATATGTAGGAGGTGACGGCCGATTGAAATTAAGCAAACAATCGACAATCAATACAAACCCTACTTTTTTACCCTCAAACCCTTGTTCCTGCTTTCGTTATTCGGCGACTTCGCACGAGTTCATCGAATATCGACAACCGAGTAGAGAGCGGTCAAATCCGGCTTAGCTCAGCCAATCGTCGCCGGCCACCTCCGACGGGGTCCCTCCCGAGGTGCTGGGGCGTCTGGTTCTAAACGCGCTGAGTCACTGTCTTGCGTATCGCGCTGTGACCCGGCCTCCCGCGGGGCGAGTTGCGGAGTATCTCCCCCGGCACCGCGGGTACACAAGGACGTGTTCGTGTGACGCGTTTCTATCGCAACACTTCCCCCCTTAACAAAAACTTCGTCCCAAAGTTTCGGCTCCTCTCACATAGAGATAAGTAGAAAGAATGTCTGTAGATATTGATTCACTCAAATTCCTTTCCGACGTGGGCGTAGATATTGTTGATCCCTTGTCCCACATACTTCTCCGCATCTTTCCTTGATCCATACTATCCAACTGTCGACTTTCATCTAATATTTGTTAAATTCTAACGATCTTACTACTCCTTCATGTTTCTTGAATCATACAATTCAGACTCCTTGCATTACCCTAGCTTTATAGCCCTCTGTCGAAGTTCTTCTTCTTCATCCCTATAAGATCTTTCAATATGTTTTGTGGTACACTTCCCTATCATCACAAGACTAGAGACATTATTTCTGATAGTAGACTATTGGCTTTCATTTTAGACCTCGGAGTTAACTATTCTTTCCTGCTTTGTAGAACATAATTCTTCCTTAATGAGTTGATACCTCAGCATGGATTAAACATAAGTAGTCTATCCAACCATGAACACTCTATCTTACAAGTAGTCTCCCGTCACTTGTCATCAGGTGAACAGTCCTTTTGATGTCAATCTCCTCATATACTACATCTATCACTACAGTAACTCCGGATATAATCTCTGACTATGGTACTTTGGCCTCATATGTGTCAGATACCTTCTTCAAAATTGGTCCAGTTTCTTGGCTTATCATCAATCCACGACAAACTAGACTCTTCTCCCATGATTCTAATGTTCTTCTGAACAATGAACTCCGTGTTTGCACTTCTCTACGGGGTTGTTATGGCTTCTTTGGAATACCAGCATGCTCCCATCCAGGTACTTCTCTTCCCTAATCTCTTACCGACTTATACTTTGTCAGGAATCTTTTTCAACCACTCATTCTTGTCAACGATTTTGTATTTAACACGAAGTTATCTCCTTGTAAATGTCCGATCTCAACCAAGAACGTCCATTCTTGAATTTGACAGTGTAACGCCCCGACCCCATAATTATACAGAGAGGCTGTGTAATTGGCACAACCATCAAGGTATAACACAGAGATCGAGACTTGTGGAACAAACTGGCACATCGCATGACTCTACGACACAAAACATATGGCAACTCATATAATGAGAAGAATACAAATATAACACCTCAAAGGTCACAGACCATCAATTCAACAAGCGGAAGCGGGTAGTGTTGTCTAACAACAAGAAGCAAATATATGGCCTAAGAGGCCTACATTAAACATCACCCAAGCCAGCTTGTTCCACGGTCCCAAGCTGCCACCTGGGAACCCCAGACTAGTAGTCGACGTCAACGAAGAACCCACCTAGCTGCTCGGTGTCGTCCTCCTCTGAAATACAAAATCATAGAGGCAGCAAAGAGAGACTGAGTACGATGTACTCGCAAGTTTAGTAGGGCGATATAGGCCCAATGACTGACGGAGGCTCTAATGCTGTATGATGTAGCTGTTTTGCATAAAGCTAGATTTTCATTTCAAAGAGGTAAAAGACACAAGGCATCGTCTACTCAGAATATTTTTCATAAAGGGGATAAGAGAAATAACATTGTCAACATTGGTTCTCATCGAACCCTTTTGTAACCAACCACACTCATCTCCACCAAGGCACCCCCTCGAATCACCCTCGAGGAAGTGAACCTTTATCACACGTGATTATGCAACCTTTAGCTGCCATATCAGTTAGGTTAATATCCTCTATGATCTTATATCCGATCCCAAGTCATCCATAACCGCGGACACGGCTTTTCAAAAAGATTAAACCCTGCAGGGGTGTACTAATTTACCCATCGGTACCGTCCGGCTCACCTAGTTGGCCCTCTTCCGGGGAAGGCCGGCGAGTGGGCGCGGTTAGACCTTTACATTGCATGAGGCTTACTCAAGGACCATCAGTGTGCGGAAGGACAGGTTCAGCGCTCCCAGCGCCCTGCCCCGCGGCCACGTCCTAAACACCACCATCCTCGTTTCTTTTCCACCCACACAACTCACGCGCAAGTGGAAATAGCAAACTAGAGGACCCTTGACAAGCCCCTCACAACTTATTCGGTCAAAGGGGGTTCCATATGCCCCCACCTCCGGAAGCACGCTCAGTCTTGGTTCAAGAGGTAAAGAACTCGCACCTAGGGGCTAGAGTGAGGCAAAACACCATCCCCGATGGCAACTCACCCAAGACGTCTTAGCATTTTAATTAAGCATCACCATTATCCACCATGCCCGAATCATTCCATCAACATCAACAAGTATGGAATTCAATAACGGACATAACTAGTATCTCAACTAAGCATTTCTAAGCATGGCTAAGCATATAACCAACAATTATATTTGTATCCGGCCAACACATCAACACTAGGGTTCATAGGTAGGGATACATGTGATTGGCTCGGGAAAAACATGCAACCATAGGATTCTCTATATTTTGACCGAAAGAGACATTTGAATCGCATGCAAATAATATGGTGGATAAAATAAGTTTATAAAACATTAGGATGCTAGAATGCCAAGAAGGTTAGGTTATCTCTTGCCTTGCTGCCCGGGTGTGAAGTACTGCTCGTCGGGGTAAGTAGAGAGACCCTCGACTCCGGAATCTATCGATACCCAAAAGAAATACAAAGCACACATAAATCACACGAACACAAGATGCAATGCTCAATCACATGATGACATGTCCAATTGATGCAAAGATACCATCATATATATTAAAAGCAAAATTAAATGGGGAGCCAAAATAATTAGTGCAATTATTTGGATACAACCCCATATTTATCTTAGTGACCACATTCTTCATAAATTATTGAATTATTAGAGAAGTGGCTCGTTATGCATGAACATGACACGAATGGAATAGGGTTCGTTCTCCCGATCATTTCGGTAATTTATTTGTAATTTTAGGAGCACCGATGAATAAATAGCAAATTAATTTAAATAAAAGAATTTAATTCATGTAATCATATTATGAATAACCTCAAATAAGAATGTGTGATCATGATGTGATAAGTGCATGGTTTGATAGCATTAGACATGTTGATCACTTTGATATTTAATTCATAATTTTTGGACAAATATTTAATAAGTTATGAATTTTCCTAATTTGGTAATATTTAACCCATTTTAGGAATTCTTACATAACCAAAAGAAAGTAATTCCAAAAGAAGGTTACAATGATTCCAATTGGTGGAGTTTGTTTTACTGAACATTTTGAAATTTGATTCGTCGAATTTGAAGCATTTTTCAATTAGTTATCGATTATCAAACATTGTTTCAAATTAAAAAGGAAAACCTTTTCTCAGGCGGGCCGGCCTCAAGCCGGCCAGGCCGGGAAAAAGGCCGGGCATGTGGCCGAGTGATCCGGCCCTTGGCCGGCCCAAAACGAGTCCGGGCCGGGTGGCCAGGCCGGGACAGTGGCCGAATGGACCGGCCTTGTGCCGGCCCAGGCCGGGGCGCAGGCCGGCCACCAGCCCGAGCCAACCGGCCTCAGACCGGTCTGGCCGGGTCCTGGCCGGACGCACGGTGGCGGAGACGCGGCGGTGATCGACGGTGGATCGACGGCGGAGAAGAGAGGGGAGAGGAGCGCGGATGGTACCAAGAGGACGCATGCCTCACCTGATGTACTAAGGGAGAGTCGGCGTTGGCGGGGAGAGGCCGGAGTCGCCGGAATCGGCCGGCGGAGTGGTACCGAGGCGGGGAAGAGGCGAGGAAGCGGCCGTCGACTGCGGGCCTCCCCGGCTCGATTCGGCCGGTGGGGAGGGAGAGGGGAATGCGGCGGACCTCGCCGTGGCCTTCAAATCGCGCGGGGTGATGCCGAACGACGGCGGCGTGCTCGTCCCGGTGGCGGAACCGGTGAAGCTCGGGAGGAGGATTTGGTCGCCCGATCCGGGAATTAAGGGAGGGAATGGGAGGAGTGGGTGAGGGAGAGAGAGGGAGAGGGGGCAGGTGGGCGTCGGTGAGGTTCACATGACCTCCAGGGGAGCGAGGGGGCGACGGCCACTTGCGCGGCATGGCGCCAGTGCCATGGCCACAGTGGAGAGGAGAGAGAGGGAAAGAAGAACCGCGAAAAGGTCCCTGGAAAGTTTGAATTAATTGCAAACAAGCCCAGTAGCAGGTTTTAACCATTTAAATAAAGCACCAGGACATTTTCTAAAATCCCAAAAAAATTCATATAAGCTAGAATTAACCTTTAGAACCTCCACAAAAATTGGTGGTCCAAAATAAAATGTTTTGGTCATGATTTGTCCACAGGGTTTAAATGAAGGCATTTTTGAGATCTTCCAAAATTCATTTATTTGAAATATTTAAACATCTCAATAAAATAAGAAAATATTTATGGAGGCTCACATTATAATAATGCAGCACCCCATATTTTTATTTTGAATTTTACGGAAGTTTAAACTTGGTTCCAAAAATAGGAATTGGATTGAACCAAAATGAATTCTCAAATTTATTTAGTTGCTTGTTAATAATTTAGCCTTTGGCAATTATTTATAAAGTATATCCTTGAGTTTCCTGAACAATTTGGAGACTCAAGAATAATGCATTTTGCCAACTTGATCTTTGCATTTGATTTGGCCATTTTGGGCAAAGCATTTAGTTTGGAATTTGAGGAAGGGTTTTGGCTTCCTTTGTTTTAATTTTCCAAGTGTTGCTTTATTTTAGATTAGCAATTTTAAATGGATGCCATGATGCAATGCAAATCAAAAAGTGAAAATTTGGCCCATATTTTAGGGTACCAAATTGGGGCTGTTACAAATCTACCCCCCTTACAGGAATCTCGTCCCGAGATTCTAGAGTAGGAAAAGGGATGAAGGAAAACATGGCAACACGTATCTTCCTCGTTGCAGAGATTGGGCTAACTAACATGGCATGCCAAAACGGCGGAAAGGACCGAAGGTAGCTTAAGGTGACAGACAAAAAGGAACTCTGCCCACAACCATAAGCCATTAGGGAAAACTAGGAACGACTTGACCAAACAAAGGTCGATCCGAGGAGAGGACAACCGATCACTTGTTCAAGGTATGGGTCCAAGACCAAGACAGAACTTCAAACCACCAAGAGGTGTAGATCATAGAAACTTGAAGCACCTTGAAGAGAAAGGACACCTTCCAGACTCCACGCTTTTGACCTACCAGTCGCTTCCCTGAGGTTAAAAGCTTGGCCCTAACGAAACTGAGGGATTTCTATAATATCAGGGTGATTGGGCAAAACTTGATTCCACCGAGGTGGGAAAGATATAGCATTGACCCACAGTCAGATGGAGAGGTAAAACCTGATATAGAGCTATTGCCACGAGGTAGATGGAGTAGAAGGATTGACCTATAGTTATTTAGCAACTCCGTGGTGATGCTCTCCTTGAGTTTGTAGATACCCCACTCCGGCTTCAGAAATAGCCTTCATTTGATCCTCAAGCGAAAATCGTACTTGAAGATAGAGGAAGGACCTTGGGGAAAACTTCTAGAACCATGTCCACATGATTCTCATGGACAGCGGTCGATTTGAAAGAGTTAGGAGATTTAGTCGGAAGACCTTCCGGTAAGGTGCGTGAACCACAACACCGGACTTGTCAGGTTACTAGTAGGCTTAGGTCATGCTCTTGATAGCTCCAAGCATCACTTCATCAAGTTCGTCATGAGACTAAGCACGACCTCTCGATATAAAAGAGTGTGACACTCCAAGGTGGGACGGAACAAAATCTAGACAAGCTCTTACACCGCGAATCACAAAACTTTGCCCTTTTTCCGGAAAATGGAAGAGGTACCGGAGTTTGTTTCTCCTGACATCCCGGAATGGAATGCCTTGACGAACCACAAGAATAACAAGCATCAGAACATCCCAATGCCCGATACACTTGACTGTCTGCATGCAGATAGAGGACTGATAACAGAGTGGGATTAAGGAACGGCTAACAACATTTTAGGATATTGTAGAAGCCCGTGTTAGCACTCTTCCGACAACTAGTGCCGAAAGGGTTTCACGAACGGGTGTTAGTGGAGGAATCACAAATATTGATGGAAAAACTCGCTAAGAGCATTCCCATCATGATTCAGATGATTCCATGACAGAGAGCCTAGCTAAAGCTAGTGACGAAGAAGAGCATTGTCGAGGAACCCAATTACGACTGCGACCTCGAGTTTGAAGACTAACCTTTAGATTTTGCCAACCTGATGTAGGGTTTGAATCAACATCAGGGTTCAACGGAAAGGATCTTGGGTTAAAGATCAGCTTCTACCGGGACTCACAATAGCATAATGCTCACAAGGGTGACAACCCTCATGAATCATTACACCAGAGCCCTAGCACAATCTGGGACCTTCGGTTCAAGATCTTAGACTAAAGCAAGGAATATCTTGATGATCCGCAACACTTCCTTTCTTCGGCTTCAGAAATGGCAGACGAGCAAAGTTGACCACTAACTAAAGATAGAACCCAACCCCGTGATCCTAAAGATTTGAACTTTGCAGACGATCAGAAACACCGTTAAAATCAAATAGAGGTAAGATGGCACCGAGATCAGAGTGAATTGGATGAGGAGTAAAAAGAATCCTAAGAAGGTTTTCACAACTCATTTTTAGGTTAAAATTAATTTTCACGAACTAGACTCGACATCGACCAATAGAAAGGGTTTCCTACAGGCAGTCCTGCTCTGATACCAAGTTGTAACGCCCCGACCCCAGAATTATACAGAGAGGCTATGTAATTGGCACAACCATCAAGGTATAACACAGAGATCGAGACTTGTGGAACAAAATGGCACATCGCATGACTCTACGACACAAAACATATGGCAACTCATATAATGAGAAGAATATAAATATAACACCTCAAAGGTCACAGACCATCAATTCAACAAGCGGAAGCGGGTAGTGTTGTCTAACAACAAAAAGCAAATATATGGCATAAGAGGCCTACATTAAACATCACCCAAGCCAGCTTGTTCCACGGTCCCAAGCTGCCACCTGGGAACCCCAGACTAGTAGTCGACGTCAACGAAGAACCCACCTAGCTGCTCGGTGTCGTCCTCCTCTGAAATACAAAATCATAGAGGCAGCAAAGAGAGACTGAGTACGATGTACTCGCAAGTTTAGTAGGGCGATATAGGCCCAATGACTGACGGAGGCTCTAATGCTGTATGATGTAGCTATTTTGCATAAAGCTAGATTTTCATTTCAAAGAGGTAAAAGACACAAGGCATCGTCTACTCTGAATATTTTTCATAAAGGGGATAAGAGAAATAACATTGTCAACATTGGTTCTCATCGAACCCTTTTGTAACCCACCACACTCATCTCCACCAAGGCACCCCCTCGAATCACCCTCGAGGAAGTGAACCTTTATCACACGTGATTATGCAACCTTTAGCTGCCATATCAATTAGGTTAATATTCTCTATGATCTTATATCCATTCCCAAGTCGTCCATAACCGCGGACACGGCTTTTCGAAAAGATTAAACCCTGCAGGGGTGTATTAATTTACCCATCGGTACCGTCCGGCTCACCTAGTTGGCCCTCTTCCGGGGAAGGCCGGCGAGTGGGCGCGGTTAGACCTTTACATTGCATGAGGCTTACTCAAGGACCATCAGTGTGCGGAAGGACAGGTTCAGCGCTCCCAGCTCCCTACCCCGCGGCCACGTCCTAAACACCACCATCCTTGTTTCTTTTCACCCACACAACTCACGCGCAAATGGAAATAGCAAACTAGAGGACCCTTGACAAGCCCCTCACAACTTATTCGGTCAAAGGGGGTTCCATATGCCCCCACCTCCGGAAGCACGCTCAGTCTTGGTTCAAGAGGTAAAGAACTCGCACCTAGGGGCTAGAGTGAGGCAAAACACCATCCCCGATGGCAACTCACCCAAGCCGTCTTAGCATTTTAATTAAGCATCACCATTATCCACCATGTCCGAATCATTCCATCAACATCAACAAGTATGGAATTCAATAACGGACATAACTAGTATCTCAACTAAGCATTTCTAAGCATGGCTATGCATATAACCAACAATTATATTTGTATCCAGCCAACACATCAACACTAGGGTTCATAGGTAGGGATACATGTGATTGGCTCGGGAAAAACATGCAACCATAGGATTCTCTATATTTTGACCGAAAGAGACATTTGAATCGCATGCAAATAATATGGTGGATAAAATAAGTTTATAAAACATTAGGATGCTAGAATGCCAAGAAGGTTAGGTTATCTCTTGCCTTGCTGCCCGGGTGTGAAGTACTGCTCGTCGGGCTAATAGAGAGACCCTCGACTCCGGAATCTATCGATACCCAAAAGAAATACAAAGCACACATAAATCACACGAACACAATATGCAATGCTCAATCACATGATGACATGTCCAATTGATGCAAAGATACCATCAAATATATTAAAAGCAAAATTAAATGGGGAGCCAAAATAATTAGTGCAATTATTTGGATACAACCCCATATTTATCTTAGTGACCACATTCTTCATAAATTATTGAATTATTAGAGAAGTGGCTCGTTATGCATGAACATGACACGAATGGAATAGGGTTCGTTCTCCCGATCATTTTGGTAATTAATTTGTAATTTTAGGAGCACCAATGAATAAATAGCAAATTAATTTAAATAAAAGAATTTAATTCATGTAATCATATTATGAATAACCTCAAATAAGAATGTGTGATCATGATGTGATAAGTGCATGGTTTGATAGCATTAGACATGTTGATCACTTTGATATTTAATTCATAATTTTTGGACAAATATTTAATAAGTTATGAATTTTCCTAATTTGGTAATATTTAACCCATTTTAGGAATTCTTACATAACCAAAAGAAAGTAATTCCAAAAGAAGGTTACAATGATTCCAATTGGTGGAGTTTGTTTCACTGAACATTTTGAAATTTGATTCATCAAATTTGAAGCATTTTTCAATTAGTTATCGATTATCAAACATTGTTTCAAATTAAAAAGGAAAACCTTTTCTCAGGCGGGCCGGCCTCAAGCCGGCCAGGCCGGGCATGTGGCCGAGTGATCCGGCCCTTGGCCGGCCCAAAACGAGTCCGGGCCGGGTGGCCAGGCCGGGACAGTGGCCGAATGGACCGGCCTTGTGCCGGCCCAGGCCGGGGCGCAGGCCGGCCACCAGCCCGAGCCAACCGGCCTCAGACCGGTCTGGCCGGGTCCTGGCCGGACGCACGGTGGCGGAGACGCGGCGGTGATCGACGGTGGATCGACGGCGGAGAAGAGAGGGGAGAGGAGCGCGGATGGTACCAAGAGGACGCATGCCTCACCTGATGTACTAAGGGAGAGTCGGCGTTGGCGGGGAGAGGCCGGAGTCGCCGGAATCGGCCGGCGGAGTGGTACCGAGGCGGGGAAGAGGCGAGGAAGCGGCCGTCGGCTGCGGGCCTCCCCGGCTCGATTCGGCCGGTGGGGAGGGAGAGGGGAACGCGGCGGACCTCGCCGTGGCCTTCAAATCGCGCGGGGTGGTGCCGAACGACGGCGGCGTGCTCGTCCCGGTGGCGGAACCGGTGAAGCTCGGGAGGAGGATTTGGTCGCCCGATCCGGGAATTAAGGGAGGGAACGGGAGGAGTGGGTGAGGGAGAGAGAGGGAGAGGGGGCAGGTGGGCGTCGGTGAGGTCCACATGACCTCCAGGGGAGCGAGGGGGCGACGACCGCTTGCGCGGCATGGCGCCAGTGCCATGGCCACAGTGGAGAGGAGAGAGAGGGAATGAAGAATCGCGAAAAGGTCCCTGGAAAGTTTGAATTAATTGCAAACAAGCCCAGCAGCAGGTTTTAACCATTTAAATAAAGCACCAGGACATTTTCTAAAATCCCAGAAAAATTCATATAAGCTAGAATTAACCTTTAGAACCTCCACAAAAATTGGTGGTCCAAAATAAAATGTTTTGGTCATGATTTGTCCATAGGGTTTAAATGAAGGCATTTTTGAGATCTTCCAAAATTCATTTATTTGAAATATTTAAACATCTCAATAAAATAAGAAAATATTTATGGAGGCTCACACTATAATAATGCAGCACCCCATATTTTTATTTTGAATTTTGGGGAAGTTTAAACTTGGTTCCAAAAATAGGAATTGGATTGAACCAAAAATGAATTCTCAAATTTATTTAGTTGCTTGTTAATAATTTAGCCTTTGGCAATTATTTATAAAATATATCCTTGAGTTTCCTGAACAATTTGGAGACTCAAGAATAATGCATTTTGCCAACTTGAGCTTTGCATTTGATTTGGCCATTTTGGGCAAAGCATTTAGTTTGGAATTTGAGGAAGGGTTTTGGCTTCCTTTGTTTTAATTTTCCAAGTGTTGCATTATTTTAGATTAGCAATTTTAAATGGATGCCATGATGCAATGCAAATAAAAAAGTGAAAATTTGGCCCATATTTTAGGGTACCAAATTGGGGCTGTTACAGACAACCACAAAAAGACTTCATGACTTGATATGCAAAAACTTCATAACCTACCTTATCGGGTATGTCTCCTAATGTAGCTTTCCTTGCATCATCTTTGGTAGATCTTTGTCCAACTTCTTGAAACGCTCTTTGTCAAATTTACTTTGTTCCTCCATCCTTCTTAATTCTAGCGAGATTTGTCTCCAAATCCTAATATGAGGTGGAATATGGTCCATCCCCATCAATGGCTTCATTGACTTTTGTCTTCCTTTGACTTCCTTCTCTTCGCAAGCTTCCATTGCTGCCTCAAATCTGATCACTCAGAACGCTCTCATACTAACCTATGTACCCTCTAGACCAGTAAAATCAAGAAAGAACAAAATGTTGCAACATGCATTTGCACATCAAGTTCAAACTTCATGCCCGGATCTAGTCAATCAAAAATCCAATAAGAACCAATAAAACCCAATATAGTTAGTCACTCATGCACCATTAGCCCATAATCTAAGTAGCACTTTGAGTAAAAACATCTCAAGTACCAAGGCTCAGATGCTATACACTACAAGTTAGGTATATATTATCTTATAGACCAATTTCATATAACAACTCTTGCCTCACTGACTTATGGACATATTTATCCTTCACTCAAAGTGTGACTTATAAGAGTATTTACCACAATTGACCATTCGCAATTGAGTAACTCTGACCTAATGTCTAAGTATACCTATCTCCATCTTAGTCAAAAGGAACTAAGACCTCTTGGCCTTGAACTTCGTCTTCGTGCCTTGACGTACTTCCATACTTCTCCATATCTTCAAGTGTGATCTCACGTGGTAACTCTCGATCACTCGTGTAGGCACTGTTGGTATATACGAATGCCATAACACTTTACTTCTTGGCAAGTACACTACTCCATAACCTCCTTGAAATGGTGTATCATTATTCGACATCCCCTTAGGGCATGAGCCATATTAAGGTGGCGTACTTAAAATAACTCATATGGCTTAGTATATCCAACTCACCATTAACATCAGCTTCTCTAATCTTCTTTCTCCATCATCACCTCGTGATAGGGATCTACTTCATAGGATGCTTCTATCAATGATACCACATAGATATCACTGACTTGGATATAACTATAACTATTATTTAGGGCATTCACTCATCTAGTATACCAGGTTTAGAAAGAACAAGATATATAAGTACTATACCTATAGAAGTCTAGATAAGAATACTCTATATAAGTATGATGTTATTATTCTCAAGCGAATAACCATCATAAGTCATAGAAAGATATAGTTTAGATAAAATAACTTCCCATAGTCTTTACCAACCTACAAGTCTCCTAAAAGGTTTAAAACCTAAGGTCGCTTTGCTCTGATACCAGCTGCGGTGACCCAGCACACCACTGCATGGTGTAGTGTGCAAGTCATTGACATAACACTCACAGAAGGACCTATCCGTGAATATTACATCCCTCAGAGTGGTACAAAAAAAACATAGCAGGTCTAAGATAACACTATAGGATTACAACACTATTCATTACAAACTCCGAGAACTTCCTCGATACATAGAGGATAATCCCGTGCAAATGAAATCCAGAAAAGATCCAATTTGTAGCACTAAGCTGGAGATTAACTCTAGCTCTAATTCCTACTCCACTACTGTTATTGTCACAGCCTTAATCTACTCCATCTGGAATATCTTTATCTAGGATTGTACTCGTCCTTCCGATAGACGTGGTCTCCATTGGCAGTGTGATCTCCTTGACATCGTTTTCATTGCTCCTGCGTTGCCATAGTTGTCGTCGTTCTTCTGTTGGTGAAGTAGCGGTTAACTCCTTGATGAAGATCTTGATGTCGTGATGGACCACCGTCAACTCCTTTCATGGCTCCAAAATTCTAAGCAGGGGGTCAAATGGGGAAAGGGTGAGTAACCATCGTTACCCAGCAAGTTCATTATGTACGGTGGGAAGTCTGATGCACTAACTACTGCTTTAGACTCAAAAGAGTCACAAGCTAATGCAGGTTTTTGCAAACATTTCTTCAAGAGGTTTATTTTATTCTGAAAACTATGCCCGTCATCCTTCACAAGTGCTAGAACTTCATGGAATTCCTTTCCTGCACCATTCGCAACTCCTTTTCGGAACAGGGAGTAACATGTTACAATTTTTTACAGTCTGCAGAGGTGCGTTACTTTACCCATAAGAGATCAAGACCTTGTTGCACAACCAGGCGTACTTTCCTGTCCACACTTCCTTTGGTGTGGGGCCCAGTTTTTGATCCAAGCCATTCACTATGCTTCTCCACCACCCCGCATGCCCACCCAATTCATGCATAGCAAGATCATCCCTGATATTCAACCCCGCAACGAAGAACTATCTAGGCTCCCCTTGCAGACCATCATAGACACCGGAGTCCGTGGGCATTAAGGGATCCCACCCATGTGCATGTAGTCCCACAAGATCTACAGAGTACGGCACTGGCTGCCCGTTGACATGTGAACGGAAGAAGATCACATATGAAATTTCCCGTCACATTCCAAGCCTTATGGTTAACGCGTCTTTACGGCGCAAGAATTCTGACGGCATTGGTTATTAAGCCTAGGTAATACTTTCCCTTGCAAATGGAACCTCTGGACCTATTCATCTTACCATGGTCCAATTTGCCAGCCATAATAGGATATCACCAATCAGGTAGATAGCCAAATAGTCATATTATTATGAAAATATGATTTATGCTTCTTTTGAGTAAAGGTGATAGTATAATAGTATTTTGCAAATAGATTCTTAACAAATATTTCAAGAGGTATGAGCAAGTGATGAACTTGTCTGCGATAGATATGACAATTCACGTCCTTCGGGGTTCTAGGGTTGCGTCAGAACCTAGAGATCTGAAAATAGCAATGTAGTCCGGGTAAGGACTACTGGAAACACTTGCTAGATGCTATTATGCATTAATATGAGATGCATCGTAAATAACCCAAAAATACCCAAACTCACAAGTGTGTCTTCGTGTTACTGAATACTTTGTTAACTGAAGTGATTAGGGTTAAAGGATTAGTTTGGTTCATAATTTACTAAGTTGGTAAATTACTTTGAATTGTTATAACATTTAGACTTAAGTGTTTGCTATGATTATTGAAGTAATGATCTACGTGATTAATACACAACTTACAGATGCTTATTTAGGCATTGCATTCATTCTATAGTTTTAATTAATCTAACCACTTTTAAATATTACTACCACTAAAGTGGATGATTTTATATTGGACTCATCTTTGTGTGTTTTACCCAGAATGAGTAACGGGACAGTCAATTTTAGTTGAGTTATTGTCTTTAGGAAAATCATAAATATTGTATTTTGTTGTATTGGAACTAATGGTTATATTTAACTTAATTTAAAAATAATTATTTATTTAGTTTTTATTTGAATAAATGATCATTTCCCATATTTATCCAAAAATGGCATTTTTAGTAATTCAAAATAATTTTAATTTTAGTTGGTTGGACAAGTATGAATTTGATATAATTAAATAGGTTGCATTTTTCTAAACATTTTGGTATATTATTTGTAATTTTCTGAATTATAGATCAAAAGTTATGAATTTTACAAGTTTGGTTTATTTTCTGGAATTTTTGGAAAAGATGAAAATTCTGACAACGGGGTCCACATGTCAGGTTTTTATTAATTTCCAAAATCATTTCTAAAATGTTAAGAATCTGACAAGTCGGCTACATGGTGACGTCAGCTGATGTCACCCATGGCAGGCATGGCTCTGCTGGCCACGGCCCGACCGATTCCGGCCGTCCCGGGCGACGCGACCACGCGCATAAGAGGCGCGGGGCTGAGGTGAATTGAATGGTGGCGGTGCCGCCCGTTTATGGTCACTCCGACGACCATGGCAACGGTACGCGGTGGTGGTGCACGGTGGCTCAACTCGAATCCGTCAAACCGGATGCAATCGACGAAGCTGAAAGATGCAATCGAGAGAGGAGCTCACCGCGAGAGCAGTGGACAAGGTTTGGGCGCTGATACGTCCAAAACGTATCTACTTTTCCGAACACTTTTGCTATTGTTTCTCCTCTAATTTGCATGATTTGAATGGAACTAACACGGACTAACGTTGTTTTCAGCTGAATTGCATTGGTGTCTTATTTTTGGGTAGAAATCAAAGTTCTCGGAAAAATCTGGAAAAAATCTAGAAATTATATTTTTGCAAAAGACCCACGGAGCCAGAAGGGGGGCTGCGGGAGCCAGCCATAGCCCCCAGACGCCACCTGGCCGCGGCCCAGGCCTGGCCGTGCCTGGGCCCACCTGGCCAGGTGGTGGCTCGGCTGGCGACGTCCCTTTCGCCTATTTACCTCGTTCGACCTAAAAATGTCAGAAGCCCTGATCATTTTTCAGAAAAGATTCAGAGCACCTCCGCCACCTCGAAACCTATTTCGGGGACCTGAAGTTACTGTTCCGCCACCTTGTCGGGACGGGGATTGAAGGGGAGATTGTCACCATCGTCATCACCACCGCCTCTCCATCGACCATCCATGTTTCCCCCATCCATGTGTGAGTAATTCCCTTCTGTAGGCTGAGGGGATGTTAGGGATTGGATGACATTTTTCATGTAATGAGATGCCGGATCGTTTGGGCATGATTCCTAGTATTTGTGAGAGTGCTTATTTATCGTTGTTGCAACTTGGTGTGCTTAATGCTTGACACTTAGGGCCCGAGTGCCATGTTTTCAGATCTGAACATATTATGATAAATGTTGTTTTGGATCATATCTACAAGTTGTTTGCACCTGTTATTGCCCAGAACCCGAGGCCCCAAAGTGACAGCTTTTGGGACAACCGGAGGGGATGGTTTTGACTTGAGGATCACATGTATTCATTGAATGTTAATGCTTTGCTCCGGTACTTTGTAAAAGGAGTACCTTAATTACCTTTCGGTTCCTCATAAAGGCCCCGCTGACACGGGATGGTTGGACAAAAGATGTCATGCAAGTTTCTCATTGCGAGCACGCACGACTACCTACGGAATACATGCATATGTTTATTAGCACCTCGATACTGTTTATTTGTTTACCTGCATATTGCCTTGTTAATTATTTCATGAACTATCTCATCCATGCAGCGCCCGTATTTACATCCCCATGCCTACGGTGTTTTAATCCTGCTGTCACTACAATTGCTGCTATTGCTGTCTTTACATTATTACTGTTGTTACTTATTCACTGTTGCTGTTATACTACTGTTGCTACTAATAAATTGCACCAAGTGAGTTATTTTCCAGGTGTAGCTGATCTGACAAATCAGCTGCTAAGGCTTATAAATATTCTTTGGCTCCCCTTGTGTCGAATCAATAAATTTGGGTTTTACTTCCCTCGAAGACTGTTGCGATCCCCTAAACTTGTGGGTCATCAAGACTATTTTCTGGCGCCGTTGCCGAGGAGCATAGCTCTCTTTCTAAGTTCACTTGGGAGTTATTCTGTCTGCTGCAATCTATTCTTCATTATGAAGGATAAGCGTGATCCTAAGTTTCCGATACTACCATCCACCACAAGGAAAGGTACTGCTCTCAACTCTAAAGCTGCTTTTGATTCACCTACTGTTTTGAATAAGCTTGTTACACCACCACCACCGCACACTTCACATGTTGCTTCTGCTAGTTCTGATACTGTGTCTGATGAATTTGATGATGCCTCTACTATATTAGATGAGTCTGGCTCTCTAGGTCCTTTTTTGGATTCTATGGTTGCTAAATCTAAAGAAATTGAAACTGGTGAAATTCCTAATGAAAATGTCATTACACCTGCTGTCTCTCCTGAGAAGGGGAATTATGGTAGTAGTTATCCTGATGATGCTTATGTTGAAATTGATGATGAATTCATTAGAGCAAGTATGGAAATTGACACTTCCGATCCTGAGATACGGAAGAAACTTCTTGAAAACATGCTATGAATTATAAAACTGCTCATGATCCTGAGTTTGCCACATCTCCTATTAGCATTACTGAAAAGGATTATGATTTTCTGTTGACTTGTCACTCATATCCATTGTTGAAAATGAACATTTTGACGGAAAAGAAAATGATAATGCTATAGAACACATAAGTAAACTCACTACTTTGAGTAGGTTGTTTTCTGACGACAAGAAGAAACAAAGCTATTACATAACAAAGCCTTTTCCCTTTTCATTGAAAAATGAAGCTAAAAGTTGGTTTAACAATTTAGCTAGTGGATCCCTCAAAAGCTTTGATGAATTAGTAAAAATCTTCTTTGAAAAATATTATCCTGGTCATGTGCAACACGCTGCTTTGCAAAGAATTTTCAATTTTGAACAAATTGAGAAAGAGTGTCTACCCGAAGCTTGGGGGAGGTTTTGTACCTTACTCAGGGCGNGTTTTCAGGAAAAGGACTCCGAATGAAGCTGAAGAATTATTGGCTAAAATAAGCCGGAATCATGATGATTGGTCTACACCCGAGCCGCCACCAACACCACCACCAGTGCCGACTCAGACATCAAAGAAGAGGGGCATTCATGTGCTATAGTCTGAAACTATGCAGGAAGCGAAGAAATCTCTTAAGGAGAAAGGTATTATAGCTGAAGAAGTAAAAAATCTACCACCTATTGAAGCATTATGTGAGCCTATCACTCATTCCCCTATGGTTGAGGTACACTCTCTTCTTGATTTTAATGCTAGTGATGTTCCTCATAGGAAGCCTCCTGACCAATGTTTAGATAAATTTGATAACTTTATTATTAAGCAAACTCATTTCAACACGCAAGTTCAAAATCACTTGCAAGAAAAAAATTATGTCATTAAAAATTTGCATGATGTTTTAGAAAGAACTACTAATGATGTTAAAGAACTTACCAAGCATTTTGCCATGGTTCAAACTCAACTTGAACAAATTGCTAAAGTGCAAAAAATATTTGCTTGCTAAAACCTTTAAAAAGGATAATGAACATGCTTTTGGTATTGCAACTAGAGGTGGTGCTTCTACTCAGGATCCTTTATATCCTGAGGAACATCCTAAAAGAATTGAACAAGAGACTCAATTAGCCGACAATAACATTACTAGTCCTCCTAAAAAGAAAAAGGATAAAGAAGTAGGAGAGACTAATGAGTTGGAAATTGATAAAGAGCTTGTCTTAGAGAATCCTAATAATATTTCCATCTCTGATGCTGAAACTGAAGATGATAATGAACCTGTTAATGATATGGATAAAGTCAATGAACCTAATAAAGAAGAAAGTTATGAAGAACCTAAAAAACCTCCTAAAAATAGGAAGTATAATAAGGAAGAACTTGTTGCTAGGAAGCATGGTAGTGAAAGGGAACCTTGGGTGCAAAATCCTATGCCTTTCCCTAACAATAATTATAAATCAAAGGAAGAAGAGCATTATAATAAATTTTGTGAGTGGATGAAACCTCTCTTTTTGCAAATTCCTTTGACTGATGCTATTAAACTGCCTCCTTATTCCAAATACATGAAGGATATTGTTTCTAACAAAAGGAAAATTCCTATTGAGGAAATTTCCACTATGCTTGCTAACTATTCTTTTAATGGCAAAATTCCAAAGAAGCTTGGAGACCCAGGTATTCCAACTATTTCTTGCTCAATTAAGAATAATTATGTTAGAACTGCTTTATGTGACCTTGGTGCAGGGGTAAGTGTTATGCCTTTCTCTCTTTATAAGAGGCTCTACTTGGAAAAATTGATACCCACTGATATTTCTTTGCAAATGGCTGATAAATCAACTGTTGTTCCTATTAGCATTTGTGAGGATGTCCCCGTTCAAGTGACTAATAATTGTCTTATCTTAACTGATTTTGTGGTGCTTGATATGCCTGAGGATGACAATATGTCTATTATTCTTGGGAGACCTTTCTTAAATACTGCAGGGGTTGTTATTGACTGCAACAAAGGGAAGGTTACTTTCAATGTTAATGAAAAAGAGCACACAGTTTATTTTCCAAAGAAGGTTGACAAGGTCTATGGTCTAAATTCCATTGCAAATGTTAAAACCATCAAGATAGGAGAATTTGATTGTCCCATATATGCTCATCACAAGGAATATCAATTTCTTATGGTTGGGACAATAGCCATCAAGTTTGAGGTAACATAATTGTTTGGTGGGACTCAAAAATTTTGTGTTATATAAGATAAGCTTCAAGCAAGACTTGATTAACCTTGTTCTCAAATTTATTTTATGTACATGAAACCATGATCTCCATGTTACTTTTGTTTTGATGATTGCTTTAGCACTACTATGATTTTAGTTTTGGTTAGTTTTTCATCTTTCATTTTCGAGATTTCAAGTCATTTTATAACCCTGAAAATGTCCTGAAATCAAAGTTGTCAAAAATTTCTGGAAAAAATCTGCAAAATTTTTATGCATCAAATGGGGCCCTGCAGCACCAGGGGCTGCAAAAGGGGACCCACCATGTGGGCAGGTGACCCCTGGCCGCGCCTGGGTGGCACCTGGGGTCCACCAGGCCCCCCACATGGTGAGATTCCTCCCCATTCTTTCTCTCTCCCGACTTTTCACTCCACCATTGCCCAAACCCGTGTTCTTGCTATTCTTGCTCGAGATTTTCGATCTACTTGCTCAGCCCATCTTTTCTGCTGTGATTTGGATCATTTGCTCTCCGGTATGTGACTCCTCCAATTATCCAATCAAAATTTTGAATGGTTTAGTATATCTTGGGTATTTTGCTGCTGTAGGTAACTTGTTTAGTGAGCTTGCATGCTTGAGTATGAACTTGTTAACTAGATTTGATGCATGGTTTAGCCCTCTTTTAGTTCCTACAGTGTTACCCATGAATTTTTCACTCTAAAATCAAGTTTTATGAGGTTTGTTAAAAAAATCAGAATAAGAAGATGGATTGGTATGACTATGGAAACCCTCCATTTGTGCCAACAAGCTTAGTTGAACCTCGGGTTATGGAGGTTGAACGTGAAGAACCAGTGTATCCTTCATTTTTCCCTTGCAAGGATTTTCTGAGAGCTGCAGGTATTCTAGAGGATTTCAATGAGCTAATCTCTAATGCAGGTTTGGAGCATTTTGTAGCTGATGAGCTTCCGCAATATGCAAAATTAACTATGTCATTTGTGCAAAGTTTTAAATTCCACAATTCAAGAGATAATCCCACTGTGTAATTCAACATCTACCACAAAGTTGTGGATATGCGACTTTCTGAGTTTTGCAGGGAGATTAAGTGTAACATCCCAAGATTTTCAAATTTTTGAAAAATCAGAAAAATCAAAAACTTTTTGAAAATTATTATATTTTGTTTTGGAAATCCAAAATCATGCATGCATTCATCTTTTTCTTGGCTTGTTGCATTTGAAATTTCAAAAGTTGGAATTCTATTTCCACTTTAAACCCTATTTGAGAAAATGATAAAAAGGGGCCTATTATGCTCTCTTAAATATTTTGACTTTTATGGATGTATTTGATGGCCAAGTATAGTGCCAAAGTGTTCTGTTTAGAATAAGATTTCTAAAAAGTAGTTATTCAAATTATTTGGAAAAGATTTGATTTTCATTTTGACTTTGGAAAATATCACCAATTACCATTTAAAATGCCTTGGGTATTTGTGGTAATTTATTTTGTGTAAAAATAAATAAAAATGAGTGTATCATGGTTTATACTACATGATATTACTCATATTAGTTTTCTGGATTTTATTCGAGTTCAAAGGAAAATTATAAAACCATATTTTATGAAATGACATAAAGGTGCCAAATAGGCCTTTATGCATTATTGAATTTTTCAATATTTAAAAAAATTATGGAAAAAGTTCCAAAGTATTTAAAATGATTATTTTGATTTTACAAAATTATTCAAATTGGTTTGAAACAATTTGAACTTGTCTTTCAAAAGTTATGAAGTTTTCTGGTAATAGAAAAAGGAAAATGTTTTGTCAAAAAAAAAAGAAGAGAAGAGCAGCCCGGCCGAGCCAGCCCAACTGGGCCAGCCCAGCAAGCCGCAGCACAGCAAGCCAGCCCACCCGCGCCCCCTTCCCTCCCCTCTCACTGACATGCGGGTCCCGCATGTCAGCATCGTCCTCAAGGACGCGGGAGCTCTCCCGTCGCCCCGTCGACTCCCCTGCGTGATTGCGCACTCACGCGACTACTAACGCCCGCACCATCTTGTCCCTCTTAAACCCCTCCCTCTCCTCTCCTTTTGCCCCCTCCACTCAGCTCCCGAGAGCCCCTAGGCTGCCCACAATCGCGCTCGCGAGTCCGCCGTTGCCGCCGACGACAAGCTTCGATTCCGGTGAAGTCCGGCGTCCCCACGCCGTTTCTTTCCTCCCCCTTCCTTTATTTCTTCATTACGCACCTTATTGACAAGGTTTGGCAATTTCTCCTGCCCCAGATCGACGTGTTCGTCATCAACCGAGCCCGGCCGCCGCCGTCCTCGACTCCGGCGAGCAATTGGAGGAGCACCAGGACGCCCCCGACGCCACCCCCTCGCCATCTCCTCTGCCTCGTCCTCCTCTACCCAACGGTATAAAAAGCCCCTTCCCTCACCCTATATTTTCGTCGGAACGACCATGCCCGCACCGTCGCCGCCGTCCGCCACCGCACGCCGGAAACCTAGCTCCGGCCGCCGCGTATCCGAGTGATTCCGGGCCGTTAGATCAAGATCCGACGGCCGACGTTTTGCTCCTTTACCGAATCGGTACCGACGAATCAGAGGAAGCCACGTCATCGCCACATCACTGCATCGTCAGCGCCAGTCAGCAGAAGCCATCCAACCGGAGTGCGCCACGTGGAGGAAGAATTTCTGGATTTTCCCGAATTTAGGGGATTCTGTCTGTTTTGCAGAAAAGCCCCTGCAACTTAGTTTTATCATATCTTTTTAGTTTTCTGTTTTGACATGTTTAAATTTATTTAAATTTCAAAAGTGATATTTGAGTAAATTTGGCATAACTTTAGTTTAAAAATAGCTTTTTGAGTGAATCCAATTGGGTTAGTTTAGTTTTGAAGTCCTCTGTCCAGTAAGACCACTCCCATATTTTCTGTATTTATTTTGTTTAACAGTAGTTTTAAATTAGTGTTTATGCCCTTTTTGGGATTTGTTTTGTATTGTTGTTAAAGTAAAAATTGTTTTAAATGCATTTTAACTTCATGCATATTGTTACAAACCAGAAAACTTAGTGTGTTATTTTTCTTGTGATTTTAAATGCATTTCATACATTGCATATTTTATTGTATTGTTATTTTGTTTGTATGTTTATTTGGGTGTTTGCAATTTTGTTAGATTATTCGGAGAGTCACGAAGACTTTGGTGGTTGCTACTCCTGTCACTCTTGTTGCCAAGGCAAGTGGCACACTTGCATATCTTTGTCCTATTAATTTGATATATGCATGTTGTAGTTTGTACTTAGAAAATTGCATGATAGGTTTATTAGTATTGCTATGCTAAAACTGTTTAGAATAGTACTCCTATACTAGTTGGTCTAGAATCCTATTATAACTTGGTAGAATTATGGAAATGCTATGCTAAGT
This sequence comes from Puccinellia tenuiflora, assembly GCA_012064385.1. Lineage (NCBI taxonomy): Eukaryota > Viridiplantae > Streptophyta > Magnoliopsida > Poales > Poaceae > Puccinellia > Puccinellia tenuiflora. The sequence continues at coordinate 138,301 of QRDG01000451.1, read as the reverse complement.
GCTGTTTTGTGAAAAAGTAATATTCTACTAAGTTAAAGAAACTCCTGGGTGGATGTGGTATGTGGATGGAGGTTTATAGTTGAGTGGCTACTCTAGGCCATGTCTATGGTTTTACCCGAGTATGTGCACTTGTGGATGGCCACCCAGGGACAAAGAGACCGATGTTACTCCAAGTTTAGTTAGCTTACCGTGCAGCCATAAGTCATATGGGCTCTAGCTTGACTAAGTATGTAGTGTGGAACCGGCCCGGCCTGACAGGTGGTGGTAGAGGTTTGTAGGTGGAGCGCGTCAGGACGGCAGTGGTCGGGAAAACACTTCGGAAAGGTCTCGGCTTCATCTCCTCCTTTCCTTTTCACTTCAAGAAGGGTCAAGGTCAGAATGGGTTGATGAGGTCTTATGGTGAACGTGCACAACCTCTGCAGAGTATCAAACTAAGTACTTAGCCGTGTCCCCGGTTACGGACATTTCTGAGCAAGCTGGACAAGGACGTCAACGGAGGATCTCATCATTCTAATTTCTCTAAGTTAAAACTTGATGGGTGAACAAGGGTAGTTGAGACAGTGGTTGTCATACCATACTTGTCTCGTATAGATGAAAAGTTGTTTTGAAAAGAGATAGGGGAAAATTGGCTTTATGCAAAATAGCCTTCAAACTCCACCAAGCCAAATATGCATATAGGTTACTAGAGTTGTTCCAATATGAGTCCACAAAGTGTCACTTGCCAGTTCCATTTTATATGGTTCTGACCCACCTTGTTGAATATCTTTTTATCAGGTTGTTCTGACGAAGAGTGAGGTTTCGTTAAGGGTTTCGAGTCTGCAACCAACATGTTTCGCCTGTGGCTACATGAAGATTGGGACTCCATGCAATAATATTTAGTCTTCCGCTGTTATTTCTGTTTTATGCTAGCTTCGAGCTATGCAAAGTTGTAATGGTTTATTTTGACTCTGGATTCAATCGTGTAATAAATTGATACAATGTTGTGATATTTCATCGTAAACTGTGTGTGCAAATGAATCGATCCAGGGGTTTGCACTATACACAGGGATCTTGCCTATTTTTAAGTGCAGGTCCGCTACATTAAGGTTCCAAGTTGGGGAACCTCCCGAAGGATTAAGGAGGGTTCTAGGGAGTTCAAGTCCCTCCTCCTAGGATTTTGCCAAGGAAAGAACCGCACCGCCGACAAGGGTAGGATTCGGAATATTCAATTTCCAGCCATGAGGTATCTTGCTCACTATATTTCTAGAGGTATTTTAGCACGAGGCAATGCAAGCAAAATTTCAACTCCTAACTTGGTCATTCTTGATGCTGCACTCACTGGTAATGAAACCTACAATATTGGTGCTTTGATCGCTCAGCGTCTTTCCACAAATAGTGTGAAAGGACCATTCTATGGAGGCATCATTGCCTCGCATTTGCTTTCTTACTCTGGTTTAAGCATTGATTCAACTGATATTAAGTTTCCAGATTCTAGACTTGATCTCCATTCCTTGAAGCTCCATCATTTTGTTACGCGTTCTTCCACCATCGATGACATGTTTTATGAATTGTTGTTTGCTTCTAACTCTGAGCGACTAGTTCGTCTTCCAGCACCTCTTTTGTTTAATCGTGATGCCAGGGGAGGATGGGCATTTGAGGAAAAGGAGTTGGATGCTTATTTAGAGTCCCAAGGGGGGCACGAGGAGCACACAACTGAACAAAAACTTGCACCAATTGGAGGGGAATACACCCCAAATTATTTTGGGGAAGGCTTCTCACACTACTATCAGGACGCAGGGACTTCCTCGTCGCAGCCACCGGAGTCGGCCTACCCCACCTACGATGCACCAGGGTGGAACCCATGGGCGGCTACCACTAAGTCCCAACTTAGGCCAAAAGCCTAAACTTGGGGGAGTACGTATCCTCACTGACACTTCAATCATTTATATATTCTAGTCGGTTTTTACGTTCTTGCTTTGTGTATCCATATTGTATCTTCTTGATTTAGTTTCTTGCTGTAGTTCTTGTCTTTCAAAATTCAAAAATCTAAAAACATTTTCCTTTATTTCAGTTTTTGGTTTGTTTTTTATTTTCTCTTTTCTTCCTTTTTCGGTTTCTTCTTTTTATTTTTGCTAATCTGAAAATCCAAAAATATTTCCTTTAGTCATTTGTTTGCTTCCCTTTGTTCTTAAAATTCAAAAAGCCAAAAATATTTTCCCTCTTCTCTTTTATTTTTGTATATTGAATGTAGGGTTCGATCAGTTCTCACAACGTCGCTTGGGCTCGATCTTTATTTCCATATCATTCGGTCATGCAAGTGAAGAGCAATAATGACGATATTTAGTGAAGTGGACATGGTAAATGGGCTGGTATGAACTCTATTTGTTTTCTCTTTTGTACATATACTTGTCCGGATGATTATGCTTTGGCTCGTCCTGATAATTAGCTGTATTGGTAATGTATACTTGGTAGTTCATATTTTCCTATGATTAGTTTCAACCGTCTAGGAGTGAATAATTTGCCATGCAGAAATTAACATGTATTGCTTCATTCATAATTTAGTATGGTATTGTGGTATCCTCCTCCGAATAATTCATGTTGGATTGACTTAGCACATTGACTAAAAGAAAGTCTCATGCCTCGTTGAACTTTTTGCCTCAAAGTATTGATATCACTTTTATGCCTTGTTTAATATTGTTTTGTCGCAAAGCATGTTTATAACAAGTATTGCTCTCCTAGTTATCGCTTCCCAGTCTTTTGCTAGCCTTCACTTGTACTGAGCGGGAATGTTGCTCGTGCATCCAAAATCCTTGAAACCAGTCTTTCCAAAGCGTCCACCATAAATTCCTATATGTGGTATTTCCTTGCCATTCCAAGTAAATTTGTCATGTGCTAGCTTTAAAATATTCAAAATGTTCCTTTTTGTGCCTCTGTTTTTAGCTCATGAGGAAGCATTAGCGAAGCTAGATATAATCTGTGATAAGCAAGGTCATTTCCCCCCTTTTCACCTGGTGTTGATGGTTCACGTCCTCACTTGAATTTGACCCGAGAGCGGCTTAAGCAAAATATAAATATAACTCACCATTCTCCTCCGCACAATGAAAACCTGAGAAATCAGTCAAAACATTGGTTAGTGGTGAAACAAAGGAGAAAAGAGGAGCGACCTCATTCCTATAAAACCAGCCGCTCTCAAAAGTCTAAAAAACTTTGCTTGAAACAGGGGACTAGCTAGTTTCTTTACTGTGGAGTCGTTGACGAAAGCATGCATATCTCAAAACTGTTTCACTTCTATTTCATAAAAAGATAAAAAGCTCTAGCACATGACTAATCCCTGCTTCCCTCTGCGAAGGGCTTGTCTTTTATTTTCATGTTGAGTCACCATTTCCTTCCTTGAGCACTTCTTCGAGAGCATAGTTGTCATTCTTATTATAATGTGCTTTGTTGCAAAATACTATTAACTGAGTTATAGTTGCGATGTTTGTATCTTTGATATCTTTGTTCTAGTCTCCACTTGAACTTTGGAGGTGCTCTGCATTTATGTTTTACGGTACCAGAAAGGGCTAGCGAGATAACATCATACCATACTTTATTTTGAGCATTGCAATCTTGTTAATAGCCGTATGCCATATTATTAATTCTTAGTATGTTGGAATCTTTTCGTATGTCTATATGGTTGCTAAGTTGCATTTCTATTATGACTTTTATCATGCACTTGTTAAGGTTTTAATCATAAGCACAAGTATGTTTACATCATGAGAAGCAAATGTGTTTGTAAAAGTTTCTTTTATCGCGTTCAGTTTGCCAACTGAATTGCTTGAGGACAAGCAATATGCTAAGCTTGGGGGAGGTTGATACGTCCAAAACATATCTACTTTTCCAAACACTTTAGCTGTTGTTTCTCCTCTAATTTGCATGATTTGAATGGAACTAACGCGGACTAACGTTGTTTTCAACAGAATTGCCTTGGTGTCTTATTTTTGTGCAAAAATCAAAGTTCTCGGAAAAATCTAGAAAAATTCCAGAAATTATATTTTTGTAGAAGACCCACGGAGCCAGAAGGGGAGCTGCGGGGGCCAGCCACAACCCCCAGGCACCACCTGGGCGCGGCCTAGGGCTGGCCGCACCTGGGGCCCACCTGGCCAGCTGCTGGCTCGGCTGGCGACGCCCTTTCGCCTATTTACTTCCTTCGACCTAAAAATGCCAAAAGCCCCGATCGTTTTTCCAGAAAAGATACAGAGCGCCGCCGCCACCTCGAAACCTAATTCGGGGACCAGAAGTTCCTGTTCCGGCACCCTGTCGGGATGGAGATTGAAGGGGAGACCGTCACCATCGCCATCACCACCGCCTCTCCATCGACCATCCATGTTTCCTGTAATGCCCGGGGTTTTTCCCCAAATTAGAATTGCCTGTTTTTTTGCATCATCATGACATCAGCATCATCGCATCGCATATTTTTGGCAACAAAAAATATTTTTTATTAAACCCTATTTTATTTTTCTAAAATTATCGGAAAATATTTTACCGAGACAGTCGTCTCCTTTTTCCAAAATTAAATTGCCAAATTAATTTGCAAAAGAAAAAAATAAATTTTGAGACGCGAGAGAGTAGCCCAAGCCCACCTAATCTCCAAACCCTAGAAATCCCCTGCCTTTTTCTTTTCCCACCCCCTCCCTTTTTGCAGCCACCCTCCTTTCTTTTCTGGCTTTTGCGAACAACTCCCTCCACCTCCTTTTAAAGTTTGCAATCAGGCCCTCCTTCCCCTTTTTCCTTCTCTCTCCCTAATTCTATTTTTCTTTTTTTTTCCTGGCCCTCCTCTCCTTATCCTTCCTCTCCTTTTTTCTCCTCCTGTGCCCGCATCCTTCTCCCCGTCCCCAACCTCGCGTCGATCTCGTCCCCGAGCTCCGGTTCCTCCCCTCCACCTTGCTCCTCTCCACCCGCCTTCCTCCTCCTCTCTCCCCGGCCGGCCCTTCCTCTCTCACCCCTTGCGTGCCTCCCCCTCCCCTACACCGCGCCTGCTCCGGCCGGCCCCTGCACCTCCTCTCCCGCGTCGGCCGCCGCCGGCCGCCTCTGCCATGCGCACGTCCCCGACCTCGCGCCACCTCGACCTCCGCCACCACCTCCTCCCGCAGCTGCTCCACGCCCTGCAGCCCCATCCTCCGGCCGGCCTTGTCCCCGCCTTCAGCGCCGCCGGTTCCCTTCCCCGAGCTCCTCTCCCTCAACATGGCGCCTCCACGCCGTTTCCCTCCTCCGGCCGGCGAGCCCCGTCGCCGGCCTCTCTCCTCCAGCTCCCGTGGCCGCATCCTCCTCTGGACGCCGCGCACCTCCTCTGCCCTGCTCCTCCTACTGCGGTTGTCCTTGTCCCCGACGTCCGTGTCTCCGTGTCCTGCACTGGCGGCCTCCCGACGGCCTCTTCTGTGGTCGGCAGTGTTGTTGTCCCCGTGTCCGTCCCTGCCTCCGTGTGCGCTCTCCGAGCTGCTGCTGCCCGTCCTCGACGTCCGGCTCCGTGCTCGTGCTGCTCTCCCCATGTGGTTGTGTTCCCGCGACCGTTGCCTCCCGGTGTCCTGGTCGTGTACCTCTCCGGGATGTGCTCCCGTGTTCCCCGTTGTTCCCGTCGTGATGTGTTCCCCGATTCCGTTCCCGACGCCGTTTCCCGACGCCAAGGTCTCCGTGGACACGCCAAGATCTTCCTCGACCGTGTGGATACGACAAGGACTACCTCCATGACGATCGTGAACGACTACCGGTGCCCGAACAATGACGACCTGCGATGAACCCGATGACGCCGACAAGATCTAGCCCGACCATCGCCAAGTTCTCCGTGAGGTTAACCTTTTTGTGTTGGCCGCCTTCGAGCGTGTCTTGAAGACCCCGATGCCGTGTTGCGTGCCCCCGCCCACCGTGGACCCCGACAACCCCGAAGCCTGGAACGCCAAGGTCCGCCACGACGATGCCCCGAGTTTGACTACTTCCACGACGTCGACTAACTCGGCTACTTTGACTCCGGACGGAACGACTACTTCGACTACGACGACTACTTCGACTACGACCCGAAGACGAAGGTTCCGAATCCGAAGTTCCTCATTTCCAATGTGTGACCCCAACCCTAAACCCCTATATGCCATATATATCCCGTATCTTATAAAATCATGCATCATTAATTAACAATGCACTTTATCCATTTAGTCAAATTAAATCAATTTAATTGTCGGGTTTTGTCCGGTGCATCTATATTTTGCACTGATCCCATTTAAAATGCTTTGCCATGTGTTAGGGAATAAAATTGGACAACATTTAATTTGGCATGCATGCTTTGCATCAACATGCCGCTTCTTTTACCGTAGTAGTAAAATGCATCTTTTGTGTTTCCAGTGTTTGTTGCTTCTTCGGGAATAGGACGTTGAGTTGATGTGAGCAACGACAGGTTCTGCTACCTCTACCGGATTGCAGGCAAGTGATACTCCCTTGCTATCTTTGCTCGTTTTCTGTCTCTTACACCTCCTATCTTTTGTTCCTTGCTAGCCTTATATTGCGATGCTTGTGTCTCGATCCTATTTGCATGTTAATCTTGCAGCCATGATATGCCCCACCCCCACATCCTATTATCATGTTGCTTGTTTATCTTGTTGGCCTTGCGAGTCGTAGTGCATGCTTAGGCTTGTTTTGCTTGAATCATGTTCTAGTCTTGTTATAATTTGATAGTTGGGTTAATTCACATGATAATCTTTAATGTTTGGCGATGGGAATAATTAATAAAGATAAGGCACCGGCGGAAGGCCAATCGTGGTGATTTGTTCTGCTAGTGTCACCTAGGACCCGAGTTCTTGTCCTCTGATCCAAGACTGAGCGCACTACCCACATGTGGGAGGAAATGGGACTCCCCTCGACCTAGAACCAGATCTGCAGCCTTGTCCAGGGCGCCACAAGTAGTTCGGGTGTTTCTACGGTTACAAGCGCGGATGATATGGTAAGATGGATACGTGGTTACTTACGTAGGGCTTGCGGTATGATGCGAAGTGACCAACTCATGGTAGTTTGTGTCACCTAGCCGTAGTCGCAAACGGTGAAGTCCACCTCAGAGCTTCGGCCGGACTTTCAAGGTGGGTCAGACTTAGCTAGATGGTTCCCTGGACTAGTGTTGTAGTGAAGGAAAGTGTAGGGTCGGATACCCTGCCGGCACACCTTAGGAAGTGTGCTAATAGCTGGCAACAAGGGTTGAAGTGCGTGTGGTTACATTTGTGCACCCCTGCAGGGTTAAATCTTTTCGAAAAGCCGTGTCCGCGGTTATAGACGACTTGGTGATGATGCTGGCTAACAAGATCATAGACAACTTACACCTGATGATAATAAATTGATTTGTAAGATAGAGCTACTTCAACAATAAATTATAAAATTGCCAACTGTGTGAGTGCCTTTGGGCTTGCTGCTCGTAGGATAAACGGGCTGGTAAGGAATTGGCTGGGTATGTTTGGTGTTAGAATAGTTGGTTACCTATGCGCTCTCTTACCTCCTCTCTATTAGCCGAAAGTTGTAGCGTGTCTCTATAAGTTGTTAGTGTTGCTTGCCGCCGCCTCAATCGCTAACCCTCTTTCCCCGGAATTCCAGCTTTGATATCTTGTGAGTATTACTTGCCAGTACTTCTACTAGTACTGACCCCTTTGGGGCTGCTATTCCAATGCAACCAACAGGTTTGAAGTCTAACGACGTTAGCTTGGGAATCCCTCCGGCTTGGCCTGGGCATGGTTATGGTGCCTTTGGTTATCTTCAGGACTCTTAGTCCAATTTGCTTCTTATCCGTACTCGGATACTACTCGCTTCCGCTGTTGTTTGGATCTTTGTAATGTATCTTTTGTATTCTTGACTCTGTGAGTCGTTGTTGTATATATGTTCTTTTGTGGGTTCCATCGAGAACTATTGTAATGTTATCACAATTCCACCCGCATAACGTGTGTGTTGCGACGTGCACGTTATGCCTGGTGGGCGTCCTTTAGGATCGTTATTATGCGGATTTGGCTGGAACGCTAAAGTCTGCATAGTACCAATCTTGGGGCGTTACATTTCCCCCATCCATGTGTTAGTAATTCCCCGCTGTAGGCTAAGGGGATGTTAGGGATTGGATTGTTCATGTAATAAGATGTTGGATTGTTAGGGCTTGATGCCTAGTATCTGTGAGAGTGATTTTTATCGTTGTTGCAACTTGATGTGCTTAATGCTTGACACTTAGGGCTCGAGTGCCATGTTTTCATATCTGAACATATTATGATAAATGTTGTTTTAGATCGTATCTACAAGTTGTTTGCACCTGTTATTGCCCGGAACCCGAGGCCCCAAAGTGACAGCTTTTGGGACAACCGGAGGGGATGGTTTTGACTTGAGGATCACATGTATTCATTGAATGTTAATGCTTTGCTCCGGTACTTTGTAAAAAGGAGTACCTTAATTACCTTTTGGTTCCTCATAAAGACCCCGCTGACACGGGATGGTTGGACAAAAGATGTCGTGCAAGTTTCTCATTGCCAGCACGCACGGATACCTACGGAATACATTCCTATGTTTATTAGCACCTCGATACTATTTATTTGTTTATCTGCATGTTGCCTTATTAATTATTTCATGAACTATCTCATCCATGCAGCACCCGTATTTGCATCCATATGCCTACGGTGTTTTAATCCTGCTGTCACTACAATTGCTACTATCGCTGTTTTTACATTATTACTGTTGTTACTTTATTACTGCTGTTGTTATATTACTTTTGCTACTGATAAATTGCACCAAGAGAGTTACTTTCCAGGTGTAGCTGACCTGACAAATCAGCTGCTAAGGCTTATAAATATTCTTTGGCTCCCCTTGTGTCGAATCAATAAATTTGGGTTTTACTTCCCTCGAAGACTGTTGCGATCCCTTATACTTATGGGTCATCAGTGGTGTCGGGACACCAAAAGTTCCAACCTTATTTATGGTCATATTTCCGGACCCATTCCAGAGAGTTGCACTTCAACACGTAACTCTTCAGAAGGTCTATTTCATCTTCCCTTATAGAACCTCCCTGTAGGAAATCAGTGGAAGTGGGTCCGCCCCTACAACTCAGAAAATCTGCCTTCTTTATTGTTCTGCAATTTACATATTCTCAAGTCATGAGAAAAAAGTTAAATAGATCAAGCCGAAGCAAACAAATAATATATCCAGGTAGTGTCATCAAAGAAAACAAGAATCATGCTTCCATGGAGGCTTCTAGAGCAGAAGAACGGAAATGGGAATGAGGCTGACCTATTCAGGTAGTGAAGACTACCTATGAAGAAGAGAAAGTTCAATATTTGCTTCAAGTAGCCAGCGCAATCGACTTCAGTCAGATGAAGCACTTGTGCACATCAACTTAGGCTATCCACTCCGTTCTACACCAGATTATGCGCTCACCTCTGACTTTTTTATTACGATTCGCTCATTGTGAAGGCATGTTCTTCCCTTTGTCCTCCCAAAATAGAGAATATCTATGAATTCTCGTTTTTGCGGTCGGTCAAGCGTGTCTCCTTGCAGAAAGTCCGTAATGGGATGTTCCTAAGCGGACGGGGCTTTGCTCTTTTGGTCAACTATTAACATAATCCACGAAGTCAAGTATAGATCTTTTACCTGAGGTCACCCACGGAGGGACTTTCTAGAAGATAGGGGGCTTAAACATGTATCGAATATTACTAAGACAGGCTTACCGAGACGCCTACATTGTTCAAGTCAACTTTTTGGATAATCATTTTCTATAAATCTAATTAGATATACGTAAGACATTAAAGGGTGAACCCAAGACAAATAGGAAGATGATCTAATGATTGCTAGCAGAATGGAAAATCATTCCTGAAGTTCTGGTGTGTACACGCTGGAAGTTTAGTCCGAAATTCTGTTGTTTACACACCAGGAGTTCCGGCATGTAAGACACCAGAATTTCCGGTCTGAACCCCAACATCAGGATCAACATGAAATTGAAGGATCTCTCACTCCAAAAGAAATAGGATGGCTAATTGGGTGCAAATATGGTATGTGTACATGCATTTGATTCCACCCAAATTTTCCCTTATGCAACCCCCCTAAATAGTATAGTTTCCCAATGATACAAAATAAATGTAAAAAACGAGAAAACCATCTTCGCTCTTTTCACTCTTGAGGGATCAACCATCCTGTGCATTTCATCGATTTAACCTAAACCACTTTAGCACATAGTTAGATAACAAATTATGTTGTCATCAATCCAAAAATCACTTAATTAGGGAGGGAAACTCCCTTTCACCCTCTTTGTAGCAGTGTCATGTCATGTTAAGATGACATGGGATTTGAGTTCAAGTTGTGTAAGGCGGTGTTGTCATCCTTACTTCACACCGTTTATTCTTTGGCGATCTCAAGTTGCATCTTCTGTATTGCAATGTAGTTTTTCTATGGGCGATGGATCTGTTCATGGGCTGTTTCATGGCGAGTGGTTAGTGCTTGATGTCCTCTTCCTTGACACCATACCTATCAATGTTCATGTGTGTGTTCTTAGGTGGGATTCTCTACCTCCCAATGGTGTGAACCATTCGAACCATGGAAAAAAAGGCATGTGCCTTCTTTGTAGGTGGAACGGCTGCCATTGCGATGATGCTTGGACTTCCATAGGTCGACAAGGTGTGAGATTCCTCCAGTGGCATGCTTCTTTCAAGACTACGCTTTCTCTCTAGTGGGATCGTGGGTTTGGACAAGGGGCTAGATGTTCAAGTTGTGCTTCGTTCTTTTTTTTTTGCTTGTTGTATTAGTTGTCTATAAGTTATAATTCAGCACTGTGTACTTGCCCTTTGGGTATTTATTAATTACAGGACGGGTGTTCTGCCTTTGATCAAAAAACTCAAATATAGATAAATGTATCTCCCAGTTTTCACATATATCTTATGTTACATACCAAGTCATAAGGGCCTTATAGGATCTCGAAGAGGATTGTATTAGTGGTTTAAAATTTGTTATTGACTAAAGTGTTTCAGTTGCACCCTACCTTCTATCTATGACAACTCAAGAAGTATTTTCATGATTATGAATATGTGAATCAGAAGTAATCTGGATAAAATAACACTTTTGTGCTTCAATAGCGCAACAGGTAGGCATGGGCCATACCGCTTGGATCCAAAGGTTTTAGTTCAAGTGCCTTGTATTTAGAGCATTTCAACCTATGATCGGGTTATAAAAATATAAAGGGAATCTTTATTTTTCCAAAAACAATGTGGAAGAGTCATATGTGCATGAATAAGAACGTTTATAGAAAAAACAATTGATGTAGGTTGTTTGCGTCCTACCATGCAGAGGATAGTTATAAACTTGTTTGCTTGTATCGTCTTGGTACAAACATTTGAGTTAATGTAAACTCCCTTTACTGAAATCTATGTAGTTTGTCAAGCAGGGTATACACATGCACGTGTTGGTTTAAAGGTCTGACAATTTGTGAACTTTGAATAAAAAATGGGTTAATTATGTTTCACATGTCTCACTTTTTTGATGGTTTTGAACCAAAATTTATACTTACAACCCAAAAAGTATGTATTTATAGATTTTTATAATGTTTTGGTATGGTGCTATCTTTCTAGAGACTGGTCATCCATCAAATTGTGGTATTTAAATTATGTGCTTGCTTAACAAGCCTTACTTCCCTCAATATTCTTTGATGGCATAGTAATGTAACTTCTACCAACATTGTCAACAAAATTCAGAATTTTGTAACTTTTGGTTGTAGTTTCATGCATAGGTAGCATGGAGGCACTGTAATGGGAGAAAATACCAGATAGCTTTCTCGCTTTTATCACAATACATTTTTTTAGGAAAAGTAGCAACACTACATTTCATTCTTTAGGATAACTTGGAGAGCTAGAGAGTACAAAGGAGTTAAAAACTAATTACAAAGAAACATCTCAGGCAATACACGAAGGAGAAGAGGTAGAAAACAAGGTTACCAAATGGTACATGTCTTAATTGGGAGGCCTAAGGAAAAGAGATGGAACCCCTTTGAGACCATCAAGGTGCCAAGATAGTATTTCATCATGAATTTTTTCACCTAGCGGGTTTTCGTTGATCTTTTTTGTCAAATATGCAAACATTGCGCTCCTTCCATATCATCTACCAGGTAGACATCGTTAGAGAGTTCTAAGCCTTGCGAATAAGGGAAGCCGAGTGTCGAACAACGTGAACCTACTAGTTTTATAAGCTATCCATTTGAATGGTTGGAGGTATTAACTGTCTAAACTAAAAACAAGCTAGGAGAAGACGCCAAACCTCCCTCGCATAGCAACAGTTGGAGTCCATGTTAAGTCATGTTTCAGCCACGAGGTGGTAGAGAGATCAAATAGGATTGTGGGGCCAGTCGCGCTTCGCAAGATTATCAGCAGTAGGGCACCTTCCTTGGATCATTAGCAAGCTTGAAATTTTCATTTGGGGGGATGTTTGTGCTCTAGATGTCGGTTGAGATGATGGGGGGAATGGTTCCAATCAATTGTTCACTATAAGTTGAGCTAGCTAAGTAGAGGCCATAAGCATTCCATTTCTAGGAGAGGAAGTCTTCATCAGACAAAGATAGAGCGAGGTTGCTAATCTTGCCCCAAAGCTAGAGAAATTCATAAAGAATTCAGGGATGGCAACTGGCTGACATAATTGAATCCATATATTGTTTCATATGGTGTATTTGACATTGATTTTTCTCTAGTCACTATGCTTGTAAATGGTGGGCATGTGATGTCGAAGAACCAAATCATAGAGCAAGTGGTGGTGTCAAAAGTAAGTTGGACAACCATTTCGATGTTGATCGTCGTCGAGGCACGAAACAAACACAGAGAGACCTTGTAATTGGGATAGGGAGCCCAACCAAAATTTATCAGGGCATGGCCACTACATGCAGAGCCGTCAAACCTCAAAGCTCTGCAATGGAAGAGGGCTTCATAGGTCTGCAAACCAGCTTCCAACTAACAAGACATTGAACCGAAGGTTTTATCATAGGCAGACCAAAGTAAAGAACGCCCCAAATAACGATATCCTTGATGAGCCATTTGGGGATGTTGATGGTGATCATCCGAAAAGTTGGAAGAGTAGTAGCGCAATCTTAACAAGAATAAGCTTGCCCATAATGTTGATCCATCTTGATTTCCAAATGTCAAGCTTCTTCACAAATTTATCTACCATGGGCTAAGGTCAGACTTGGTGAGCTTCTTGATGGAGAATCTTGTACTTAAACATGGTAACATCTAAACTAAAAAAGAATGGTTTTCTTTGATAATTTTAATGAACTACAATATTTGGGTCTCTCCTTAGCTTGAACTAATGAAATTTCTTCCTCATTGCTCGGCACATAGGGTCAAAATGAGATGTGAAATTACGCAAAATATTTCAAAAATATTCATAATTATTTTCTATTTTCCTTTGAATTTTAAGTAATTACATAGTCATTTTATTATTATTTAATTATGGTCATATTTTTTACTAACAAATAATCAAGGAATTTTAGATACCTTAATTTTGTTAGTAAAAAATTAAAAATCATGTCCTCTTAATATTTATTATTTCAATTTTTATTTATTTTATATCTTTTATATAATTTTGATAAACTTTATTCTACTTTTGGATTTAAATTAGGGTAAAAATCCATTTTAATTGGATTTGGGATGGCATGGTCTGGCCCACGTGATGTGGTTAAGTCAGACTTGAACCATATATTCAGTCCAAATCCACCCTCACACCCCCTCTCTCTCGCTCGTGTCCCGTGATCCCTTGTTATCGTCAGCGTCGCCGCCTGACTAGGACCGCCCCAGCCTCACGGGCATGCGCCTCTAGTTGGACTTACATCGCCTCCTTATACTCTACCATTCCTTCCCCTTTGATTTGTGTCTCCTGGTTGATCTCGAACTCTCCATCAACCCAAACCCATCTAGGATTTTGGTTGAGGCCGCTCTAACACTCTCCTTTCCCTTCGGTGTGGTGTCGTGCTCGCTGACGGTCTTTTGGTGTTCCTCCTTCTCTATTGTGCTCCTCTGTCCCTTGTTGGTGGTGATGCGGAGGTAAAGTGTTCGTATCGCGACACTCTGCCATGCTCTCGTCGACGGTCGCTGCCTCGAGGCTCCCATCATGACAGCGCATGCCCTGTCATGCCACATTGTGGTGGTCATAGCTCTGGTGCCCCCTCAATAGGTATTATCCCTTGATTCGCTCACTTTCCCCTCTGCTATCAAGTATCAAAGAGTCGTCCATTGAGAAGTGGTATATGTTGTTCTTAGTGATCCGGCCGTTGAGCCATGATGTTGCTCTATGTTGGTGCTAGCAGCCGGGATTTCACCACCTAGCTATTGTGATCTTATTTCTATGTAGGATATTGTCTATGATCTAGGATCTGTTTAGGTATTTTTGTTGTTGTGATTATGTTCACATTTGCTTTAGGAATTAAAATGTGTAACTTTATTCTATTTAGGTTCTAACTAGGCTCTATTGTTGTCAATCTAGATCAAATAGGCTTAATTATAGCATAAATTGAGTAGAGTTAAATATTTGGTTTAAATTATGTCTAGTTCTTACTGTTCTATATGTTCTTGTCAAGTTTGCACAATTTATATGAGTTGCATGTTGAAATTTGATTAGTAGCATATCTAGCATCTATATTTGCATGTATTTGGCCTCTCATGTGAGGATAATTGAATAATGAGTCCTTTTAGCTTCAATTTACTCTATTTTCTAAATACTTACTTCAATTCTAGCTGGATCTGGGAACTTAGATCAGATGCATGTTTTATATAGGTTTAACCTTTTGGAGTTTCCCTTCATCACTCTCTTGTTGATGGTATGCTCGACCAAATAATGTTGTGTTTGCTAGTTCAGAATTTATTATCTAAGATCATATACTACCCTAGATTTGCCAGGTGCTTTTATTGTTCTACAACTCCTAGCATGATGTCAGTGATCATTAGCTCAAGTGTTAGCGATCTTAAGTTCTCTTTATCCCCCTTCCTCACTCTCCTCTGATCTAATAAGAACAAATACACTCTTCTCCCTCTCATCACTATGTTGCCTACATGTTGGATTGTGAAGCTTGTTTGCCATGAAATTTTGATAACTTGCTTTTTGTGGCTTTCCTGGTCCTCTTATATGATTCAGGTTGCTGCCATTGTGTGTGTTCTTGAGATTTATTTGTTGTGGTGTATGTAGCTCAAGAAATGGTGTGGGTGTGGTATCTTTTATTCACTTGGATTGGTTGTTGTTTGCTTGACACCACATCTATAGACTCATCATGTAGTTATTGGGTGGCTAGTCCTCCTTGGCTACAATTTACATGGTTTTGTGCTCCCCATAGCACAATCCTTCTGCTGGTTGGATAAGTGTCATGTTTTTACATTGTTTATGGCTGATAAGTGTATATACACTTATGGGATTTGTCCTAGTGGTCTTTGGTTATCCTTGTGGGTTGTGATTAAGTTGTGGGATTAAGATCTGTAGGTTGTGATTATGTAATTATGCTCACTAAGAAAACTATGGCCGTGTAGATGCGGTCAGTATTTGATGTTTCACAAAATAAAGACGGAGGAGGTTGTAAGAGAGACCTTGTCAGTGCGAATGAGATGGACGCGCGTGTCAGAAGAAGACACGTGTTTAGAGAGTGCAAAGGAGAGTTTCTAGAGGAAATGTAATTCAAAAGGACATACATTGTTGTTATCTAGTCCTAGATAGAAAGAGGGCCTTATGAAGAATCCCTCGCCTACATCTCATTGAAATAGCCTAGTTTTCCAAGCCAAGTGACATTACTTGATGTAGTGTTAAAAATTATTTCAGAAATAATCATGGTCGTTATGTCAGTGTAGCTTCAAAATCTGCGGACTTAGATATGATTAATCAAGTCCATGTCAATACTGATCATCTTAATACTCATGTGGGCTTTTTCAAAGGATTCTTGCTACGTGGCAGGAAAAAATAGATGGTTGCCTCATATTTTATTCCAGTGTAATTGAATTGTTCCTTTATAATTAATATTTTTATTTGGAAAATATAAATTTCCAAATTATTCATAATTATTATGTGTGATGATGTCAAATTTTATTTTTATAATCCTTATTATACGGTTGTTCCCTAAATCTAAAAAAATGAACAAATCATGTCAAAAAAGTTTGCACTCAAATCGACAAACTAAGCCCTAAGTCAGCAACGTAATCGAAATCTCGATCACTTTGTCATGGTTGATCAAAAAGATTTTACTTTCACCGGATTTTACATGTATGAATGCAATGTACATGTTAGATGTGTATAGAGATACTGTTCATCCTCATGTATATGTACTGCCTTTGGCCCCCTTTGGAATACGAGAGTTCATTCCGTAACATGGTATTAGAGCCTGAGGTCTCGAGTTCGAGTCCTGACATGCGTAATTTATTAAAAAAATTGCCAACCCCCCTTGTGTCCAAGTATGAGCCTGTCTTGCGCCATACCTCTGAGACTTGCGCGCCGTCGCTTTCTTCCGGTTGCACGTGTGGCCTCTCCCTCCCCGAGTCACACGTGAGAGGGGGTGTTACAGTATATGTGGATTGTGCTATCTCTTTCCATCAGTTCGGACTTTTGGGATAGTTGGCTAGTGCATGAAACATGACATGTTACAGTATATGTAGATTGTGCTATCTCTTTCTATCAGTTCGGACTTTTGGGATAGTTGACTAGTGCATGAAACATGACATGGTATCAGAGCAACACGGTTAGCTCTCCTCCCCTGCCGCGCCGGCCCCCGCACGCCGTCGCCTGCCGCGCCGCTGCCGCCGTCTCCGGCCTGCAGCGTCGCCGCCGCCGCTTCCGGCTGCTGCTGCTCTTCCGTTGCCGGCCTGCCGCGCCGCTGCCGCTGCTCCCTGCCGCTGCCGGCCACAGCTTGCCGCTTGCTCCTCAGCCCGGCCGCTGCTGCCGTCCCGGCCTCTGCCCCGGCCTGCTCCGCCACCGGCCTCCTCCGCCTCGGCCAGACCCGTCCCGGCCGCCCCTCCCGTGGCCGCTCGTCGCCGTCCCGGCCGCCCCTCCCGTGGCCGCTCGTCGCCGTCCCGGCCGCCCCTCCCATGGCCGCTTCCTCGCTCTCGAGCTGGTGAACTTGGCCTGTCGCTGTGAGATCTAAACTCTCTCTCTTCGTTGACTTCAAAAAAAAAATAAAAAAAAATCAGAGAGCCCGTGATGTCTTCTTCGGGCTATGTTGCTGTTCCTCGGTGCTCTGTGATCTTTGATGGCACCAACTACGCCGAGTTTGTTGGCTTTATGCGCATCCACATGCGCGGCCTCCTGTTGTGGGGCGTTCTCTCTGGCGAGGTCTCCTGTCCGCCGTGCCCCGTTGCTCCTGTGGCTCCTGCTCCACCGGTGCCGCCTGTTCTGGCTGCTGATGCTTCTCAGGCTGATCGGGATGCTGCCAAGGCGATTGATGATGCTGCGGTCGAAGCTTATGATCAGCTTATTCAGATGCCCTCTCTGCTTACCGGGATGATTTGTCTGTTTACACTCAGTGGTGCAATGATGATGCTCGTGCTGCTACTGTCCTTACTGCCAGTGTTCTGCCTCAGTTTGCCTCTGAGTTCATGGGATTGGGCACTGCTGTTGCAATGTGGACTTTTCTTTGTCAGCGCTATCAGCCATCTGGTGATGCTCTCTACCTATCTGTGGTTCGTCAGGAGCATGCTCTTCAGCAGGGAGACTCTACTGTTGATGAGTTCTACACCCAGAGTTCTGCCATCTGGCATCAGCTTGACTCTCTGAGGATTGTCGTCTGTGGTACTTGTCGATGCTGTCAGACAGTGAGGTCAGATTTGGAGTTTCACCGTGTCCATGAGTTCTTGTCTCGCCTCCGTTCTGAGTTTGAGCCTCGGCGTGCACACTTACTTGCTCGTGGTCGTGTTTCTATATCAGAGGTGATTGCAGAGCTTCGTGCTGAGGAGACACGCCTTCGTTCTGCTGGTTTGCTTGCGGTCCCCACTGTACTAGCTGCTCGAGCTCCTGTGTCGTCTGCCCGACCCCCTACTCCACCGCTGCTTCCCACTCCTTCAGGGGGGGTGTACGCCGACCTCGCTCGCACACCTTCTGTGGCTACTGTAAGAAGCCAGGTCACCCAGAGTCTGATTGTCACAAGAAGCAGCGCGACCTGAGGCGCTCCTCTCCAGTGCCTCGTGCGCCTTCGTCGACCCTATCACTCACTGATCAGGACATTCTGCATCTCAAGCGTCTACTGGCTTCCTCGGGCTCTTCCTCGACGGGCACCGTTGCTTCGGTGACTACTACTACCACTCCACCATCGCCGTCTTCACAGTCAGGTACATCTCCGTGGGTTCTGGATTCTGGAGCTTCCTTTCACATGTCTTCTGATTCCTCTGCCCTGTCCTCTCTTCAACCTCTTGATTTTCCTGTTAGTGTTCTTACTGCCGATGGCACACCTCTTCCTGTTGCTAGTCGTGGCATCCTTTCTACTCCATCTTTTTCTGTTCCGAGTGTTTCTCATGTTCCCCGTCTTACCACGAATCTTTTTTCCGCCGCCCAACTTACTGATTCTGGTTGTCGTGTCATCCTTGATGCCGACTCTTGCTCTATTCAGGATCATCGGACCACGGCTCTGGTTGGCGTTGGCCCTCGGCGCCGTGAGACTCAGGGCCTTTGGGCGGTTGACTGGCTTTGTGTTCCTTCCGCTGCCACCACACCCGCCAGTTCTCATGCTCTTGCCGCCTCCTCTTCTGCATCCTTTCAGCAGTGGCATCATCGACTGGGTCATATATGTGGCTCTCGCTTGTCTTCGTTAGTGCGTCAAGGTGTCTTAGGCTCTGTCTCTGGAGATGTTTCTTTACATTGTGATGGTTGTAAACTTGGAAAACAGACCCAATTACCTTATCCTTTGAGTGAGTCTGTATCTGAACGTCCCTTTGACCTTGTTCACTCTGATGTATGGGGTCCTGCTCCCTTTTATTCGAAAGGGGGGCATCACTACTATGTTATCTTTATTGATGATTACTCTCGTTACACTTGGCTCTATTTTCTGAAATCTCGTGGCGAGGTTCTCTCCACATATAAGCGATTTGCTACCATGGTTCACACCCAGTTTTCCACGCCCATTCGTGTTTTTCGTGCTGACTCGGCTGGTGAGTATATCTCCCAGATGTTGCGTGGTTTCCTTGCCGAACAGGGTACTCTTGCCCAATTCTCTTGCCCTGGCGCCCATGCTCAGAATGGTGTTGCTGAGCGCAAGCATCGCCATCTCCTTGAGACGGCTCGTGCGATGATGATCGCCGCCTCTCTTCCACCTCACTTTTGGGCTGAGGCCATCTCTACATCCACCTATCTCATCAACATTCAGCCGTCGGCTGCTTTGCAGGGTGGCATACCTATGGAGCGTCTCTCTGGTCGTTCTCCTGACTATTCTACTCTTCGTTCGTTTGGGTGTGTGTGCTATGTTCTTCTTGCCCCGCGCGAACGCACCAAATTGACCGCTCAGTCGGTTGAATGTGTCTTCCTTGGCTATAGTGATGAGCACAAGGGTTATCGGTGTTGGGATCCTATTGCTCGCCGGCTATGTATTTCGCGTGATGTGACTTTTGATGAGTCTTGTTCATACTACCCGCGTCCTTCCTCCTCGACCGTTTCCGTGGAGGATCTCTCTTTTCTCCTCCTTCCTGATACTTCTTCCTCTGTGCCACGTGTTTCTCCTCCACCTCCCCCTCCGATGAGTCCCACTATTCCTGACACGCCACCGACGCCACCCTCCCCACCTTCCTCCTCTCCTTCCTCGTCACCTACCTCTCCACCATCCTCTCCGGTGCATTCTCCCCTTTCCCCATTTCCTCTCCACTACACTCGTCGTCCTCGTGTTGTGGATGATTCCTCTGACATACCCTCTACTTCCGGAGCTCCCCCTTCCCCGTCTACGCCGGTTCATAACCTCCGTGCTCGGCCTTCCTTACGACCTCCTCCTCGCTACTCTCCTTCTCAGTATGGTCTTTCTGCCGTTGCTGAGCCCACTTCCTATCGGGATGCCATGGCTCAGTCTGAGTGGCAGCTTGCGATGGCTGAGGAAATTGCTGCGCTTGAGCGCACCGGCACGTGGGATCTTGTTTCCCCTCCTCCTGGTGTTCGTCCCATCACGTGCAAGTGGGTCTATAAGATTAAGACTCGCTCTGATGGTTCCCTTGAGCGGTACAAAGCTCGTCTTGTGGCTCGTGGTTTTCAGCAGGAGCAGGGACGCGATTACGATGAGACATTCGCTCCTGTTGCCCACATGACCAATGTTCGCACTCTTCTTGCTGTGGCTTCTGTTCGTCATTGGTCTATGTCTCAGCTTGACGTCCAGAATGCCTTTCTCAATGGTGAGTTGCGTGAGGAGGTTTATATGCAGCCACCACCGGGGTACTCTGTTCCTGATGGTATGGTTTGCCGTCTTTGGCGCTCTCTCTACGGCCTTAAACAAGCCCCTCGCGCCTGGTTTGAGCGTTTCGCTTCTGTGGTGACTACCGCTGGTTTCGTGTATAGCGACCATGACCCTGTGCTGTTTGTCCACACCTCACCTCGTGGTCAGACGCTCTTACTCTTATATGTTGATGACATGATCATTACTGGCGATGACTCTGAGTATATTGCCTTTATTAAGGCCCACCTCCGTGAACAGTTCCTGATGTCAGATCTTGGTCCTATTCGCTATTTTCTTGGGATTGAGGTTTCTTCGACTTCTGATGGCTTCTACATCTCCCAAGAAAAATATATTCAGGATCTTCTTGCTCGCGCCGCTCTTGGTGATGAGTGCACTGCTGAGACTCCTATGGAGCTCAATATTCAGCTTCGTGCTACCGATGGTGATCCCTTCACAGACCCGACATGCTATCGTCATCTTGTTGGGAGTCTTGTCTACCTGGCTATCACCCGTCCAGACATATCATATCATGTCCACATTCTGAGTCAGTTCGTATCTGCTCACAGTTCTGTCCACTATAGTCACCTTCTCCGTGTTCTACGATATCTTCGTGGCACGATCTCTCGCCGCCTTTTCTTTCCTCGCTCCAGCTCTCTCCAGCTCCAGGCCTACTCTGATGCTACGTGGGCGAGTGATCCCTCTGATCGCCGCTCGCTGTCTGCCTATTGTGTTTTTCTTGGAGGATCTCTCATTGCCTGGAAGACGAAGAAACAGAAGGCAGTTTCCCGCTCTAGTGCAGAGGCTGAGTTGCGAGCGATGGCTATGTTGACGGCTGAGGTGACCTGGTTGCGATGGTTGCTAGCAGACTTTGGTGTTTCTGCTGCTGCACCGACTTCTCTATTGTCAGACAGTACTGGTGCCATCAGCATTGCGCGTGACCCAGTGAAGCATGAGCTCACCAAGCACATCGGCGTGGATGCCTCCTTTGTGCGTGCTGCTGTGCAGGATCAGATTCTTGCTCTTCACTATGTGCCCTCCGAGTTACAGCTGGCGGATTTCTTCACGAAGTCACAGACTCGAGCTCAGCATGGGTTCTTCCTCTCCAAACTCAGTGTTGTTGACCCACCATGAGTTTGAGGGGGGGTGTTAGATGTGTATAGAGATACTGTTCATAGATTACTGTTCATCCTCATGTATATGTACTGGCTTTGGCCCCCTTTGGAATACGAGAGTTCATTCCGTAACAGTACACACCTGTACTCTACCCTTTGCGTTGGTCTAACCTATGAGATCTGATACAAAAGACATATTGTATCAATTGTGGTGAAAGTCATGTTGAAGAAGACACAATCCTTTTGTATTTACAGCATAGCAACCGAATTTTCCAGCAACCCAAAAGAGGGCCCTCACAGCATTGTCAGCATCAATTTGTGTTGCCTAGAAAAGGTTTGTGTTTTCTGCTTAACTCTCTTGAGAGTATTCAATTTGATACAACAATTCCACCCTCAACTTGGACCTTTCATTTGTAACATATCTCTTCATGCGACCAAAGTTTCTTCGGTCGCCGTCATGCACATCTCCCAACATTCCCATGATATGTATTCAAGTTGTGGTTATGCATAGCAACTAGGAACTCGTAGTCTTTTTCTGGAGAGCGGTAGTATATACGACACCAAGTTGCTCGATCATTGAATGTGTGTACTCGTCATTAAAGATGGTCACGGTCCAAGTTCCTTGTCTCAACGCAACAATCATATGGGCATTGTAATTGTGTCGCAGCACTATGTTTCCGTTGCCTTGTTTCTGACATCTCCATCATAACATGAGCTTGGTGGCTAGTGTCATTGGGTTGGCTTGCGCTACTTATCTCCATTGCTGAACTTTTGCCCTGTTGCAGGGCTTGCATCACTCCGCGAGTTGCTCCCAACTATTGATGTTTCATCCATTATTTTTTGTGCATTGACACACTCAAATACCATGTTGATCAGCAACCTTTTGGACCTTTTTGCAGTTGTTCTTTGAGCTACAAATCATTGTGTTGAATCACATCTTGTAAGTATAATCATTGTAGAGTTTCTTTGCTTCATCAATGTTGTCAAATGGCATTCCAACATAAGGCACAACCTAAAGCGATGACACATCCTCATCAATGTTTCCAACGTCCTCTTCTCCATCACTATTCGATAGTGTCTGGTCATCTATGTCATCATCATCAGAGAAGAGTGGCCTCGCCATACTGTTGAAACACAACATCAAGGGCGTTATAGAATTTTCTTAGTTTTCTATATTTTTTATGTAGAGACATTGTTCCACGCAGTTACATCAAAATTAACTTTGTTTTCTGTTTTTTCAACACATCATGCACACATGTTGCCCTGGATATAATGTATAGTTTCTTCATACCATAGATTGTGCAGCGAAATTATACTGAAGTATTCACAACATTTGTGAAGCTAATCATCTCAAATATGTAGGAAGGGGCAAATCATGATTTGCAGCAATTCTCCCTAGATACAATATGTTTTGCAGTGCTAAAAAATCATGTAAATCTTATTTCAGAGCACTTGATTGAAGCAAAACACGCCTGCAGTGTAAATATCCCACACTAAAACCAACCACCCAGCTAAGGATGCAAAAGTGGGATTAGTGACCATCTAATTTATACTATCTCTAAGCATCTCTAGTCGGCGCCAATAAGACCGGCAATAGCCCTATTGGACGTGCCGAATGAAATTTGACGTCCAGTCGCGGTGCCAATAGCCAGATTTCGTCTGGCGCGTCCCAATATCTCGTCCAGCACACCCAGCCCACGCCCTCCGCGGCGGGAGCCGCTTGGATGTGCCGGACGAAACGCGCGCCGGCCCGACGGGTGGGCCAGCTGTGTCATCGACATAGGACCTGAACCGCCGCGGTCAAACGCATTCATGGCGCGACAGCGAAGCGTCCCGTCACTCACCGCTCTCTGCTACACGGCGGGGTCAATGCGGCGCGCCATTTTGAAGCCGCCGCCCACCGCTTCTCCAACGATAAAACCCGCGTCTCCCCACGTTCCAATCACACAGCCGCCACTCGAATCGCCCCCTAAATCCTCTCCTTGCCTCCCAAACCCTAGTCGCCGTCGATGTCGACAGATACGGGCAACGGTGGAGCCGGCGCCAACGGCTGGCGCCCGCACACGCTGCTGAAGGAGGAGGCGGTGGCGCTCCATGACGTGAACTACCCCGCGCCGCCGGATATGCGAGCGCCCCATGGGTGGGCGCTCAGCATCAACGGCATCCCGGTGCGGGACCCCCCGATGCCGATGAGCCGCGGCTTGCGGGATGCGCTGCTCCGCCACTACTAGGGCGCGCTCACCGCCGAGCAGCGGGACGAGCCACAGTGGAAGCCGGTGCCAGCAAACTACGGCCGCTATAAGGACGAGTTCCGTAGGCTCCACCATGAGGAGATGACCACCTGGACCGATGAAGGGCCGCTGCCGCCTCGCGACAAGGACTCCGCCGGCCGGTGGAGATTTCAGAGTGTGCCAGGGCGGGCGATGGAGTACGTACTAGAGTGTGTCACTAAGGGCACACCCTCTACACTCCGTCCTCCTCCTTCACCGCGCTCCCCCCTCCGAACCGATGGGTGCCGAGGAGGATGACATCGTCGTCGTCCGGCTCTGGGTCCTCCTCCTTCCGCGGCATGTCGGCGCTGCTGACCCCATAGCCGGAGGTGAAGGAGGAGGCGCGCACCCCGGCGATACCCAACAACGCGGAAGCAGCAATGGCGGTCGTCGGCATCTTCCTCCTCCGCCTCCGCCATGGAAGAAGGTGAAGACGGAGTACGAGCATCTCATCGCCACGCAGGAGATGATGTTCAACCCTGACGCCGACGATGCAGACTGTCCCTGGCTCGCCGCTGTGCTGCAGGATTCGATGAACGATGTCCTACACCGCTGGCCGAGGTGGATGCCTGCGCGTGGTCACTATGGGACCACGTCCAGATCACTGGGGCGTCGTTCCTCGACCTCACCACCGACGACCGCGAGGCGGGCCCAGCCGCGTTGTCAAGGACGAGGAGGAGGAGGACTATGTGGTGTTCGACCGCTACCGCCGCCGCTAGATTAGGTTTTAGTTTAGTTTTTGTCAAATTTCGTTCAGACATGTAAAGTTTCTTAAAGTTTGAATGAAATTCATGTTATTTCGAGTTTGTAATTTTTTTTGAAATTTTTTTGTTTTGAAAATTTCATATTAGCGCCACGACTGGGGAGCCATGTGTCCAATAGGCTAAATTTGGTCCGGACGACGCTAATAGAGCTCGTCCGGACACTCATCCGGACGCTTTATTGGCATCGTGCCTGGAGATGCTCTCACTTATCGACCATCTCACTTTACACATCCCCGACCCAACACACTTTTTTCATGCTCTTGCCTCTTGCGCTTTTTATCATCCTTATTCACATTTTTATTAATTCCAATTTTGCAATAAAAAAACCGGCTAGAGCTAGGGTTTCAGTTACCTTGCGGTCGTTCGAGCCAATTTCCGTCGATGCCTCGAAGACTACAAGGGGTCCGAAACCTCGTTGGAGCACCTTGCGTCTATGGGGCAGCCATCGCAAGTTGGGTCGGATCTAATATATAGCTCGCCAAGGCAAGATGGACAGTTGATTCTTTGTTGCGACGGGCGCGGTGCAAGATGTCGCATAGAAGGTGGCCCACCGTTGCCTCGTGTTGCAACGTCATGCTACAAGGGTTTCCGTCGTCGGCGTAGCCGTGCTTGTCGGCGTCGCGACAGCAAGGCTACGCGAACGAATCGTGGGAGCCCTTTGCGGGGTGTGAGAAACGACTACTTGTTTCGTCACAACAGAACATTTTGCTCCATTCAAGGTTGGTGGCAGGTGTGCATCTAGTCATGTTATCGGACAGCTCTAGCTTGCTTCGTCGGACAGCGGTCGGGGCAACAAATCCTTGGGTTTGTCAGTCACCTGACGCCTAGCACACTAGCACACGCCATATTTTCTTGTGTTATTGATAGCATAAGATGCAACAGCCATGTCGGTTGAGTGTACCAGCCACATATGACGATCAAAATTGTTCCAGAAATCTAAGAACCGACAATACCGGTGAATTTTCCACCATTGATTTTTGCTCCAAAATTCTTGCCGTGGATTAAGAGGTTAGAAAAAATAAGAATCATGATATTAATAGTAGTTGATTTTAAACAGGCTACGAGCTAGGCTGATCAATATTATTGCAGCTATTTTTTTCATATACTAGCACATATGCCCGTGCGTTGCTACGGATTAACATCATTCGTGCTGTCATTGACAGATTCGTGGGTGTTGCTATCCTTTTTTCACTACTCCAGAGACCCTTCTCTCCCACTCCGACGTCGTGGATTCAACGATCATATGAGCCCTCGCCGCCCCGTGTAGTGATCGTTCCCGCGCCGTCCTGGCCCATTCGTTAATTTTATGACCATCCCTACAGGATCTCCACTTGGATAAAGAAGAAAAAAATCACTGCATTTGTACATATGATAATTTGAGGCACAAATTGGCATTGCATAAAGATTTCTATAAATCCAGGAACAACGAACATTGAAGGTAGGTCTAGAAATTCCAACATGAAGATTTTTTTAATCTGGGAACAACGAACATAGAAGGTTAGTCTAGAAATTCCCCTATCACTCTATTCGAATCATACACACAATCATGTAAATCTTCTAGTATCACATAGTTTCCTGAAACCGCTCCCCACACATTTTCAAATGTTTTGAATACATGATGGTGATTAAGCTAAACAAGTAAGTATGGAACTCAAGTCGAACTTGATAAAGTACACCAAGTTTTGTCTGAAGAGATGAACGGTTAAATAATGAGGAGTATGCAAAACCGGTCATGTCAAAGTAACAACAGAGAGTTCTTGAAACTGATAAACAATGGAGAGCAATTAATCAAGAAATTTTGCAATATTTTTTACGAAATAAATTTCCTATTACGTCACAAACTCAGTCGCCAAAAAATAGTGAAGCCGGAGTGACATATTCATGATTCTAGAGAGAACGAATAAGGTAAAATGAGTTGTTTCTAAAAAAAACTGCTAGAAGTTCATGATATACCTGGAAGGGTCGACCCACAGACTTAAGAACCGGTGATGTCAACGGAAATTCGTTTCGGAACTTGGGAGCATATGCTCCCACCATTTGAAAAAACATTTTGGAAAGTCAAAAAATTCTGAACAAAAATATGGCGCGTACATCTCGACGTTCTATGTGCACACAACAAGTTTCGCGAAAAAATAATATTTTTTGTTACCTGTGTAAAAAAGACAAAAAATGTCTTGTGAAAAGCCTTTTGTTAGCATCAAAATTTATCTTTTTTACGCACGACAAAAGAAATGTCGGTTTTCTGTGAAACGACTTCAGTGAGCATATAGAATGTCGAGACGCACGCACGGAACTTTTTGTTCGAATTTTTTGAAGTTCCAAAATTTTCTAAAAATGCATTTTACAAACCGGGAGCATATGCTCCCGGGAGCCAAAACTCCACCCACTGATGTCAATCAATTCTCAAAGCTAGTCGGCATTCTTGACTACTCTGATTGATCATGCCATTGTCAGATTGGAAGGATATGTATGTGTAAGCCACTGCATATTAATCCTCAGTACTTTATAGCTCAGGCATTGAAAGATTAATAAGTAACTATCTCCTATGTATGTACATTCAAGAAATAGAAGTGTAAGGCAACAAAGCAGCTATACAGATCACTAAAGAGAAATTAGAGTGAAAGTATGATGGAACCAAATCCATGAAATCCTGGGACTCAGTGACACTATGATAAAATTGCCTTTGTGTGGTCCACCTCCATGAGACCCTGAAATGCACACAAACAGACTGAATAAAAAAACATCGTTTAGTTCAGCTAAAAAAAAACATCGTTTAGTTCAACACTCAGGATTTGTTTAGCTCAGCCAATTAGATTAAGTAAGAAACTTATGAAGCAGCAATTCAAATCCTGAATCAAGAAAACCAAGCAAACTGTGCATATACAATTGAAAGGTGTATTTGTACATATATCAGGGTCAGCTTCTCCTACTCGGTCGGCGGGAACGTGGAGCACTCCTGCTTGGAGCGGGTGTAAACTTCGGGGAGCAAGTACTTCCGACCATTGGAGCTCAAGGCGTTGTACCTGCATCTAGCCAAGGATAGCTGGAACCTTCCCAGGATAAGCGGGGTATGTGCCGCTCCCTTGCACGCCGTGGACGCCTCAAGTGCGGCACACTTTTCCCCCTGGTAGAGCCTGTCGACTCCAAACGGAGTGGTCACGGCTTCGACCAGCACACCGGCGAGCGTCTCCACCATGCCTCGCTAATGGCCACAAGCACTACCCGAACTCAGCACGCACTTGCAGAGGTTAATCGCGTAGGGACCAATCTCTCGTCGAATTGCTGAATCCTCGATTTGGATCATAAGGTTCGATACTTCGATCGATTTGGTGCCGCGAAATCGAGCGCTCCCATATTTAAAGGCTCATAGAAGGCAGGAAGATACGGGCTCGGGTTTGATCAAGATACTCGGGTTTGGATTGGTTTCTTGTACGACAGGGTTATGATCTTCCACGACGATAAGGAACGGACGATATACAACTCCAGACGTACGATGGACGAACCGGACAAAGGAAACAACTCGCGACGTACGAAATATAGATTTGGTGGGAGGGAAAAACTATAAAAACTACGACGGACCGACCAAAAAAGTCTTATTATTTTTATTATTAGGTATAGATATAGATATTTTTCAAAACTGTGCTTTAAACCTGGTCTAAAAGCTACGGTGCACAGGAAACGCTCGTGTGCACAAGCTACGGTGCACAGCATTCTCGTACCTGTACCCTCAAATAATTTCTTATTGCTTGCTACGTTTACTATCCTACAGAACCAGAAAGTGGAAACCCTAAAGCCACAAAAGATGTAATATGCCTACAATGTATGTCCTAGCTACATCAAATTTATTTGCATAAAACTCGAGGATCAATCACTTTCGTAGTAATGGTAGTGATTGTCTTCGGACTGACTTATATTAACCTGCATCAAGGTGAAGCCCTAGAATGATTAGCAGCAACCGTTGCACTTCACCCGTCGCTGCATCCAAAGCTTGTAGTGCAGAGGCATCGACCTCGGGGTGGTTTTTGCCCTTAATCTCCTGTAGAAATAATTCGAAGCTATGTTCTCCTCGGAGAGGCAGTATAGGTCCCCCTCTTCTTTGGTTGACCTATGTCTATTTACACTAGATAATTTGCCGCATTTTTAGCCCTGGCCGCCTTCCTCTTCGTCTGCGTTACAGACATATAAATTGTAAGGCGGTTGGATCAACACTAACACAGACCATTGTCTAGTAACTAAGAGTGGAGACTTACCTCGGCGTGACGGTCTCCAACAAGGCTTGAAATAGGCCTGCAGAGGTCTTACAGGAACAGGAATGAATTTCCCCAGATAAGCCAAAGGCCAGCTGGAAACGTCAGAGGGAGAAAAGGAAGGTTAAAATTCACCAAATTGCCCATAATGTGATTGCAGTTGAAATGTCTTTCATATTGTAGATGCTGATATTGATATGCATATCAAAGTCAGATGTTAATAACAGCCTGGGAATGCCTCAAGTGCAAGTTCATATGAACCTTAAACTAGTCCAGAGAAAATGAAGGACAAATGATATATAGATTCATACAATACCTATATGGCATACTAACCACATGATAAAACTTTAAAAATGGATCAATAAAGTTAAAATTGCAAAACTTGCATAATGGATAAATTTTGAAGTATATACCTTACGACTCCAATAGCAACTGAAACTAACCATAGTCTCCAGTTCAGTCTCACAATTTTGAAGAACTTCCCCAAGAACTCAACTATTAGTATCTGCCAAAGGCGAGAGCAACTTTATCAGCATTTTATGGACCAGGATGATTGTAAATTAAGGGGAAGAACCATCTATGTCTTGTTACCTGAAATACGGTAGTTACACAAACTATTCCCATGAAGAGGTGGTTCTTTGTCACTCCTTTGAAGACATTTCTTTCCTCCGGCTTGCGGGCATTTAACTCGTTGAAGATCTGGTATAAACATCAAGTTTTTCAGAGAACTTTGTTCAGAATTACATAAAGCTAATATTATAAGTACACTGTAAAGTGATTTATTAATCCTTATCTTCTTTGGTGACAGTAGATTTATATCATTTGAGTCGTAACACGCACAGGGGGGTTTACTTCAAACAAGTGGGGGTACGGCGAATTTGACAAGTTTGCGCAATTATGTACGGTCAAGGTCCTAAAACTGGCATCAGATTGCTTAGTAATCTGTGGTTGCAACTAATTTTCAACCAATTATCAAGACTGGCAAATTAACGATACAATAGCAGCCTAAAAAATAAGGAAGCTAGCACTTGACGATAATTAATCAACAATATTCAGCTTTTTTCACCAGAAGAAGCAACGTTCTGGGGCTTCCGGATTTGTCTGGCTTCAAGAGAAACAAAAACATAACTAGGCAACTACAGTGGTACTCAAGTAGGGCTAACTTAAATTATCCATAAGTCTTGAGAACTCTTAGGCCTAGCAATTGAACTGGCTGATTTAAAGAAAGCTAGTTCAGGGAGGTAAAGGCGGTAACTGATTGGTCGAACCAACTTTTTGATACACGATCATTGTCTCATGTGTCACCTAAACTAAGTAATTCACAAACATATGTGCACACGGGGTTTATTTCAGACGATAAACCACCGCCACTATACTGTAAACAGAAAAAAAAAAAGATCAATCAAATGCCAATACTGATCTTTCTAAAGAGCAACCAATAGAATTTAACGTAATTCTGTTATATTAGATAATCAGAAAACAGGTAACCAACCTGGCAAAATACAAAGGTGTTGAAGATAAATGTGTTCTTAATTTTCTCGGCGGTATCTCGACTTTCATTCTCCAACCGCAGAATCTTTGTTCCAGAGAAATTAAAGATAAGGAGGATTGCTATTTGGTAAATGGCCTGCAAAAAAATCCATATAAATCAGAACATAAGAATATGAATAACAACTTTATGCTGCAAGAATACATGTGAGACACAAATTTAACCTGGACAAGCAAGTTTCTCCACATAATATTGGTCACAAGGGGTTCCCTGAAGCAGAAAACAGGGGAAAATAATGTAAATTATGTAGAGAACAGTTAAGTACATTTTATGGAACATGTAATGCAGTACTCTCCACAGGTAGGATATTATTACATGCCTTCGACCAACAGGTTGTCTCTTCATAAGGTTGTCTGTTGGTGGTTCAGTTGCCAAAGCAAGAGCCCCCAGTGTATCCATGATAAGGTTCACCCATAGAAGCTGCAAATTAAAAAGGGACATAGTGCATGAGAGCCAACCTTGGCATATGCACAAATAAAGAGGCAATGGCCACTAAAAATTTGTTGAAAAGGAAAAGACCCAACCTCAACAGCATTTAGAGGCACATCACCAGATGACACAGCTGCAATAACATTAATCACAAGTGCGGCAACATTAACAGTAAGCTGGAACTGGATGAATTTTTGAATATTAGCATAGACAGAGCGCCCCCAGCGAACAACCTATAAGAGAAAGATGTAAAAGGTGTAAATGTACAAATTCTCAATTAGGAAAAAGGTTGGCCGGCCAGAATTCAGGCCTAAGCACAATCTACCAAGGATATTGCATATACACTATGCCTAACTCTTAACGTGTCAAAGCTGAATGAGCAGCATAAGGCAGCGTATAAGAACATGTATGGGAATGTATGTGCTTCTCTGTGAACCATACTGTGTATCATTGTGTCAACTGATGGTTTTTTTTTTGGGGGGCAAGAAACTGATAGCAATTAGCACAAAGCATGATACCACTGACTGACGGGTTACTTTGAAATTATCCCATCAAAGCGCCATGCCAGTTTGTTATAGAAGAAAACCTCCATGCTGATTGCTGAGTACAGTTATCCTTCATTAGAAAGATCTCTTCCAATAAAATTGTCAAATTCACTAACCTTGACAACAGATGTGAAGTCATCATCCAAGATTATAATGTCAGAGCTTTCTTTAGCAACTTCAGTCCCTGATATGCCCATTGAAAGACCTATATCAGCCTGTACAACAAATCAACATTAGATAAAAGAATAAAACACTATGCTCTGAAACATAAACTAAATGACCACTAATAGTTTATCATGAGTTACACATGACACCTCATGCAATGCAGGAGCATCGTTTGTGCCATCACCAGTGACAGCTACAACATGGCCTTTCCTTTTCAAAGCTTGGACAAGCAAAAGCTTGTCATTTGGAGATGATCTTCCCATGACCTGAAATTCAAAGTTATTAGTTGTGAAACAATCAGAAGAATGTCAGGAACTTCACTGAAAACGAGTGGCTGAGGAGGATAAGAAAGCTAGATAGAACCTAGCATCACCTAGCCAATTTGTAAGCAAAGTTTGTGCAAAAGACACCACTTAAAAATGACTTCACATTAAATTGTTGTTTTTAGTACCAATTAATTCTATCACTTTAGCACAGTATGACATATATACACAAGGACTGAAGAACAGAGAGTTACAGTTATCTTGTCAGCAATCTCTCCTCTTGCAGTTTCAGACATCTCGCGGAAGACTTTTCCCTCTATTACAAACGGCTCTGAAATAACACCATTTGCATCTAGTATTCCGCACTCCAAAGCTATTGCCTTAGCTGTTTCAATGTTATCTCCTGTGACCATGCGCACCTACATGTATGAACATGTCAAATGATAAAGATAACACAAGCGCTACCATTCAAAATGGGGAAAACGAAAGAGAATATATCCATTTAGGGGAAGACATAACATAAACAGACTAACTTTTTTTTGTAAGGATTGAACAAACTAACCAACAAGGTCAACTTTATAAGATGTCTGCTGTTTAATCAATAGGACACAAACAACTGTATCCACACAAGGAAAACAAATAACAAAATAAAGTATATGCATAGCACTATTGCATAGGAAGTAACGAAAACTGACAAATTGTTGCTAGAAATCTTGCAAGCTAGAAACATGATTAGCCAACCCTATGAGAATTACAAAACTGTACCTAACTGAGAACATGAGAAGTAGCAGGGTAAATTAAGCTTATCAATCTGTAGATTAGAGGTAAAAGATTCCCAGAAAGAGAGCAAGGAAAAATAAGCACAAGAGTAAGACGTACCTTTACACCAGCATTTCTGCATAATTGTACAGCATTCCTCACTCCTGGGCGACATGGATCCTAGAGGAGAGAAACTTTTGATAAGCTATTGAGTAATAGATGAATGTTGTCATAAATCTATGCAATATGACTGGACAGAATAAATTATGCTTATGAGTTATGACACCTCATTTAAATAAAAGGCGATGAATCATTTGGAGATAACTATGGTGCATAGTAGTATATTTCATGTTTTAGCGAAGCCAGAAAGCATGGATAGGTTGTTTCTTGAGGGAAACAGTGGGAGAGTTTCCCGCTGCAGTTTTTATATTAATAAAAAGCAGTTCCGTAATACAAAGGGCATAGCCAGTGCCACACATTGTGGGGTCTAGGGAAGGGAATTTCTAGGCAGCCTTTCCCTTTTTATGCAAGGAGGCTTTCAAACCCAGGACCTCCAGGACACAAGTTACACAATACAAAAGGGGTTAAAAAGGAGAAAACAAACTAATGTTGTGACTCCAGCCAATCTCTGTACTGTTGGGCATTTTTATTTTCAATTCTATAGCCAACCAGGCCAATTCATGTAAGAAGATTGTCTTCCAGTCATTAAAGGTTGGTCTCTGAACCTCGAGTATTTTATAATTCCTAATAATCCAAATGCCCCGAGATGCAATGATAATAACCTCCATGAAGAAAGGTACAGCCATTTTTTATTTGATATCATGGATAGGTTGTGAACGTGTACTATCTGTTTATCTGAGGACACATGTAGCCGCAAATTGACGCATCAGGGCAACATAGATTTTTGAGTAGCAGATTATCCTATGTCCCCAACACAGGCAACTAAAGAGTATGGAATAGAACACTATACACAGGAATATGTATCTGAAGTGACAGTCGACATTTGTGTCAAAACTCAAATACAGATACAATCAATCTGAGAGTGAATCTACCAAGAAACCGGGACCAACCTTTATACCCACGATACCAAGCAGAGTCAGGTCTTCCTCGGGTAACTTCCAATCAGCTATGTTCTCCTTGGGAATCATTTCCGTCTCACATTGACAATATGCAAAAGCAACACATCTTAGCGAACTCTTTGCCATGTCTTCGATCGATTTCTTGTATTCATTATGCTGCAAACACTTCAAAGTTTTAAGAATGCATCAGAAATAAAGAAGGTGGCAAGTTATGAATGTCAGTTACCTTTTGAGCACCCATTGGCTGAACTGAACCATCCAGAGAAAGCCAACTTTTGCAAGATGATAGCACTAGCTCAGCTGCACCTTTCCAATGGATGTGGACCACAGTATCTGACTGAAATTACAGTAACCAAACATCACTACGGTAACATGAACCAAAGCAGGGATACGAAACAATAGAACACACAAGTTTTTATAAACAAAGCAGACAAGAAACATAAGTCAAATTATAGATGTTTGCATATTAGAAGACATGAGGGCCAAAAACACTCTTCTGATGCTACAATCAGAACAAATGCTCAACAGCATCCAATGCTCGTAATTCCAGAACTAACTTGCCAGTGACTCATTTATTTCACCAATGGTATTAGATACATAAATGTGCCTACTACCTGTACTGCAACACCGCCACGTTTCTTCTCTGAGTTAAATGGAAATACATGAAGAACTGAAGATTCTGACCGCACTTCGGTGAAATCCATCCCTATCTGTGCAAGGTGGAAGGCCAAAGTCAACAAAAGAAGCTTAAAGAAAATACCAAGTATGAAGCAAAATCAGTGTACCTTGAGGCCCCAAGAAAGAATGGCTTTTTCAGTTGGCGAACCTGTAACCTCAGCAGCTCCTCCATCCTATGCATCGAAAAAGAACAGATGAAATTGTGTGGAAACAACATAGCAACTCATATATGGAAGTGACATGGATGACACTTAGCACTGGGCTTGAAACAACGAGGGCGCCATCAACCCCCAATCCTAACCCTAAGTCCCCTTCTTCCCCACCTCCGGCACAGCCCTTCTTCCCCGCCTGCACGACCGGCGCAAACCACCACCGGCTGAACCGCCTGCCTCCGCCGTCGCTTCCGCGCCGCCTGTACGCCCTCCTCAAATGTCCACCTCCACCGATCCAACCCCCCCCCCCCCCCAATCACTCTATGCCCTCCACCACCTCTTTCTTCTCAAGCACCAACGACCCCGCAATCCCCCCCCCCCCCCCACACACACACACACACCCCTAAGTCTATTCCGAACCTATGCCGCAACCAGCCACGTCTCTTGCTCGGTCACGGCTTGCCGTTGCCGGCTTGGGTGTGGTGGCGGTGTGGGTGGTGGCCAGGGGGAGAAAGAAAGGGGCTCAGGAGGAATGAGGAAAAAAGAGAGGGGGAGATAGGGTACACTTGTGGGATGGGGCCCACACGGTGCGACGTGCATCCCTGGGTGATCGCGGCCACCGCCAGAGAGTGATTTCGCTTAGCACTCTCCCTAGATTGGTTGACACAAGTTGCTTAGTGTCACTGTTCACCACTAATATTTTGAACATGGTAGGATCACATGCAAGGTTCAAGAACTACTCCCAGGTGATTAGTGCAGAATAAACTCTAATTCCTATGCTTAAAATAAAAAGCAACAGTACTCCTGGAAAACATAGAAAAAATGATAGGATGGGGGGATTGACCTATAACCAGTTCTCGAATATACCTCTAAGAACAATAGAACATTATGGACCATCATGTTTACATACATAAGAAAACTTTATGAAGTGGTTGTAACCAGTCATAACTTGATGGCTGATCTGTTCAATTAAATCTAAGTAGCTGGGGTTTCCATTAAACATGGGTAACAAGTATGCTATAGATTTTTCTGAACAGTGGATAATGAAGGTACCTCAAATACAATGCAACGGATAATTCAGGTACCTCTAATATATCAAAAGGAAGATACAACGCTGCTATACCTCTGGCAAAAATACAGTTCCGGTAGTGTTTTGTGCAATTCCTTCAATGAGCAGTGATGTTGCACTTCTTGAGATTGCCCTAACATCATCACAAGGATCCAACTTTGTCCCAATAAAATGTGCTTCCACAACCGTCATCTACATAATCAATAACATAAGGATTACCAAACGGATTGTGATGCCATGATCAACAAAAAGCCACAAATAAAGACAGAATTAGCAGAAGATATGCTCATGTAAATGAAGAAATATATTGTCAGGACCCAAAGATCCTGAGCTTGAATTGGGGATGCTTTTGGTTAATTTTGGTTCCAGAATTTAAATTAAATGGAAAGAGTTGGCATCAATTCGGGGCAGCAAACTAGGACTTAGAATAGCACCATGGCACATCTTCAAATGCATTTCATGGCAAAAGCACAAGAAATTGATTCCACAAACCTTATTCAAAGTGAGGGTTCCCGTCTTATCACTGCATATTGTTGTTGCTGATCCCATTGTTTCGCAAGATGAGAGCCGCCTCACCTAAATAAAAACATAAGGATAATAAAATCTCCTATCATGTGAATTGTTGTACAGAAATAGGATTTTTGTTTACCAGCGCCTTGTCTCGCATCATCTTCCGCATTGAATAAGCAAGTCTGAAACCAAAGAAACAGATATGTAACTGAACAATCCAATTAATTTGCATAATAAGGAGGTGCGTACGTCAATGTTACTGCCAATGGAAGTCCCTCGGGCACAGCAACAACTACAATGGTCACCTATGGATAAATATAACACAAAATGAGGGTCAGCAGAGATGATATACTATTCAATGTTAGGTGTACTTAGTAGATATAAAATTACATACGGCAATTGTCAAAATTCTAATTGCCCCCATAAATCCTTGTTTCGCACCAGTTGTTCCAGCCCGAAATTGAACAGACCCATCCGGATTCTTGGTATGTCCAGTAAAATATCTGTAGTTCAGTGACTTCAGTACAGGGTGGTTATAAAGTGTACATTTGTTGTTGCTGCATTTTATGCAAAATACCTTATCACAAGCACACCCAGCACGACACCAGCTACTGACAAACCCACCATGCCAATAAAAGTAGCAACACCATTCAAGCGCACCTAGTCCATGGTTGAAAGTGTTGCATCAGTACTCACTCACACAAGAATATACATGAACCTGAACAGAGATTAACCTGCAATGGGGTTTCTTCGCCATTATCTTCAGATAGGTTAGCCATCAACTGGCCCCATTCAGTATTGATACCCACACCTGTTACCTTTGTATTTGATAGGCAAAGCGGATTAATATTAGAAACAATACAGTTTAACTATTAAGAAGGTAATTTTAAAATAAAAGATAAGGGAGAGAAACACGCTATGTAAAAGTGGCACGGAAAACAGTAATTAACCTAACATTGCTCAAATACTCAAGAACTTGGACTCACCAACATAGAACCATAGCCATCTGCAACCTTGCAACCGGACATCAAGAACGGAGCCTTTTGATCTTTGTGAACCTACAAAAGTATCTCATCATGAAAAAAAAAATTTTGAGTCCTTGAGATAAATGAGATGTTTCCCATTAACTCACAGTTTTTGATTCCCCGGTCATACTTGATTCATCTATTGCAAGAGAATGGCCAGATATCAGGATACCATCAGCAGGAACCTAAATGCAAAATAATGAATGTAAGCAAATTATTCTACGGTGAAAAACAAACAGAGTTGACAAATAATATACCATCTTACTTGGTCACCAATATTGAGGGGAACGACATCACCGACAACAATGTCAAATATGGAAGCTCTGAATCTTTTACCACCTCTAAGAACCTAGTTAAGAGAGATAGTATATCAGGAATACAACCAATGAGTGGCAGTTCATATCTGGAACTGCGCCAGAATATAGTTAGAAATGATCATACTCACTTCCACTTGTATGTTCTGTTTTTCCTCATTCAAATGTTGAAACTGAAGTGATTGCCTGTAATCACTGGTTGCTAGATAGATAAAATAATAATGAAACAAATTAGATCGTAACAAGCTAAAGCTGAAAGCAAAAAAAAAGAAGGCAACGCTCAAGCTTAAAATTAATTACCTGTAACAAGTATCACAAGAAAAACAGCTAAGAAAATACTTCCACCCTCATACCATCCTTCCTCAACGCCCTAAATAAGAGAAAGCAGAAAATGCAGTTATATCTATACCAAAAAAAAAACTTGACCTGCGGGGGGAAGACAGACCCCGCGGCATTTTGAAGGAGTGAAACCCCCCGGACGAGGTGTGTGGCTGCTCACTCTCACGTGAGGAGCAAGCAATTCGTGTGTGAGCAAGGGGGCTTTTTTATGCGAGACCCAGGCTTGAACCCGGGTCGGCCATCCGACTACAGGAGGCGTTAGCAACGCACTATCAACAGGACTATGACAGAGAATGAAAGACTTATCTAAGGAAAACAAGCAAATGAAGAGGTAAGATACCTCTGTGGACATTCCCAACGTAAGAGATATGGCAGCAGCGACCATTAAAATGATGAGAGTTAAATCTTTGCATGCATCAAATACAAAACGCTGCAATACCAAAATTCACTATGGTTAGAGTTTGGCACCAAATATGTTAGAGCATCAAAACTGATGTGTTATACAGAAATAAAGTCTCGTACAACCTATTTGTAATCGACTTTCTAATAGGCAAGATAAGATTAACTGTTAAGTTTCCTGAAACTCATGCCAAAATACAATTTTTACGTAAATGGAAAGCTTAACGCTGCTCAGACACAGCACAAAAGCATACATAACAGAAACTAAATATGAAGAGATCAGATGTTTCATTAAGAAACTGAAACTTCAATTTACTTGCAGAAATAACATAGAAAATATATACCAGTATGTTTTTTCTTTTCTTTCGTGGATACGTATTTGCTCCAAAAACATCCTTCCTTTGTAACAATTCATCCTCGGAAGGATTAATTCCCCTGTCTAAATTACTCTTTAACAAGCCTGACAGTCCCTCAACCTGAACAGAAGAATGTCATTAGAGACAAATGAACAGCAGCAGGCGACGAAGGTAAAAGGCTTAAAGCTCTAGCTCGGTATTAACTTACTCCTCCAATTTCCTGAAGAACAACACTATCGTGATCTCTGTTTAAAGTTGTAAGTTTTTGCAGTTCAATTGGAAAACTGCGAGAGGCCGTTGCAAGTTTTGTACTGGTATAAGCTTCTGCTCAGATGAAAAAACATTAAAAATAGCATAAGAATATAAATTAAAATATATGCAAATAAGCACAAATATGACAGACAGGCTTATTGATACAAGTATAAACTGAAAAGACAACCACTGAGAAAGCAACAAGTGAAAAGGAAACAATAACATGAGAATAAAGACCAGGGAAAATGTGGACTGCGAAGCATAAGCTGGTAAGATAAATAATGATAATGGCTGCATTGTACGAAAGAAATAAGCTAACTTACTTTCGTAATTAGAGATAGATTTAAAGAAGGAACAATAGATACATAAGTGACTACGACTATCAATGAAATTTGGTAACAATTTGTTTACGGTGTTGGCATATAGCTGACCATTTGGTACATTCTCGCTAAGAAGCTCTGGTGCAGTCTAGGAAGGAAATAGAAAAAAACAAAGTTATTCTGCCCTTTGGGTCAGTTTCATCCATAAACATCGCATGTCGCACACTTTGTTAGTCCGTATTTAAGGGGGAAAACTGGTGCCATGACTTGAGCAAAGACAGCGATCAAATACCATTTTTAATGGTAATGAACACTAAAACTGAGGTTAACGGTATGAAATGGTACCTCTGAGATCTTTTTCTCCAGCTTCTTTGAAAAGAAATGCTGCCTGAAGAATTCAAAATTAGAATGAACAAAAAAACTAAAGAGGAAATAGGGTGCATAAGCTAGAAAACGACACACTACCCGTATCACTTGTGCATGTGCTCGGATCTTTCTTCTTATCATCTCTTTCTCTTCCTCCTTTTTAAGGTCCAAAGTATATCTAAAGCGACGTGAAGCATTCAGCACGAGAGCAGCTTGCTGAAAGTAGAGGATAACCATATTCATCAGAACTCAAGAACAAGTGAGGTTCACATTTGTGCACTGTGCATAGCAAACTCTAGCCCAAAGGATCATCCACCTCTTTCCACAACAGATTTGTGATGACCCCAACTTACAACTATTACGTGAAATAATTGTCTGATTAGTTGCAGTACAAGAGTTACCGTTTGCTACTTTTCGTCAATTCCACAATACATGAACAACTCAAACCTTTGAAAACTGCAGAGATTGCTATTGTTTGCACGAATGCATGATAGACCTCTGTTTTCAGTATTTTGCTTGTGTTTGCTGCTTAATGAGACGTCCTATGCCGCTTTGCAAATGTGCACAGCGCTAGAAAGGTAATGTGTCACTGAACAGACTCCAGTGCCTTCACTTACAGGAAATGTAGACACAAAGGTGAACATAATATGCAAATCATCGGGTCAATGTCATGTCGATACACCTCACTGCAGTATATCCACTAGACAAAAATAAAACAAAGTGTTTGATTATTTATATCCCCCCTCTTCCTGCGCAGAATTGTCACGTCCCAATTCCATCTCCGGGGCACACGAGAAATGACGATAGATAGATCACAATCTGACAGGAGAAGGCGAGCGAAGGGTCCCGTACCCTCCATCGGAGCAAGCTGCCGTGGGAGGCGTTCTTATGGGGTATATCGAAGGCGTCATCGAACACCTCCTCCTCCCCCTGCGCCGCCGACGCGTCCTCCGCCGCCCTGTCCTGCTCCGGCGAGCGGATCTCCGGCGGCGTCGGCGGGCTCCCCAGCGCCATGTCCAATAATCAAACCCCAGCCGCCACCTTCACAGCAAAGTCCGCAGGAGAGATGACACCGAGGACCTACGGAAACCAGCCACCACCACCACGGCCGCCCACCCTGCACACACACAACCAAATCGTCACGGGATGGATCGAGCGCCTCCCGCAGGCAGGTTACGTGGGGCTCGCTGGCGGTGGCGGCTCACCTCACCTCCCGCGCCAGCCGCGAAGGTTCTAGAAGGTTCCACGGGCGCGGGCGCAGCTCCCTTGCGGCTTCGCCACTGGTGTGCGCGCGCGTGTGTGTGGTGTGGAGCTTGGTGATTTGTTTTTTCTCTCTGCTCCCCGGATTTCGGTCGCGAATGGGGACTCGTTCTCGAGGAGATTGTTCTGGGGAAGCTTCCACGAAGGTGCCGCCGCGCTGCGGGGTTTCTCTCTGGCTGACACGTGGGCCCAGCTGAGACGGGATAGAGGCCGAGCTCCTACCGCTCTGACGGAGCAACGTGGTGGTGGCCCACCTGTCTGTCTGTGTCGCGGCTCGGCGCGGGAGGCTCGGATCGGAGGCAGGGGGTTTGGCGCGGGCGCGACGGGTGAGGAGACTGACCGGTTTGAAATGGTAACAGAAAGGGTCTCCCGTAACCGTCGGATCGAGGGATGAACGGCCGGCTGCGACGGACCAGGTCTGTTCGTTTGCTCTGCTGTATTACGTGCAGGAAAAGATTTGATGATTTCATGCCGTGTTGTGTGTTGTGTTGTGTTCGGTCCAGTGGAAAAGGCAAATATAGTTCTTGCCTCTTCGTACCTTCTAGCTTGTGAAGATTTCATGCCAAGTGTCTCGGTTGAGTGGAGAAGGCACACATAGTTGTTGCCTCTTTGCCATCCCTTACATTTAGTTTGGCACTGCTATGGATTGTATGATAAGGACTTTTAAAAAAAAATAGGAGATAAGGACTTTGCTATGTGACGATGGTTATGTAATTATTATTATTTTGTGAAAGGGTACACCCAATGGCGGAGCTACCATAGGGGTGAGCAGGTGCGGTCGCCCCGGCTATCCCGGCGTGGGTCAGGGTACCCCGCCACTCATCCGCTCTGTTTTCTGTCGAAGGGGAGCAGTTCCATTAGCGCCCGATTGTTTGTGTCGAAAGAATACGTCTAGAGAAAGTGAAATGGCAGCAAAAGGAGGCGGGAAAAAGTAACACCAATAATAAATGGACCGTAAGTGCATTTTACGAACGAAACACTCGTCGCTTGAAATTAGGGTTCACAGAAAAAATGGGTAACTAATACTGTGTAGAGACAATTTTATATAGACACACGGTTGTTACAAACAAAAGATGTGTACATGATGGTGGAGCACTATGCACGCGATTTGTGTTTTCGGATCGTGTGCGATAAATAGCACACGGTTTAAAAAAAATCTTATGCGAATATTTGGCCGATTCGAAGCCACGCACATTGTTTTAGTTGTACGCGATAGAGGAAAACGCATACGGAAGGTGGTTTTTCGTGCACGATTAGGAAAGCTTAAATTGTTTAGTGATAGGGCCATCTATTTAGACATAAACAAATCTCTGTTGGAAGGACCTCATAATTTTTTTTTCTTTGATTGACTCAAACCACCATTCAACAGCTTAGAGCATCACTAGGAGAGCCCTTAAAAGGGCCAACCCTTAAAAATAACCGCTTTTTTTTCCGGTTCCGGATGGAAAACACGAACTAGCAGAACCCTTAAACCCTTAAAACTGTAAAAAAAAAAATAAGGGTTGACCCCTGTTTTCCCCTCCGACCCTGTACAGTTGAGGGTTGGGACGAGAAACAGAGGGCAACCCCTACTCGGCCGCCGCAGACGCGCGGGCTGAAGCTTCAGCTTCGCCCTCACCGCGCGCGCCCGCGATTCGCCCGCCGCTGCCGCGCCCCTGCCGCCTCCGGCCGCCCCCGTCGCGCCCTGCCGCCCGACCTCACCTCCGCCGGATCGAGCTCGCGCGCGCTCCTCCCGTGCCGCCGCGCGCGCGCGCCAGTCCGGCCGCCGCCACCGCGATTTGGTCGCCCCCGGCGCCGGTAGAGCTCCCCCGACCCCGCCACGGCCGGATCCAGCCATCGCCGACGCGCCCCCGGCCGCCCGCTCGCCCCCGGCTCCTCCCGTGCCGCCCCGCGCGCGCGCCAGTCCGGCCGCCGCCGCCGCGATTTGGTCGCCCCCGGCTCCTCCCGTCGCCGTCCGCTCGCCAGTCCGCCCCGCGCGCGCGCCAGTCCGCCCGCTCGCCCCCGGCTCCTCCCGGTGCTCACTGGTATGTTTTCTCTCTTTTTTTTGCTTGTTTTAATTTGTATTTACTCAAATATTGATTATACTTTGTATATTGCAGATGGACACCGATGATTCTAGCACCGATGGTTCCGGTTGGTCGTCGTCGGACGATTCGAACATCGATGATTTGCTTCAAGACGACGATGCCGAGATGATTTGCTTCAAGACGACGATGCCGAGATGATTTATCCTGAGTAGGCAACTCTTGTGAAGGCCATTAAGGAAAAAAATGGAGTGCCATTAACCAAAAAAGAGGCTACTTTTACCGGGGCGCAAGAGTCAGCCCGCAAGGACATTGAGAGAGCTTTCGGTGTTTTGCAAGCAAGGTTTGCCATAGTTCGGAGTCCAGCTCATTTTTGGGACAAAAAAAACCCTTGTGAACATTATGAAATGTTGTGTGATTCTACACAACATGATCCTTGAGGATGAGAGGGGTTTGAATTTGCCTTGTTTCTATGACAATGTTGGAACCCGAGTGCAACCGGAAAGAAACCCAAATCGCCTACAAGCTTTTCTCCAAACACATCGAGAGATTGAGAGTGCCAACACTCATTGCCAGCTGCAGAAGGATCTTGTCGAGCACCACTGGCAGCTAGATGGGCGTCGCCGCCGATGATCTACCATTGTTTTACTTTTCCATGTCCTATTTGATTCGAACAATTTGTGTAATTTCAAAAAACCCATGTTGTAATAACTTGAATGATTATTATGTGTTTGAAACTATTATTTGGTGTTGTAATAATAACTAGAATGATTATTGTTTTGTTCGAACTATTATTGTTCTATAAAAATTGTGATGAAACATACATGTCAGTTTTAAGAGTTGGGGTTGTGGCGTCTAGCAGTGCCCTCAAACCCAACCCTTATAACGGAATATTCTGTTTTAAGGGTTGGGTTCGAGGGTACTTGAAAGAGCATGGTTGCCCCCATGTGTTGTTTTGGTAATTAATGACAATCTCTATGGACTAATGTGTGCTTTAAGTTCTATTTGCAGTGTTGGTCCATAAGGAATGCATGGACTCCATATGTTGGAGTCAAGGCTAAAAGA
This sequence comes from Puccinellia tenuiflora, assembly GCA_012064385.1. Taxonomy (NCBI): domain Eukaryota; kingdom Viridiplantae; phylum Streptophyta; class Magnoliopsida; order Poales; family Poaceae; genus Puccinellia; species Puccinellia tenuiflora. The sequence goes on along the minus strand of QRDG01000451.1, from coordinate 94,634 downwards.
CGAAGATCATTTGTTGATCGACGAAGATTATATGTTGATCAAGGCTAAGTGCAAGTTGATCAACATACAAGACAAGTGCATGTGAGGGCATGTGAAGAAGAAGATCATTTGTTGATCAAGATCCTATGTTGTCCATGGTGGATGGCGTCACGTGGTGATCATCATCAAGATAAAGGCCATGTGAAGATATGTCGAAGAGTGTCTCTCCTATCTTGGTGTATGGGGGAGCAATATGTGTGTCTTCACCAAGCGGAGCAAAATCAAGAAAGGTGATCCACTTGAGAGTAGATCAAGATCGTCATCATCGAGCTCAAGTGGAATGCGCAAGGCAAAGGTATGATCTTGATAGGGTTTGTATTTTACCGGTCTCGCGGTGTAGTTGGGAGACCAGGTTTTAGGATAGGTAACCGTACTATCAAGAGGGGCTCTCAAGTGAGCTTTACCGTATCGGTCATAGAGAGCTCAAACCTTTGCATCCTTGGCATCATCTTTATTGGTTCCTATTTGGCTCTTATCGTGGTGTGATATTGGTGCTTGTCGTGCTTGTCATGACAAGCCCAAGGTCACCGAAAACGGTTCTCATATGTGTTCCCTATTGAGTTTTCGGTGTCGGAGATTTGCCGGTCCTTCTATGCGGAAGGTTTCACTCTTCCATTTAGTAACAAAATCTCCCTTGCTTGGTTTCAATATTCTCACATGTTATTGGGTAGCATTTGTCGTCCTCTTTCCAACAAAAGTGGTTTCGTGTCATTTGGATTTCATTTGCAAAAGATATGGTTTTCCGGTTTATAATAGAAAGGTTTTACCTCTCATCATTTGGCTTTACCATATCTTGTTGAACAATGATGTTTCTATGTATATTCTTGTAGTGCTCGTTGTGACGATTCCAACGAGTCCAAGATTACCGAAAACGGAGTTCGTATGTGGAAGATATTGCGTTTTCGGTATCGGTTGTTTTAAAAGCAGAATATTAGAAAAAAAGGGAAAAAGAAAAACGGGCGCCGGCCTCACTGCCGGCCTGGGCCGGCTCCCAGGCCGGCCCATTCGGCTGGCACCCCGGCCTCGCGCCGGCCTGGGCCGGTTCACCGGCCGGTTGCCTCTGTTGGCCCCCCGGCCTCACTCCCGGCCTGGGCCGGCACCCAGGCCGGCCCACCCGGGTGCTAGCCAGGCCTGCCCGCTTGCCTCCTTGATCGCCGGCCTGCCTGCCGGCCTGGGCCGGCTCCCAGGCCGGTCGCTGCGGGTGGTGCCCCGGCCTGTCTGCCGGCCTGGGCCGGCTCCCAGGCCGGCCTGCTTTCCCTTCTAGCTGTTTTCTTTTTTAGCTGCACACGAAATAGCACAACGGTCGCATTTTTGGAGCCCCTATTTAAGGGGCTTCTTCCCCAAAAATAAACTAACCTTTTTGCCAACTCTTGAGCTATTTCCTCTACTCCATTGTTGACCTCTTGAGCTTGGCTTTCTCTCTTTCTCTCCACTAGTTCGTGCTACTCCTTTGAGAGAAAAGAGAGAGGAGATTTAGATCCGTGTTTCCACCAATTGATTTCTCCTCTAAGTGAGGAGAACACTTTGGATCTAGATCTTTGGAGTTTCTTTGTGTTCCTCCTTTGTTCTTCCTCCCTAATCCCTCTCAAGCATTAGTTGCTTTGGTTGGATTCGGGTTGGAAGAACTTGACCACTTAGTGTGTTCTTGCCATTGCATTAGTTGCATCGGTTTGAGTTCTCCACGGTGATTCGTGGAAAGTGAAGTTGAGAAGCTTGTTACTCTTGGGTACTTTGGTTCCCTAGAGCTTGTTTCTCTAGGGCACGTTGGTACCCTAGACGGTTTGATTTCTCGGAGTCTTGGCGGCTTACGGGATTTGTTGGGAGCCTCCAATTGTGGAGTGTGGCTCAACCTTGTTAGTTTCGGAGCTTTGGTAGCTACGAAGACATTGCCGGGATCCCTCGGCCTTGGGCATCAAGTCTTGGTGGCTCGGTGCATTTGGTGAAGACCCTCCAACTTGTGGAGTGAGCTTCACCCTTTTAAAGGTTCTAGTTGTCAACCTCAACGGCAACATAGTGACAAGTGCCTCGCCACATTGGTGGTAAGACACAACGAAGATACGGTGTGCCATATTAGGGCTACTCGGTGTTTCACATTGGTGAACACCGCGCCGCTCCAACGGAGACTAGCTTCCATTGGGAAGTGAACTTCGGGATAAATCATCGTCTCCAAGTGACTCGGTATTTCTATCCCGAGCTTCTTACTTATGCTATTTACTTTGTGATAGACATCGAGCTTAAAGTCATATATCTTGCTATCACCTTGTTGATCATATTGCTTAGCATAAGTTGTTGGTGCACATAGGTAAACCTAGATAGTTTAGGTTTTGGCTTGATAAATTAAACGTTAGTTTTATTCCGCATTTATTCAAGCCTTAACCGTAATAATTTTAAATCGCCTATTCACCCCCCCCCCCCCCCCCTCTAGGCGACATCCGTGTCCTTTCAGTACTGATCTACGCCCTCTGTTTCCAACCCTTAAACTGCCATTTCTTAACCCTTATTTCGTTTTTAAGGGTTGGACTTTTAAGGGCTCTGCTAGTGATGCTCTTAGGCTATTTCTCAAGCTCCACAATAGCGACACTAGCTGGCCACTAGACGCTCACAAACATGACGCGGACTACGATGGATCTAGGTCAAGTGGCCAATGTGGTGGGCAACTAGTCACGGGCTGCTTGTCACCTTCCAACAGGATTTCGTCGGCCGGAACGTGGAATCGGTTGCCCTTTTCCTGATAGCTCCATCCATTCAAGATCCACTTCAAAGTAAAGTACAAAAAGAAAAGAGACTGAGGCCTGGGAAGCAACTAGCAAGACAAGGAAACGCCAAGGTCCACATCTCTACCTGTATTTTGCGTACGCCATATAGCCTGCATCGCTTGCTTCTCGCTACGCCCCAAAGATCTGGTCTACGCTCTAAAGTCCAGCGCAGCGGTAGTGACCGTGTGGTGACTACGACGAGTCGAAATCGATCCCTTGCCATCAAGCCTCCAAATGCTTTTTTATATTTCATCTGAGAAACAAATACACCATTCGAAAATCGATATGGCTTATTTCAAACGATTTGACCGTTTTTGGTTAAGTTTAGCCTATCAAAAAACGGCATCCTAAGTTGTGTTTTTGAGGAGGGGTCAGATCTGGCAAAAAGTTTTTTGGAGAACCTAGTGACTGAAAGTTTGCTAAGTAGGCATTTAGAACAAATTGCACCGTATTAGGCCACCGGGGAGCTGCACATGGTTTCCAGATCAGGACAAAACATAACATACTGGAACAGATCGTCGGTCCAGAAACAGAACTCTTCTGAGCAATTAAGACCACAGTGTTCCATCCACCAACCATTTGCGTGTATAAACTACAGACTGCGTACACACTACACAGTGGAGAATATCTGATACAGCTTGCAGTAGACCTCTGCTAACTAGGCGGGGAAAAATGAAGCGCTATAAATCCCATTGGAAATACAAAGGCACCACTTCCGTGCGCCAGTTTCTTCGACTTCATGTGGTTCATTTAGAAGCACCGAAAAGTAAAATAACTCGAGAAACGGAACGCCGTGTCCGTGTTCCTCCACGGTGAATCTAGAGATGTGTGAGGCCCCGTCGTGGTAATGGTATTGCCTATGGTTTCAAAGAGACAGACAAGGATCGTGTAGCACAAGTCTACAGGCTCCGGTAGTCCAAAACTGTCACTTCATCTCCTGGAGCATCGAGATCTTGATAGCTGCAATCAGGGCGGAAACAGGTGAAAGAGAATCAGGCAATGGGCAGGAAAACTATCTGAAAGTGAAGTGTCAGTGCTAAGTGCTAACTTGAAACAGAAAATTGATAGCCATGTACACTGGGGACAATGTTTACATCTTCTAATGATAAGCGGCAGTGTTCACTCAGAAGCATAAGTTTGCAAACCTGACGTGCAGCAGTGAACAAGTGGCATTTAAACAAAAAAGAAAGTATGTGTAATAAACTAATAATGAAACGTGTACAGGACAACTGCTTTGCAAACACAAAAACAATTTCTAACTTGGAAATGGTGCTAGGAACATGCTTTACAACGTTCCAAACTATAGATGCTTAATTTAATTTAACTGTTTGTGGAATTGTTCATTCTTTTTAAGGTGTATGGACTCTGAATTGCACTGAAAGTAAAAGAAATTCGTGAACTTTGTTGACCAGGTAAAATTAGCTAGGAAGGCGCAATAATTCCACACTGAACTAAAAAGCAAGATATGAGAATATGCACATCAACCGGGTGAAGAACATAATGGCGTCAAGTTGAAGTACGTATATGTACTAGTGACTATTGTTACTATACTATTATTGTTCAATGTTCAGCATTCGTTTTGTGAACAACGTTTCAGAATGTTGAAAACAATTTACTTATATTCCATGACGAGGACCATTTAGGGGACACAAGTGCAGTGAGATTGAGATTTAAGCATTACCTTCGTATTTTACGGGGATCCTGCATACGAGGATCATGCATCATCGGAGGAAGAGGAGCATTAAGCATTGGTGATGGACCACCCATTGGGGGACCACCGCCCCTTCCTGCTTTCCTAGGACGTGGACCAGCAGTTGGCTCAAAAGGTGGTGGCCCACCCTGCTCCCTCAACATACGCATTGCAACTTCAGGTGGTGCAGGGATAAATGGTCCTAGTGGGCTGCAATGAAAATGAAACAACAATGAGTATATCCCTGTGCAGAATAAAAAGGAAATCACAGACTTACCCAGCACCAGGCACGGGCATCAGCATTGGAGGAGCAGGAATATCCGGAGGAAAGGCACCATGCATAGCTGGATCACCATAAGAATCATACATTGGATCATCAGGGTTTTCACTGGATCCATCATGGTTTGGTGAATCAACATTTCTGTCAAATTTACGGCCACGTTCATCTCTCAGCCGACTTTCAATCGGTGGCCGCTGTCTGCCCTTTTCCCTCTGTAAAATTGACCAATACAAACAAATAGACATGAACATGCATTGCTGCTAACTTGCAAGTGAATATAAACCAAGTAATGAGGCTTACTGGAGCAGACTGTTGCATGATCGGTATCCCCCCAGGCGCATTGGGATCACTGCAATCAAGATAAACACCCTATAATTGTCTTGCAGTGTGAAACATTAGTTCACCAAAAAGGGACGAAGATGCAGAAAACATACTTCATATAGTTCTCAAAATAAATATCGTCTCTCACTTTTGAAGTCAGCTCCACCACAAAATCTGTATGCTTGAGTTTGAGATGCTTCGTGACGAATTCAGAAGCATGGAAAAGCTTTGTGCACCCCTTGGCTCCACAACCATATTTCCATCCATACTTCTCATCCCTTATTTTCCTGACATATGGATCCAACACATCACTAGCAGCTGCATCAATCTTCTCCTTTGCTTTCAATATTTCCAATGGATCCTGACCTTGAATCCTGTCTTGCCAGAATGAATCAAGTTTCTCCTCCCATTCGGCTGTATTAGAGCTAGCCCCATCAAATGTCCTTGAGTCTGCTTTCACATGCCTTAAGCCTTTCGGCTCATTTGTCTCAGACATGCCATAATAATCCACACCATGGATTCGCCACAAATAGGTGACAAGAGTGTCCAGCAACTCAACACCCTCAAGACCCTTCACAGTAGATGCACCCCGTATTATTACAATTGGTCCCATTGAACCATGTGATCCCCTGTCTGCTTTGTCATCATCACTACTAGATAGAACATTATTCTCAATACCCTTCTCAGCATCAAGTTTATAGATGAGAGCTTGAGCTTGTTCAATGTCAATGCTAATTCGTCGAGGCTCGGAGCTAACTGGATGAGCCTTGGGAGCAGAATAGTATAAATCATCAGGGTCTTTTCCAAGCTTCCCCTTTTTCCCATTTGTATTTACGCCATTATTTCCAGATTTGTTCGCTGCAGAACTCGTTAATCCTGGACCACTGCACGGTGTATAAAAGAAAGGTAAAGCACACATGGTATGACGTAGGGGTAGGCCGTGCGAGGAGGGGCATCTTACGTGTCCAAACTTCCGCTCTGCAAATCTTGGAAGAATTCATTTGCAGTAGCTCTTGCAAGTTCGTTCCTTCTGCTTGTCAAACAAAAGATAATAAAATTATCATTTAATAAAATGGACTCGCCATAAAGTGATGATAAGGATATGGTTCACTACATAATTGTGGAAGTACATTAGGAAAATAGCTACCTTTCCATAACAGATTCAAGGTTAGTAGGATGGTACTTGTTTCTCAGCCTACAACAAAACCAAGAAATGGGTCACTAAAATGTCCTGAAGAAAACTGGTGACTAGATGCCACATTAAAAGGATGTAAGAGAAAAGGAATATTACCAATCTCCATTCTTATGAAGGTCAAAGTAAGCTTTCTTCTGAGTTGTGATGTACTCTGACTTGTACTCCTCGTATCTAACAATTAGTAAAATGAAAAACTGTCAAAATATTGCACATAAATCATGCTGAAAATACACAGTGCATAACAACTAAACTTCTTTCACAGATAGAGTTGTAGTTGAACTATATGTCTGCTACCAAGAAAAGCGGTTCAGCGTAACACACCTGCGCTGAGCTTCAACAGGTAAAACATCATCTTCGAGCTCCTGCATGAACTGCTTGTAAGACATCAGGCCTTCCCTGTAGAAAATCAACGTCAGCCATATCAGTATAACGTACTGCGAATATATCCCAAGGAGAAATGTGTTTCCGTCTTCTCTGTAGGTTAACAATGGGCTGATTTGGCCCCTCTCCTTTATAATATCCAAATTGGTTCTTCTAATTTCAGAACTGCTCACAGTTGGCCATCTTTAAAGAAAGATGGATGAGGGAATTAAGCACAACATAGTGCTGCTTTTATTTGAATGGAGATGATGTGTACTTATTCTCTCTCTTATCAACTTGTGATCTGTGGAAGTGTCTATTTCTGTTGACCAACACTAGTAACCATATCCTTTTACACAAATCTAAAATAGTACTCATTCCGTTCCTGTGAACAGGGCGTTTCTTTTTTCAATTTTTCACCACAAATTAAGGCGCAGGATGTGATTTATCCTGTTTCTTCCAAAACTAACCCTCCGAATTGTGTACATCGACCAGAAAAGTAGGGAGAGCAGCGGTTAATGTGGCCCTGCCATTGGCCGTGCATGGTGCATGCCGCGGGAAGAGCAGAAAATTAGGAGAGGAGCAGTTATTGTGGGGCTGCTATTTGTCTTTTATGTTGCATGTGTGCCATGCATGAGAGAACGAGGAGACGGTAGACCCTGAGAGAAAAAGTCCAGACCAAATCGCACTATTTAATAGGGGTACGTTTGGAAAGATTTACTTCGCTGGACTCTCCTCAATCCACGAGCCAAAACTTTCACGCCCTATTCACACGAGCGGAGGGAGTAGTATCATACACAATTGTCCAAGAGAATCGTGAAGATTGCATCTGTTTCTATCATTTAATCCACGTGATAAGAGACTTTTTGGAAGTGTATTACTTCAGGTGGTTTGCAGTGATGGTTGCCCCTTTTACTACTGAATATTAAATACTTTGTTCTTGTTCAGGTCCTGTATAGTACAGTAACTTTTGTTTACTTATAATGTTTGCGCAACAGAACCCTAGTATGCAGTCAGTGGCGGAGCTTAGGCATGACTTTAGAAGGGGCCAGGGCCAAATTAAAGTACTGTATCATAAATGACTTAAGATACTGTAAAACATGCACACAAGCTCAGCTGCCCTTCGTCCGTCAATGGACCAACCAAAATTAAAGTTCGAAATTTGTATAACGCAGAATGCGAAACATCTAGCCAGTCTCGTAATTATTTCATCTTAGCAGGTAGAATTGGTCATTTAATAACTTCGAACATGCATCATAAGAATGCACGAAAGTTGTTCAGAATTACTCCCTCCACTGCAAGATGTAAAGCGTCCACCCATCCTAAGATTTCGCTTTGTATATAGTACATACGTACCTACGAGAGTTCCCTGAGCCTTCGTTCCATCCACCACGTCCAGAATCATGCCAATCTATAAAACGTGTTTGGAGCAAACCAAAATCACATGATTAACAAACAATTCCATCCATAAATGATAAAATAGACAAGAAATGATTATGGCCCATATGCTAGACATTTTCTATCGACTTCTCTTCACAGTTTGCTAGACTGCGAGGATAAACAATAAAAAACATGAACTAAATTTGCTTTGATTCATGGTCCAGTCTGATGACTACATTAAGTATTGCTCGTCCAAAAGTCTCGATGAAGACCAGGACAACCATGCAAGTCATGAGGCACATGAACTCGAGAAAGACTATGTCTAATTGGAACTTAAAGGTACTAAAGTTTGTATTCTAATAGAGTCCGTACTAAATGATAATTTGTGAATACTGCACAACCCTTCCTCCACAAATGCATACCTGGTGCACGATTGCTGTGTCGACCCTGGCCACCATGATCATTCCCGAACCTAGGAAACAAAGCACAAAACATTACAAAAACTGCAGCAGCGCTCAAAGGAACTTGTAAGCACAAAATCAAGACACTAGTAGACACACAAACCATCAGATAATTTCATTCCTTTATGCTAATTTTTAACAGATGGAAATTCCCGAAACAAAACAAAGCACAGCACCTCTGTCAGTGTAGAGACACCACAGCATATTCATGATGTTATTGGGATCCAGGAACTACAAAAGCTATCAAATTGCAATGTGGTGAATAAATGTCCTTCTAGCCGAAAATCCTAGCAAATGAGAAACGCATAAAAAATCTCGGCCTCTTCACTCACTTAGCCCTTCTTTTTTTTAATCCTCTTAGCCCCGATTCTATAACCACATTCAGAAGAAATTGTATGCATCGGCAGCTTATTGCACAAGGAAAGTCTAGACCTAAATAGTTCTTCGAACCAATACGGCTAAACCAATCTAAGACCACGATTTCCAATCAGCAACGGACGATCTCGACTGACAGCAAAAATCAAAGTCAAGGATCCAAGCGAACTCTGAAGCTGAACTCCCTCCCTCACTACCGAACCGCGCACCAAACTTTCCAAAGGCTCTCACCTCCTGTCGTCCTGCCCGCCGCCGCCGCCACCGCCAAGGCGGCGCCGGTCGAACCCTCCTCCCTCTGCCCGTTGCCTCTTGTTTTGCGCCCCTGTCGGAGGGGGTCCTGGAGGCGGCGGGGGAAGCACGGGCGAGGAGCGGCCTCGCTTGCGGTCGCCGCTGCCGGCGGCGGAGGGGGCAGAAGGGGGAGGGGAGGTGGAGGCCCCAAGCGTCGCGCGGCGGGACGCGTCGGCGACCTCGGCCATGGTGGTGGGTGGGTGGGCTGGGGGCGTGGGGCCCTAGGCGGCTTGATCTGGAGGATCTCCCGGGTCGGGTCGTGTCGGAGGTCGGGGAAGGGGGAGGTGCGTGAGGAAGAAGGGGTGGGGGTCAAAAGAGGAAACGTCAAGGGAAACGAAGAATATGTGTGATGTGGGCCCTGTTTGAGTAGCCTCCGGGGGGCTGATCGTCTGGACCCACCTGTCATAGGGGCGCGAAGCTTTTCTCGACTGGTATACGGGCTGGGATGCAACTTGATCACACTCGACTCCATCTTTTTTTTTGTTTTTTTTTTTAAATCACCATGTTGTGTTTAGTGTCATGCTCGTATTTTTTGCCAAATCTGACCGTTTTTGGAAACTAATCACACATCTGGCCGCTGCTGGAAACTATTTCCAAATCTGGCCCCTCGGGTCGGCGCCATCTCTGACGGCGCCGAGTTAGTGTATGTCGGCGCCAGGAAAGTCGAGCGCCGAAGTTCGCAGCTTGGTCCGGGAAAAATCCGACGTGGCACGTTTGGCGCCAGTGCAAGCGGCGCCGACCTTGCAGAGATAACTGAATGTTGCATTCTTAGTCGGCACGGTCGGCGCCACTCGTGCTGGCGCCGAACTTTTAGGTTACTACTACGGGTGAGTAACCCGATCTGGTTTCACTTCCTAACTCGTAAGCCTAACTCCCAGCACGCCCACCTCGCTCCTGCGCCGCCGCCCCGCTCCTGCAACACCGCCGCCGCCGGCTCCCCTCCGCCGCCGCCGGTTCCCCTCCGCCGCCCCGCTCCTGCTTCCCCCACGCCGCCGTCTCCCCTCTCACGATGACCATGGCGCCGGACTAGGTCGTGCCGCCTCCTTCTCCGTCGGTTGTCCCGCCTCCTTCTTCGTCGGCTGTCCCGCCTCCTTCTCCGTCGGCTGTGCCGTCTCCCCTCCATCGGAGCAGAGGATTTGCAGGTATAAAATTGCTCTCTCCTAATGTTTGTTTTGCATTCTGTTGGCCCCATTAGGGTTAGTGTATATTTATTTTTTGTTTGCATTGTGTTTGCATATAGGTTAGTGTATATTTATTTTAGTAATGCCATATTCGTAATGTTTAGAGAGGAACAAAAATTTGGGTCAAATTGGTATTTATGAAAATGTGTATGTTTATTTAGTTGGCCAGATTTTTTTTAATTTGTAGGTGTATGTGCATTTTTATAGGTACTGCCCGTCGATCGAAGTAGCTATATTTCTAGGTGTATATAGAATATGATTTGGTTCGGATAAATCTATATCTAATGGTACAGCTATATTTTGGTTCGAATTATAGATGGCCTACACAAAGGTTCTTCATGTTCATCACGGAGGCCGTGTTGTGCCCTCTAGCTGTGGTGTTGAGTTTGTGGATATGACCACTAAAGTATTATTCTTCCCGCATAGTCCTAGTCTGTATGAGGTGGTTAAAAAGGTCGAAATGGCACTGGGTTGGTCAGGCGTCGGTGTTAGTTTGCAAGGAAGATACGATGCCGGTGGCTCTAGGTCATATACTCAAATGATACCTATCCGAGGCAACGAAGGTTGGGAGTTGTACAAAGAGCTTGTTTTTTTTTTTTTGAAAGTAAAACGCATATATTAGATCAAAGGCAAACAGAGTACAGAATACACATACATAGAAAAGAGCAGAGGGAGACGCAGCTCCACGCACACACCAGCAACCCGTTCATCTCCGGCACCGGCAAGCAGCACGGGAGAAGACAACGGAGACCCACACACCCAAGGTTGAAGAAGCTTCATCGCCATGACGGCTTTCAGAACCACGAGAAGAAGCACCAGAGGTGCCCACCTGTCGCTGTGGCACGCGGGTCGGGGATCAACCCCAAGCTCACCTCCAACCTTCAGATCCGGCCGCTCCCGTCGACGAAGTCGAGAAGCAGAAGCAGATCCGCCTGCCGCCGACCACAAACCCAGCACGGAGCACACGCCGCTCCAGCCCGCCGTCAGCCGTACCAGGCCAACAGCCGAAACTTTGCAAGCCGCAAAAAGCACGGAGACATCGCCACTTCCCCCCGCTGCCACCACGGCCAGCCAGGGAAGCCGGAGACCCACGCCAGCAACTCGCGCTCCAGAACAAATCCCAACAGCTCGGCGATGAGATTGGAGCCCACCTCACCGTCACGAAGATGGAGCCGGGGAACAAAATAGCCAAGGGGAGGCCGTCACCTTCGCCGCCGTGACCTCTCCAAAGGCACAAGGACCCGCCAGAGCCTAGATCCAGCGAGTACAGACCGCCCGCCGCTCGACATCGCCGCCATCCAAGCCGGCGACGAGGTGGAATCGAGGCAGCAGCACCATTATTCTGAGAAGACGACGTCGGAACCACCTCCCCGCCGCCATCCAGAAGAACTACCCTACTATATACACACCTAGGGCACAGATCTCGGGCTCCTCCACTCTCCCACCGCCGGAGCGGCGACCGGAGAGGAGAGAAGCCGTCGATCCGGCCGTCGGTGGCGAGGGAAAGTGGGGAACTTTCTTTTCGCCTCTTCTATTCACTGTACAAAGAGCTTGTTGACAACTCTGAAATCAAATCACTTGTCATCTTTGTTGAGAAGGTAGAAATCACCGGTCGTTCCAGAGTAGGAGTTATAATGGATTTGAACAAGCATCCCTCGGCTCTTGAAACGGTCTATGATGACCCCAGTGAGCATGATGCGGGTCCTAGTCAGCCTCCTTTGTGGGAGAATGAGAATGTTGACCATGAAGTTAAGGTGGAGTTGCTTAGGGAGGAGAAAGTAAAGGTTGCAACCCGACATGAACCTCATGTTTTGTCGTCTACTTTGACTAGAGAAGAGATCATCGAGGACAAATTAAATGTTGCAAGGTTGGAGGGTGAGGTGTTTGTTGTTGCATCCCCAATCAGCATTCCAACGCCACCTTTCGTACCTCAGGTGGCATCCTCTGAACTTGATGGAGATCCATATGTTTTTGAAGATCAGAACCCCGAAGACGAGGGTTATGAGCAGGCTTATGCGGCTAACTCTGATGAGGATCGTGAGGTGCCCAAGTGGTCGGAGAAGGAGACAGATGCCTTCGTGAAGGTATGGGGCAGACATCCTAGCATTCATGAGTTCAAAGATGTTAGAGAGGCTCACCTAGCCGTTTCCGACTCGAATCTGCGGGAATATGGCCCTCAACCGCCAAAACCCATCATCCAGGACGTGGAGGGAGAAATCCGACGACCAAGGGCACATCCTTTGATATATGCGGGTCTAAAATTTAAGGGTATGTTGGACATGCAGCTATGGCTGCAGGAGTACGCCGTTAGGCATCATCGGCAGTACATTGTTTTCAAGTCCAACAAGAAAGAACGATATGTTGTGATGTGTGAGGATGAAGAGTGTGACTGGAAGGTGAGAGCGAGGAAGGCTCCCGAGGGTTGGTGGAAGATAAGTAGCTATGATGGCCCACACACGTGGCGAGAAGGTTATGGGTGAGAAGAATATCGGCGAGAAGAAGCGCCGGGGTAGTGTGCACCGCCAATTGACATCTACTTTTATCGCACACCGGTGTGCCGAAGCAATCAAAACTACACCTACACTCTCTGCTGCAGCTTTGATGAAGTTCATACATCTCATATTTGAGTACCATGTCATGTATGGCAAGGCGTGGAGAGCTAAGCAGATGGCTATGAAGATGGTGTACGGGGATTGGGAGGAAGCCTATGGAAGGCTAAAAAAGATGTTGGCAGCCATGGCCCATCGCAACCCTGGAATGACACACGTTGTACAGGCGCATCCCACGTATACTCGCACGGTAAAAGGTGTCAAATATCCAGTGTTTGGGCGAGTGTTTTGGTGCTTCCGCCCTTGTGTCGAGGCATTCAAACATTGTCGTCCATTTCTTTCCGTCGACGGCTCCTTTTTGACTGGGAAGTTTAAGGGCACTCTTCTTGTTGCTATTTCTAGCGATGCGGATAACCGTTTGGTCCCGCTTGCCTTTGCTCTGGTTACAGGGGAGGACAACAACAACTGGAGTTGGTTCATGCATTTGCTTAGGACAAAGGTAATTGGCCGGGACATGGTTATTTGTTTGATATCAGATCGCCATCAGGGCATATTGAATGCCGTTAAGGAAGAAATAGCTGGGCATCCCCTTGTGAAGCACCGATGGTGCATGAGGCATTTCGCGGGTAATTTTTACCGTGCTTGTCGTAACCGAGAAATGGCGGAATATCTTCGTAGGCTTTCCATGGTGTTCGAGTCGGCTATATTTGAAGAGATGTATGCAGAGTTGTATGGATTGACGAATGCAAAGGGCAAGGCTTTCCTTGGCGAGCATTTGTCGCAGAAAGTGTTGTGGTCACAAGCATTCGACGAGGATGGGGTTCGGCACGGACACATGACAAGTAACATGGCCGAGATATTCAATAAAGTGCTAAAGGGTATCCGTGCACTACCGGTGACCGCCATAGCATCATATACCTTTGACAAGTGCAACGAGTATTGGGTGACGAGATAGAAGTCATTTGGAATGCAAATAAGAGCTGGCCTAAGACCGTGGAAGAAGAACTTGGTTATCAAGAAAGGAAGTCAGAAAACCAAACATGCATATGTTTCGACAAGGAGGTTGAAAGAACAAGCTATGCCCGGATGTCGCCTAGAGGGGGGGTGAATAGGCAATTAATACTTTTTCTATTTAGGGGCTTGATAATTGCGGAATAAAACTAGGTGTTTAAATTAACAAGCCAACAACCTAAAAATCTAGGTTTACCTAAAGTGCACCAACAACTTATGCTAAACAAGGCAAGGAACAAGGTGATAGCTAGATATGGACTTCAAGCACGATGGCTATCACAATGTAAATTTGCATAAGTAAAAGCTCGGGTATAGAGATAACCGAGGCACGCGGAGACGAGGATGTATTCCCGAGTTCCTCCTTGTTAAGGGAGTACGTATCGTTGGAGGGGTGTGAGCTCGCCACAAAAGGCCTACTCAAGATGCCACAAAGGCCTCAACCTATTCTCCGATGAACCGCACCCAAAGGTTTGGTTCACCTTCCACTGTCGGAATCCTTCGGGGCGGATTCCGGAGCCCTTACAACTTTTGGGGCACACACCCACAACTCAATTAGGGGCTCCCAAAACTTGCCGAAGCTTCACAAGTCGAAGTCTTCACAGCACCACCATCTAGGGTCCAATGACCCAAGAGTAACAAGCTCCCAACCTTCAATCCCACGAATCACCGTGGGGAGCACAACCCGATGCAACAAATGCAAAAGGGCAAGAACACACCAAGTGGTCAAATTCTTCTCCCCAAAATCCAACCGAAGCAACTAATGCTACGGAGGGATTTAGGAGGAAGAACGGAGGAGAAACACCAAGAACTCAAAAATCTAGATCCCACAAGTTCCCCTCACTTAGAGGAGATTTTGTTTGGTGGAAAGATGGATCTAGATCTCCTCTCTTGTTTCCTTAAATTTGGGCAAGAATCATCGGAGGGATTAGAGGGAATCGAGCTCTCAAAATGTTGGCAATGGAGGAGAAAGAGCAAGGGATGAGATCTACACAAAAAATGGGGAAGAAACCCCTTTTATAGGTGGCTCCAAAAAGGAGCCGTTGGAGCTAAAAAAGTGGGACAAAAAAGGGCAGCAGACAGGCCAGCCTGGGGCCGGCCTGGAGACTGAGCAACGATCGATCCAAGAAACAGAGGCAGCGAAGGAAAAGGAAGGCCCGGCCTGGCCCCGGCCTTGGGCCGGCCTGGCTCACTAGCTGGGCCGGGAACCCAACAGAGCCACCCGGCCGGCAGCCGGCCAGAGGCCAGCCTGAGCGCGAGGTGGGCTGGCCGACCACCCGAGAGGCCCGGCCTCGTCCCGGCCGGAGGCCGGCCCGGCCAGTTTTTTTTTTCTCTTTTAAAAATCTGTCTAATAAAATTCGACCGAACCGAAAACGCAATAACTTTCGCATACGAACTCCGTTTTCGGTATTCTTGGACTCGTTGGAATCGTCACAACAAGCACTACAAGAATATGCAGAGAAACATCATAGTCCAAGAATATATTATAAAAATAGATGGAGAAAGGTAAAAGCTCCCATTTGCAAATCGGAAATGCAATAACTTTCACCCACGAACTCCGTTTTCGATAATCTTGGACTCGTTGGAATCGTCACAACGAGCACAACAAGATTATGCAGAGAAACATCAGACTCCGGAGTAAGTGACCGGAGACTCCGGCCTGCTGGGTCATCGGGGAGGCCGGAGATTCCGGTCATTGGGGTCGGAGACTCCGGCCAGGTCGAGACTCCGGGCACCTCCGGGGGAGGCTCCGGACCCCTATCCAGAGGCGCACCACACAGATGCAAAAGGGCTGAGAAAAAAGAGGGCCAGAGATTCGGGTCCTCGGGCCGGAGACTCCGGTCCTTCTCCGGGGGAACTCCGGACCCCTATACAGTACTGCACCACAGCAGACACAACGACAGCGAAATCAGGGGGACCGGAGACTCCGGTCATTTGGGGCGGAGACTCCGGTGTGACCGGAGACTCCGGACAATCTCCGGGCTAGATCAAAATAGTGAAAACCAGAACTGCCATAACTTTTGCAAATGAAAGTCCGAATCGAGTGAATCCAATTTTGTTGGAAAGAGGACGACAAGAGCTTAACCTACAAGCAAAGGAGATTGTGCGGAGGGTTGGAAGGGTGCAACCTTCCACCGAAGAACCGGCAAAAATCTCCAAAACCGAAAATTGCAAAATAAGACGCATATGAAAACGGTTTTCGGTGAACTTAGCCTTGTCATGACAAGCCGACAAGCACCAAGACCACACTACGATAAGAGCCAAATAAGAACCAATGAAGATCATCTCAAGGATGCAAGGATGCAAAGGGTTGAGCTCTCCACGAACGATACGATCAAGATACTCGGTCGAGAGCCCTCTTGATAGTACGGCTACTGTCCTATAATACGGTCTCTCACTAAACACTCATGAGACCGGGAAAATAAAAGCCCTACCAAGATCATACCTTTGCCTTGCGCTTATAATCCACTTGAGGTCGATCATCATCTCCTCAAGATGAAACCATCTTCTTGATTGCGCTTTGCTTGGTGAAGATTCACATGTGGCTCCCCCATACACCAAGAGGGAGAAGCACATCTTCGGCATATCTTCACTTGGCCTTTGTCTTGATGACGAACACCTTGGCCTTGATCAACAAATGATCTTCTTCCCTTAACCTTGACTCCAACACATGGAGAACAAGCAAGATCTTGACTCCAAACAAATGGAGACAAGCAAGCTAATGGACACCTACAAATATAGCTTAATGCAAATATTAGTCCATAGATATTGTCATTAATTACCAAACCATGCATGGGGGCAAACCATGCACTTTCAGAGTTAAAAACTCTTTTCGCAAACCGGAAATGCGATAACTTTTGCAATTGAAGTTCGAAATAAATAAAACAATTTGTTGGAAAGAGGACGACAAATGCAACCTTTGAAAATGGCAAACAAGCAAGGAGCGTTTGCAAAGAAATTGGAAGAGATAAATCTCCCGCACGGATGAAACGGCAAAATCTCCAATACCGAACCGCAAAAGGAAGACGCATATGAAAAAACCGTTTTCGGTGAACTTAGCTTTGTCATGACGAGCACGACAAGCACCAAGACCACACCACGATTAGAGACAAATAAGAACCAATAAAGATGATTGCATGGATGCAAAGTTGTGTACTCTCCATGATGATACGATCACGATATCCGGTCGAGAGCCCCTCTTGATAGTACGGCTATCTATCCTATAACCCGGTCTCTCACTAAACAACATGAGACGGTAAAATAGAAACCCTATCAAGATCATACATTTGCCTTGTGCTTAAACCACTTGAGGTCGATGAAGACGATCTTCATCTCCTCAAGACGCACCACCTTCCTCGATTGCGCTTCGGTGAAGATTCACTTGATGCTCCCCCATACACCAGATGGGAGACGCCTCTCTTCGGCATATCTCACTTGGCCTTGAGTGATGATCAACCCGCACAAAGCCTTGATCAACACACACTTTTCTTCTTCCCTTAACCTTGACTCCAACAAATGGAGAACAAGCAAACAAATGGACAACCTACAAATATAGCTCAATGCAAATATTAGTCCATAGAGATTGTCATTAATTACCAAAACTATGCATGGGGGCAATCATGCACTTTCAATCTCCCCCATTTTGGTAATTGATGGCAATCCCTTTTTAAGAGGGTTTATATAACGAATAGAGCATCTTTGCATGACAAACAAGCAAGAATGCAAAGCGCATTAAAGGCAAATGCAACAAAAGCATAAAACCCAAATTCCCTTAAACCCTCTAAACTTCTCCCCCATTGGCATCGATTGCCGAAATGGGAAGAAAATTTTAGAGAGCCAATATAATATGAGTTCCTCCATAAAGGTGATGACAATCCCTTTTAACGGAAAAATAGAGGAAATCAATTATATTGATGATCAAAAGATTGCAAAAAGGATGAAACCATTTTAAACATCTCCACAAAGGAGAAAAGCAATCGAAAAGATCCAAAGCGAGAGTTCTAAATAGAACCGGAGAAGCTCCCCAATTTTCATGCACAATTGAGGAGTGCACAAAAATGGCATCCTTGCTCCCCCAAAATCATCTAGAACCCGCAACACGTGCAGAGTGCATAATGCAAAAGAAAATCATAGCACTTGCACCAAAGATGTGGTTGAGTCATAAGAAGATACCAATTTTCAAAAATTTCATCATAGGATAGCACAACCGAGATAAAAAGATCTTTTAGAGAAATATGTTCACAAGCTTAGGGATACCAATTGGAAACTAAACCCAATTGAAAATGCCAAAAGCTAGCGAGATCATTTAGCCAATAAAATTCAACATGCTCACCAAGGTAAGCATGAGGTCAAGATCTTCAAGAAATACATGAGTGTGCAAAGATACCCAATAAACACTAAGACAAGCACTCATGAGACAAATTTGGAGCCACCAAAGAATTATAGAGGAAAACAAGGTGGCTCGAGGAAATAGGATACCAATTGAAAGATGACCTCTCTCATATGTTAGGTTTCTAATTAGACAAACCATTGAAGATATACATCCGCAAAGAAACATATACATATGAAATGGTTCGGGAAAAAAAGAACAAGGTATCCAAAAGGAAGTCATAAATATACAAACGAGATTGTTGCTTAAAGCATAGCACATAACTCAA